>OZ019977.1:427575-650075 GCA_963970395.1 Ephialtes manifestator
CGTCAAAATGGTTCAGATTTTATGGAATTTTGAATTCTTCAAAAAATTTACATTATCGCTCTATTGTAACTTTTGCAAAACTTGAGATAGCGAGCTCAAATTTTGTACATAAATGAAACAATATTCAGCCATTATATATGTATAATTTAGTGACGAACGGTATGAAATTTTTGATTTTATGGAATATTGAATTATTTTTAAAAATATCCGTTATCACGTTAACTTTCGGAAATTCTCTAATAATAACGAAATAACGGAATAATGAAATCGAAAAAGGGAATTCACAACATGTTTATTTATATAATTAAAACAAGGATGCAAAGTAGAACCTTGCACATTGCTTCCTCATTATTTTTCACGTTTTACAAAGCTTTCTCTATGAGGAAGCCAAAATTGAATACCATACTTCCTCATAGAGGCAGCTTTGTAAAACGCGAAAAATAATGAGGAAGCAATGTGCAAGGTTCTACTTTGCATCCTTTTTATGAATATTTTAAACAATGAAACTTGTTATATATATATAAATTAATAAAACTTGTTACACATAGAAATTGACAAACACTTTATTATTCCTGTATAAGTTGTGATAATAACTTGTCAAACCAAGCGACTCAGCATCATATCGAATGACTGGGAGATTGCGTATGATTGAATTATGCTTGAAGAAATAAAAACCACTAAATGTTACCAGATACCATTAGAAGTTTACGAGCAAATAATCAACCAAGAAACATAGAACGTCACTGAGTTTAGTATATAATCAGACAATATAGCTAGATGATGTTAAGTGTCATTATGAGGTTGCATTAAAAACTGGATTACGCAAATCTCAGTTAATGACTGAATAAACACTGATTTTATTAAGTTTATTAAAAAAATAAAACTTGCTATGCATATAAATTGAAGCACACTCTATTATTATTCCTGTCTTAGTTTTGATATTTAATTTCACCAAGAGGCACATTATTTCACTGCATGTCATTAGTAGCTTGAAAGTGAATTGCAAAGTAGCAAGAAATAAAAATGAAATTTTAATAAACCTTATTACACTATAAAAATGATCACATGTAGGAATAACAAAACCCTTCTTTTACTCATTTAAGGGGGTGGGGGAGTCAGGTAAAAAATTTTAAAAAATCGATTATTTTTTTTCTGTGAAAACATTCATTTCCATGTAATCAAGAGACGCGGTAGCGTCTCGACGCCAAGTATGATAAGAAAATTTGTAATGACTTACGAGACTCCTCATGACCGAGACGCTAGCGCTACTCTATTTATTTGGACGTTCGCCCTTTTTCGTCTGCTACGAAATTCTAACTGGAATTATCTCATTCGGAACGTCGCGGACGCCAAATGTATCAGGTTCAATATTTTTTATTTTTTTTTCTCTTTCGAATGAGCCCCGGTTCAATCAAATCGGTGCCCGCAATGCTAATATTTGGCCACTTACAATTTGGCTTCTGTCGAAAATTTTTCATTCTGTCCGCACTCACACATCGAATTTGTCCGACGTATACGTGCATGCCGCGTACCAGCACACTCACATGTCGTCTGTAACTCTAATTATCTCAGGCAATACATCGCGGACGCTAAATGTATCAGCGCCAATATTTTTTATTTTTTCCCCCCTTTTTAATGAGACCGGTTGCGATAAAATCGGTTCCCGAAGTGCTAATATCTGGCCAATATTTCACATTTGTCCGAACTCACACATCGAAACAGATTTGTCCGATCGCATATACGTGTGCATGCGTGTGAATAAAAATGCACACATAACACAACTGGTGGCGCCGGGCGCCCGCAGCGGCAGCCCGAAGAATTTCGGCGATCGTCTGCTGCCCGTTTCGCTCTCGTCGTCTGACAGAGAAAAGTGCTGTCACTTTTCTCATACACTGTAGTGTAGTGTAATGATGACTCTAGTGTAATGATTTATCTAATATACCATAATAACATAATACGTATGAAGGAAAGAGGCGCACACAGGAGCGACAGCCCCAAAGTCGTGAGATCGCGATGATCAGGAATCGTCTGAGCGAACCGGCTTGCTCCCGTCGTGTGACAGAAAGTGAGATTGTGCGTGATTATTACTCTAATATTTACTATTGAGTGTAATAATTTAATAATAATCTCGCTTTTTAATGCGAAGGTGTCTTTTCAAAACAACAAAATGAAAATATGGAGGATACTTTATCCGGTTGGTATAAAATCGATTTTCTGAGGTTATATTTTGGGCTTTATTATTACTAATTGTCACGTTGGGATAATTAATTTTAGTATTTTTAGACCGCGTCAGGCTTGTTCAATCACACGTATTCGGGGAAGCTGTACAGGATGTCGACAATGGAATGCTCAATGTCTCTGTTGCGGATAACATTCAGCAGTCTTTGTATTTCCATTTATCATACCTGATAGAGCACTAATTATTTGGTTTCTTGTAGAAATTAACAACGCAGAGGATGGATCTGGTAAAAATGGATTGTCCACTGGCGGAGCGGCTGAGCATAATAGGGAACAACGTCAGTTGCAAGAAGTGCAATCTGACGCTTCACAACGAAGGCCTGTCTTCGCATCAGTGTTGCCAACACGTACCATAATTATGGAAACGTACCAGAATTTCATTTCCCATACCATGTACCATAGTACATATGCCATACCTCGAAAAACTACCATATTTTGGTTTTTCAAAATTCGATTCCATAATTTGTACCATAATTTTGTCGGGCCATGATAGGCCTTAATCTTTTATATCAAATTATCACTATTTATCTGCTTATAGAATATATTAATATCGATGATTCGCGTTCTGTTGGTAATGTAACGATCAGGGGTCGCGTATTTACAAGCCTTAGACTTTAGACTGCCTGCACGTGAAGCATATTGTGCGTACGCGTAAGTTGCGCCTGCAGCCAATCACGCGTGATCGTGATGGCCAACTTCGATGCGTGATCGCCAGCTGGCACCACTTCTGTGTATGTGTAACGCCTGAGCGTCTTGATTCGCGGGAATTTGAATTATATCCAACGATGTCCTTTCCTGGGTCCAGTTGATAAAGGGTAAAAACCCACCTTGTGAATCAGGAAGGATTGTCAGAGAATAAAATGAGATCCGTTCACTTTCGGTATTAAAATTGTTCTGCTTTATTCTTTTAATATTTTTCGAGTCTAGGCTAGAAGAACCACACAACGGCTCTCCTAACCAACGCTCTCGCAGCCAATCACGCATGAGTTCAATACGAACAAGGGAGCATTTTCTATTCCGTGCATTTTCTCACGGACGCGATAAGAGAAGGGCCAGCCGTCGCCACTCCACTTATCGATGGCTAGACTTAGGGATAAACATTTAATTAACTCGAAACTCTGAAATCAACATACATGCGCTCGACGTCTTTTCAATAACAAAGATAATAACTAAATATACATGCGACGAGACAATCATGTCTTTGTATTCATTCTGTGCCTTTAAAAAATATCTAATATTATTGCTATATATTATTACAAGTCACCACTTATTTATTTCGAATCTCTCAGGGTATAATTATTCTATTTAATTCAACGGATTTGTGCAATAGCATTATTCTGCAATACAAGTCTCTTGAATAAACCGCGTTAGGACAATGGTAAAGTGACGCATGCGTCACATATGCGAAATACGCTCCATGTACAGGCAGCCTTGCTTATAGCAACTCTTGCATGCAGCATAACAAATTTGTGACGCATGCGTCACTTTACCATTGTCCTAACGCGGTTTATTCAAGAGACTTGTATTGCAGAATAATGCTATTGCACAAATCCGTTGAATTAAATAGATTAATTATACCCTGAGAGATTCGAAATAAATAAGTGGTGACTTATAATAATATGTTGCAATAATATTAGATATTTCTTGAAGGCAAAGAATGAATACAAAGACATGATTGTGTCGGCGTATGTATATTTAGTTATTATCTTTGATATTGAAAAGACGTCGGGCGCATGTATGTATATTTCAGAGTTTCGAGTTTATATAAATGTTTATCCCTAAGTCTAGCCTTCGATAAGTGGAGTGGTGACTGCTGGCCCTTCTCTTATCGCGTCCGTGAGAAAATGCACGGAATAGAAAATGCTTCCTTGTTCTTATTGAACTCGTGCGTGATTGGCTGCGAGAGCGTTGGGTAGGAGAGCCGTTGTGTGGTTCTTCTAGCCTAGACTCAAAAAATCGTCAAAGAATAAAGCAGAACAATTTTAATACCGAAAGCGAACGGATCTCATTTTATTCTCTGACAATCCTTCCTGATTCACAAGGTGGGTTTTTACCCTTTATCAACTGGACCCAGGAAAGGACATCGTTGGATATAATTCAAATTCCCGCGAATCAAGACGCTCAGGCATTACAAATGAGCGGAAATGGCGCTGCAATATGCGCACCAATGAGTAGACGAGAGTTACCTTCATAGTGCTTCGAGTAGTTTATTGAAAACAAGTTGGGACTCGTTTCGTAAAGAACCTTTTTTCATTGAACAAGGTGTAAATAAAGGGTTCATACAAAACAGAGTATAAAGTGTAAAAATAATGTGTAAGTATATAATAGAAATATAAATAAGAGATATGGCATCAAAAGAAGAAAAAAATTGTGGCAAGTGAACACGGGATCGCTCTAGTACACCCGAAAAGAAAAAAAAAGATACGCGGCGAATCCGCAACGAGAACTGAAAAACATGTTCAAAGATACCGTCAGGAGTGGCAGGAAAATACAATATTCAAAAAATGGCTGAGGTCGGTTCCGAAAATACCAGAAAAGGCGCAATGCCTACTGTGCAAATCGGAATTCGTTGCGGATATTTCAGTAATAAAAATGCATGCGGCAGGCAAGAAACACTTATCATATTTAAAAGGCGTCGGGCTATCTTCAATCGCCGAAGCAATCGGGAAGTTCAATGAAAAGCGTAAGATCGATACGGATTTCGATCTCCAGAAAAAGACTGCAGAAATAAAGATAAGTGGTTACGGAGCATCGCAGAACGTAGCCGTACGGCAAGTTGACCACCTGACGAACGTGTGCAAATCAGCTTTTACAAATTCGAAAATCGCGAAGAGCATGAGACTTGGGCGCACGAAAGCTACCAACATCATATGCAATGTAAGCGCCAAATGCCATCGCAAAGAATGCATAAACGTTTCTAAGCAAACGAAATTTAGCGTGATCATCGATGAAGGTACCGACATCGCGGGTCTTAAGACACTGGCAGTTTGCGTCCGGTATTTTGACGAAAGAACTGGCGGTATCACGACAAAATTCTGGGGTTTGATCCAAATTTTTTACGGCAAAGAACCAGAGAGGGCTCACGCTGGTGCTACGGCTGAGAGATTGTACGAAGAGCTCGTAAAATCGTTTAAGGAAGCGGGAATATCATTGAAAAATATCATCGGCTTTGCTAGCGACGGATACAATGTTATGTTCGGAGAGCATAATTCGGTAGCGTCTCGAATGAAGCAGCTACAGGATGGGATAGTTTTAATGAAGTGCATTTGCCATTCCTTGCACTTATGCGCAAGTGAGGCCTGCAAAATGTTGCCGAAACATTGCGAGGATTTAGCTCAAAATGTGTATACGTTTTTCAACCACAGTAGCAAGCGACAAGCTACACTACAAGAGTTCCAAGATTTCTGCGAAGTAGAACCTCATAAGCCGCTAAGACCTGCACAAACTAGATGGCTCTCGCTTTTGCAGGTATAACTTACTGTTTTTTTTACTCGTATCCCAGACGACACTCGCCTTCGGCTCGTGCCGCTGTGGTACTCGTGCGGCACGTGCGGCCGACTTCACACTCTTCGTATAAAGTTCGCCATCACGCCCTTGTATCAATGTACTATTATATCACTTTATTTACACATGGTATATATTTTTCAACAGGTTGTCAGGCGGATTCTCGAACAATGGGACGCTTTGAAATGGTTCTTTACCAGTCAATGGATAGAAGAGAAACTCGTCGCAGCGGAAACGCTGTTTAACGAGCTCAACGATGACTGGCTGAAATTATATTACCTTTTCTTGGATTGGGTGCTACCGAAAGTTGTGAAAATCAACGAGTACTTCCAAAGCGAGAAAGTGGTGATCACGACCGTACATTCGAAGATGGTTGAAACATTTTCGGAATTACTTTTGATGTACATGAAGCCTCACGTTGTAAAAATTCAAGATGTCGGCAGCATACAACCTGACAATGAACAGCTCTTTGTTCCACTACCACAGATCTATCTCGGAGTTAATGTGATGCGTAAACTCCAGGAGAAGCACATACAAGCTGAGCCGGAAAAAATAAAAAACTTTTTGTATCGAGCCCGGGCTTTTACGATCACTCTCTGCCAACAGCTGAAAAAACGCTACGATTTCACCGACGGTAATATCGTATCCAAATTAGCATGGTTCAACCCAAGATGTGCTCTCATGAGTAATACAAAAAGGCCAACGAGTATTGCTAATCTCATCGATAGCCTGCCATGTGTAGTTCCTCGTAGGAACGTGCAGCTTGCGCAAAAGATCGATGATCAATGGAGGAAAATTCCGATCACCTCCTTCCCATTGGAATGGCGCTTTGGAGAAAGTTCTTGCACAAGAAGCGCCTGAGTGTGGTAGAACAAACAGGTCTAAAGCAAATTGTCCGATCTCTTGATATTCTTTTTGTCCCGCTAAATCCTTGTATTCTCGTATTTTCAGCCAGACTTTATTAGTCTGTTACCTTTACCAGTTGATAAAGTCTGGCTGAAAATACGAGAATACAAGGATTTAGCGGGACAAAAAGAATATCAAGAGATCGGACAGTTTGCTTTAGACCTGTTTGTTCTACCACACTCAGGCGCTTCTTGTGAAAGAACTTTCTCCAAAGTGAACTTGATAAAAACTAAATCACGGAATAAATGAATTACCAACACGTTGAATGGCCTACTACTATCGTCGCAATGTGTTGCGGAGAACGGCGGAGACAACTCTCAACCACGGTCTTATACACAGGTCGGGACACTCCGTGCTGTCCGCACGCAATCAGTTGTGCTTCACATGATGTCAATATGGCGGCCAGCTCAGGCCGACTTATTATTATTATTCAACTCGCGCATGCGCAGTGTGTTGATATTCCGCGCGTTGTCAAGTGAAGTTATATGTGCAGAGTCAGTGATAAGTTTTCAGTTAAAACTTTTTTCCATTGCAAAACTTAAATTATTGTTTTTATGTACCGCAAGTGGATATTACAAATGTTAATTTCTCCGTATCAATCAGACCAACGTTAAATTCTTCGCATCGAAGATGCCCAATAAATGCGCAGTGCCTGGGTGTAAAACTGGTTATGCAAGCTGCAAAGCCAAGTTGTCAACGTTTTCGGCACCAAAAAATGATGATATTCGAGAAAAGTGGCAGAAAGCTATTTGTTCCACAAAGCCGCTAACGCCGAAGCACGTTGTTGGTGAAAAACATTTTACCTCGGATCAAATTATTCGCAGTTACACGGTAAAGGATGACAATGGAAAAGTGCTCGTAGAGGTAATCTATTCAACCAACCCATATAATTTTACATTTTGCTTGATAATCTGTCAATTTCGTGCGTACATCAAGTAGTAAGCACCATCTTTCATTGCTAGTCTCGTCCAAATATTACCACGTTATTTGTATATGAGGGATTCTACGGGACTTTCGCCACCCCAAAAAAAAAAAAACTCAAATTTTATCTAAAAATCAGGTTCAGCGGTGCTATTGATGGACCAAATTTCAAAATTCTAAAAAAATAGTTGACCGGAATATGCAAATTTTTTCGTTTTTTATCGTTTTTCATTTAATCTGTAATATCTCAGAAACTATTGATCGTATCGAAATCATTAAAAGACGAAAATGTGCATTTTTTTATGGCCAACAAGAAAAAAATATATTCAAAATTAATTGCTTAATTTCAGGTCACATTTTATGGAAAAAACAACAAAATTATTTTTTTTTTTATGGTTGGACTTCAGATTTTTTCATCGGACAAATTGTCTCGGAATCTTTGAGTGATCGCCGAATTTTGAGTATTTTTTTTTCATGGGATGGCCCAATGCTGTGAGGTTACAGCAATTTGAATGTTTTTAATAAAAATTGCTGTAACCTCACAGCATTGGGCCATCCCATGAAAAAAAAAATACTCAAAATTCGGCGATCACTCAAAGATTCCGAGGCAATTTGTCCGGTGAAAAAATCTGAAGTCCAACCATTTTAATTAATTTTAATTTTGAATATGGATTTTTTTATATATATTAAAAACATTCAGATTGCTGTAACGTCACAGCATTGGGCCATCCCATGAAAAAAAAAATACTCAAAATTCGGCGATCACTCAAAGATTCCGAGACAATTTGTCCGATGAAAAAATCTGAAGTCCAACCATAAAAAAAAAATAATTTTGTTGTTTTTTCCATAAAATGTGACCTGAAATTAAGCAATTAATTTTGAATATATTTTTTTCTTGTTGGCCATAAAAAAATGCACATTTTCGTCTTTTAATGATTTCGATACGATCAATAGTTTCTGAGATATTACAGATTAAATGAAAAACGATAAAAAACGAAAAAATTTGCATATTCCGGTCAACTATTTTTTTAGAATTTTGAAACTTGGTCCATCAATAGACACCGCTGAACCTGATATTTAGATAAAATTTGAGATTTTTTTTTTTTGCGGGTGGCGAAAGTCCCGTGGAATCCCTCATATTTAGCACACTACATATTTTCAGATTTTGATGTAACATTTATGAATATTTTTCGTATAGTTTCGAAGGTATGTCAATTTTTTGTATTGCCCATAGGTGCCATTGAAATGTACTCGACTTGCTCCCAATGCGATACCTCAAAAATTGCTACTTCATTATGCGGAATGCGACAAGAGCAGCGAAAAAGAAAAAAACATTCAGATTGCTGTAACGTTCTTCCTGTACCAAATGTCAAAGACGAGGCTCAAATCGACGCTGACATGCAAGTCGAGAGCAGATTATCACAAAACGCTACTACATCTCCAATTACATCGGAACTCAATCTATTTAATGAATTACTGGCCAATTCCTCAGCGGTACAATTGCCGAACAATTGGTATATAGCGAAACCACCTACAAACACATCTATCGTGTTCTACGAAATTTGTTGGAAGACTGAAGAGAATACCTTGCTACCTATTACGAGAAGAAGTTTGGCAATTGACAAGAATATGAAAGTGCGTTACTCGGTTTATCGTAGATTCATAAATTCACTGGAATTCTTGTTCCCAGATAGATTCGAGAACTTTGAAATTATAAGTAAAACTATTGAAAAATTCGCTAGTTTGAAGATTTGCTGTGGTATAGGCATGATTGCTGATGTGAATTTGGTGAAAGGAAAAATTGGATACACCGACGATGCTGATCAATTGCGACATAAGTGGTGCCGAATCGTCGCGGATAAACAGCAATGTGATACGTGCAAGAGAGTAAAGAAATCGATTTATCAACATAAGTTCCGGATTAAAAAACGTGAACAAACCGAAAGCGGCAAAAGCAAGAACAATGAAGGAAGGAAACGCGGTAGGAATATGAAAAAAAATGAGAAGAAAAGTCTGAACCGAGTAACTTCTTTACAGTCTTCTTCTGTAAGTTCGAAACAGTATAATAGTTTCTATGCTCTTATTACGTGTCAAACGTTCAAATACTCGATTTCACGCGGCCTAACAAAGGTTTTCTTGATATTTTATGCATGAATTTGTTCTCATTACAGGATATGTCTGCAAGCAAATCGCACGATTTTTTCCCTGCGAAAATTGTCGGAACGCTATACGGGGTCCTGTCACATTTTCCCAACAATCCCAAGCCGCACTTGTTAATTTAAAATCCCGAGGTGGACTAACTCACCCAAATATAAAATTTTTCAGTATGCTCAGAGAATTGGAGGAGTGTTTCTCCAAGCATGTTCACTCTCCTGATGTGTATACTGAGACTGTGGATGATATGCTTAACCACTATAAATTCTCTTTCCCCTGCATAGAACACGCTAAAGAAATCTTGTCGTACGCTATCAAATATTATTTAAGAATGCGCATGGGACAATATTCTCAACAGACAAACAAAAATGTAAAAAAACTGAGTGCTGTGTGTAATAATAAAATGTAATAATATATCCCGTTACACATTGAATAACGTTTTTTTCTTTTATCAGACCACCTGAAATCTCCCAATTCAGTAAAGACTTTTGTTTGATTTCCCAATTTTTATATAATAAGAGTCAAATTTACTCTCAGATTTGAATTGAGCAACGTTTGCGCACCGCGCATGCGTAGTAAAAGTGGCCTGAGCTGGCGGCCATATTGGCTTCAATCGGGGCTCACGTTTATAAGGCTAGTTTCCCGACCTGTGTATAAGACCGTGCTCCGTACCATAATGGTACCATAATTTTACGCCCCTGATTCCATAATATGGTTCAGGAGTGTTGGCAACGCTGCTTCGCATGCATGTATTGAAGATGAGTTTCAAAAAGATGTGAAATAAACCAAAAAATGTTTCTTCAAAACAAAAATGGTACGCCAAGTATTAAAAAGAGTAGCCATCCCTTGCAAAAAAAATTAAGAATAAAAAATTTCCTTTCAAAAATAATAAAAGAAATGCAATATATTAGCCAAGTAAAATTTATCTTCAGTAAATGATCAGTGGATAATTCGGTATAAAAAACTTGGCATGCCAGAAACACGTCAAGTTTTTAATGACACACCAAGTCACTGGCATGCCAAGTTTTTTATACCGAATTATCCACTGATCATTTACTGATGATAAATTTTATTTGGCTAATATATTGCATTTCTTTTATTATTTTTGAATGGAAATTTCTTATTGTTAATTTTTTTTGCAAGGGATGGCTACTCGTTTTAATACTTGGCGTACCATTTTTGTTTTGAAGAAACATTTTCTGGTTTATCTATCTATTAGCAAAGTTATAAGCCGATATTCGCAAAAATGGCTAAGTTTCTACGGTACCATTCATATTTAATTTTCTCAAAAGTCGTAAAAATTACCAGAATATTATATTTTAATTTTAAATTATTTTATTTATTTATTTTTGTTATATGCAGACATTATGGGCGATTTTTTGTTCACACAAAATAATTAAGGGTGTTGAAAAAAAAAATCAAAATTTTTTTTTTTTCTCTTCGGCAGTTTCGTTTAGTTAAGTATACCCTCTGAACCTGCAAAATCTTAGACCTGAAGCCGAAAAAATTGCTGATTTCTACAATATACCTGTTTTTTTAATGATTTTTTTCTATATAATAAAAAGTTTATTACGTATTTGTAAATAAATTTTTATTTATTTACCATTTTTAAACCAGTTAGCGAAACGCGATACAAATGACGCGATGAGAGTGTGATGTCTTCAACGCAACACGTAACACTTACATTATATTCGAATTCGCGCGAATAATGGGACATGCGCTGTGATATCTTAGCACCGTAGCACGTATCGCATGCGCAGCGTGTTACTGCCCCGAGAAGTTACTTCTGCTACACGCGAGACGGATAACCTCGAATTGACGTTTTTATTTTTCGTTCATATTATGTTATTAGTTTGATTCCGTTGGCCATTTACGGTTTTTTTTAATCAATAGTGTTTAAAACAGTATCAACAATCATCAGAAGTGATCAGATATGTAAATTTGTTATGAAGTGATGATTTAATGTTTGTGCAGCACATTTGTGAATGTGTCAACACCGGATAAATTTTCAGTGATGTTGTCAATAAAAGTGATCATCCCCATATTATTTACAGGTTTTTTTTTTCAAATTATGCATTCCTTTACTTATTTATTTGTAAAAAAAAAACATTTATTAATAACATTATTAATAATATTCTGTAATCTGACTTGCAAATAATATTTTTATTTTGTTCATTAAAGGTACTAAGGTGCCACAAAGGTGAAAACAGCATAAACATTTTTATTTGAGTGGTAAGCTTTAGATGCCATTTGCCGAAACTTGGTTTTAAACCTATTCTGCGCGTGATTCAGACCAAACTGCTAGGCAGATTGGGCTGGTTGACATCTCATTTTCTTCTTCATGAAAAGATACACCGGCTAAATGGAGCAAAAGTTAATAAAAGGTAATATTTTTCAAGTGACATAATTATTACTAAATAAATTTTATGCTATTTTCTAAATCAGTTATTAACTTTGCTTTCAGAATGAAAAAAAAAATATTTTGCTCCATTTAACCGGTGTATCTTTTTATGAAGAAGAAAATGAGACATCAACTAGCCCAATCTGCCTAGCAGTTTGGTCTGAATCACGCGCAGAGTGGAAAACCTAAGTCCTTTGCTTAAGATAATATGAAAAGGCATATGCAAGTTAGATGGCAGTAAAAAAATCCTTTCATCGAGTACCAACAATATACTTCATTGATCATTTTCATATGCAAGAGAATTTGGATGATATTGAATTTACAAATTTAATTATTTTGACCTGACTCCCTCCCCTTAATGATTCAGTATAAATAAAATAGTCTCATTAAAAAACGTGTATTTTGCTACATGACATTATGAGGTTAGGATGGGATAGAATAATTTATTAATGGCTAATCATGAACGTATGAATAAAAAAGAATAACTGAATTTATTAAAACTTAAAAACCATCACATAATACAATCACTTTTCTATCACTTTTCACATCAAATCAAAACATTCACTGATGTGTAAGCGTGAAGTGAAAACTCTGAACTGAATGAATATATCCACTGAATTATCAAAAAATATTAAACACTTCATTACTTCTGTTTCTAATTCAATGTTTGGAAATAAACCAACCAATATAAAATAAAATGGGAATTATAGCGGTTCGGATACCGGTTGGTTGGAACCCAGGTCCTGCGAAAATTAGGTTCACGGTCCTGCGAAAAAGCTAGGTTCACGGTCCTTCAAAAAACGACTGAATTTTTTAGAATATTTCAGAGAAGTTTCGATGTACAAATCACGATATCACTGCACTGAGGGAAGGTACGAAGGTCGTTTTGGTCTCAAACGAAGTATTTCTAGCTGCAGTATCTGATTATACCTAAAAAAAGCTTCAAAACGCTATTATTTTCTCAATTTAACATATTAACCTCGAAAAAAGTGGCTAAAACGAGTTGCTTCGTGTAAAAGATACTGCAGCAGCGTCTTGTCGGTCGGTAAGTAGAGAGGTAAATGTACTTGTCTCAAGAAACTGCCGCGTCTCTTGATATTCTGTAGCGAATATAAGGTGAACAGACGTGCTGAGAAAGCGAAACCAAGACAGGGAACAAAAAGACAGAGAACAAGATGAGCTTGATGGTTTAAGCGTAGAGGGGAAAAATGTCGTCTCGAACATTTCAAATATCTACATATCGAGCGAGCAAACGTATTGACGCTCTGCTTATGTTTTATAGGATATACTTTTTCTCGTTATGTATACACAGAAACAACTTAAGTACAATAGAACGAATGCACAAACCCGAGATGCCGCACCATTTACTCTCCCTCCACATAACGCTGTATGGGAAATACCACACACCGAGTATCTCCGTCCACCATTATATTTTATATTGAAAGCTCATGGACATGAAATGTGAGCCGAAAGTTTTATCTGCTTAAAAAAAAGCCAATAATAGAATATATCACGGCGAGACGCGTGCTCGTTCATACGGAAACAATGCAGATTCAAAACATTTTTCTGAATTGCAAATTATCGTCTAAATACATTCAACCATTGGCGTGTCTACTATGTGTTATTAAGGATTAAGAATTTGGAACATTATATAATTTATGAATCGTAATAGTGATTATTATTGATACATATTAATTAAATTGTAGTAGACAAAATTGTATTGCAGTATTCTTGGCTAACTCCGCAAAGGTTTCATCTGAATCCTTATTCGATAAGTCATTTTTTTAAATATTATTATAAGTACTTAAAAAAAACAATTTTTTCAGGATTATTTCAGACCGAACAATTTAAAAAATAATTAAATATAAAATTGTTTTACTCAATTAAAACCTTTAACTTCAAATACATAGCATATTTGGTACATGTAGCAACAACTAGTTTTCAAAACGTCATATTTTAATTCTATTTTTTTAATTCTTAAGATAAAGAAAATAGCATAATATGGTTAGAATGTATCCTATTTTTTATTACATAAAGGGAAAAGATTTAAAGATATGAATTTTCGTTTTGAAAAATGTCCAACCCATTAGAACAATTTTATTTTTTAATCGGAAAGAGATTTGGTCGTTAAAGGATTAGAAATCTGAAGAAAAGAAAATCGTAAACGAGGGTCGAGTAATAAAACGTTCAAACGCACAGAGAAAAAAGGTTTGTTAATATTAACTAAAATTATCCATTCAACATTTAATTATTTCAATCAACGAAAATTTACTTTCCCTCCAACATATATGTATTTCATTCAATTTTTCAGTTTTCTAATTTCCAACATACTTATTTATTTGAATCAAGTTTCACTGTGCAGCGGATACTGAAAAAATATTTTATTTATTGCTACTACACACTTTCTTAATTCGGACAAAAGATCTAGTTAAAACGACCAAATACATGTATTAGATATTTTTTAATAAAATCAATTAGAACTATCTTATAATCTAATATATATTTATTTCCTTTCATCATTAGAGTTTATTATTATAAACATGCAACATTTATCGATTTGATTTAATTCTTGTCGTATATTTATATAAAAAATATATATTCTTTAAGTCGGCAGCAGTGGACGCGCGGTCGGTGTGTGGCTTCGTCGGTCCCCAGAGCTAAGCAGCATTATTTGCGGTCATAACTTGGATGGGTGACCGTTTAGCCGCGCACTGGTTTGCGCGCCAACTACTGAGCGGGAGGCAGTTTTCTGAGCTTCTACGGGATCGTGAGGAATATACCAATAACATTTTTTTTTTAATCAACATTTTTATATAACTGCCGACCCAAACAAATATTTCTTAGATTTGAATATATTTACTATTAAATAAATATATTAATCACAAATAAAAAAATGCGCCATGCAAATAAGAAATTTGATTTCCAATGCGTAGATTCTAGCCCCTTTTTTCTGGGTGGGTATAGAAAAAGCGACCAAGATATTTTTCTGCCTTTCAGAAACTTTTCATATTATTTTAAATCTCTTTAAATACTCTAACTTGAAAAGTCTTTGAGAACAAATACCAAAAATTTCTCCGTAAATGAACTAACATGGAGCTTTTAACATTTCTCGATAAATTTGATACACAAAATGTCGTTAATATTGTCACATACACGAAGAGAAATGCGGCAACGTTACCGGCCTCTGTCGAGTAATGAATCGTTCTCACCGCGACCGCACCGCAACGCAATTGGTTTTCGCCGAGCTGCCTTCCTGATCTGATGGGCACTTAAAAAAAGATATTTGGCGGCGTTACCGTCTCGTTTCAGGAAAGAATCTTTCCGCAAGTAAGACAGTAACGGCTGGGTTTCGAAGTCGGAATACTTCCCCGCGTAAAAAAGATGTGGCGTCCAAAATGGAATCCAGGATAGAATCCGGGATGGAGTCTGGGCTGTGTAGGATGGATTCTGGACAATCCAGGGTGGAGTCTGGGCAGTCCAGGACGGAGTTCAAGATGGACAATGGGATCGGATTAAATCCCATTCTCCATGCTGGACTACCCGGACTTCCATCCTGAACACATAATCTTTCCGCGGGTCGTTCTTCGCCAAATTCCAATCCATGTCAAATTTGTCTCTGTGTATACATTTTTATTTTGTTTGCTCAAAGATTGATCGATTTGCAGTATTTAAAGATACTTTAATCAATCTGAAACTGACTAAAACTGAAAACGAAAAATCTTACTCTATCGACAGAATTCAACATTCCTTTATCCAGCACTTTCGTTTTCCAGGTTTTCAAAACGGGGTAAAGATTTAGATTTTCGAAAATAAGTTTCTTTTCGCAGTGACAATGACATTAAAAAAATATGATCGAATGGGAAAGAAGTCATGGCCAAATCTTTACCGAATTGGCCAGCAATACGTCATTTAAATATCTTCAATGGTAATAAAAGTAATCCATACTGTATTGGTCTGCATCGTCACAGGTATTTCGTAATTTTAAGGATATGTCAAATTAAAAAAAAACGCTCACCTGTATATTTATATGAAATAAAATATAGCATTTATAAAACATTCTTGCAGTCCATAAATACGATTAACATCAACATTCACAGAGAAAATTCTGTTGTCAGTAACTATAAAGTGACAGTACTTTAATTTTAGTCTATGCGACTATTTTTTTTATAGTTACGATAATCATAAAATAGTCGTCGCAACTACGAAAATATAGATAGAACCATTTTTCAGTTACCGTAACTATAAATCAAAGTTTCATGCATTAAAAATGAATATCTGTCGCTTTGTTGTTGCCAGGACTTCGACAATTTCTCTAAGTGCAGTGATATTAAAATATTTTCGATAATGATAAAAATAGTCTATAGTATTTTCTTCTGCATGTTGTTAGCTATCGGGTAATTTAAAAAATTCACAACTGCGTATGTTTATAACAACATTTATATAAGTTTCTTGTAGCCCATATGGAAATTATTAGGGGTATGCCAATAATGATCGAATTGAATCGAACATTCGATGATCTCGAATATTCGAACTTTAAATCGAATATTCGATAAATTCCACAATGTTCGACAATTTTTCTAATATTCTATGAATTCTCGAATATACGATAAATTCTCGAATATTCGATAAATTCGCTAATATCCGATGAATTCTCGAATATTATATAGTGAATTGTTGATTTGTTTCGCCAGGAAAGTTCTATTATTCGAATTATTCGATTCGAACTTACTCATCGAATATTCGATATTTTCGAACATTCGCACACCCCTAGTTTCTATTTTTACTCCAATTTTAATAATCGAGTTTACGGAATATTCGATATAAAGTTCGAATATTCGAGATCATCGAATTTTTTATTTGAAGTACGACTCGAATAATTTGATTCACTTCGAAGCTGAATATTCGATATTTTCGAAAATTCGCACACCCCTAGAAATTATAGTAGCCATCCATTAGTTCTGTCACTATATATCTTATTTTCATTTATAGCTACATGTAGGATAGTAGAAAGATTCTTCGAATTCTCTGGACCGGGAGAATTGGGGTCGTCAATTACAGGCTCTGGGAAAATAATTATTTCCTTCCACCCTCTTAGCGGTGCCTCTCGTGGCTCTTTGCACAGTGTACCCTTTGCGTTTCACCCCTTTCCGTCCCCCATGAGTGGGTTAGCACGCCTCGTCGGTCGAACTCGTAGACCCGTCGCTCGTAACTCGTCATAGTCGTAGTCGTCCCTCGACTCCCTTTCATTCTTCCTAGCTGGTATAAAGCAATAGAAAACAGAGCGAGATGTTAAAAAGTGAGAGGAAGCGTACAGGAACTCGGAAAAGCTCGTGGTATCAGGATTGTGCAGAGAATATATTACAGCATGGTTCTCACCCCGTTGTCACACAGCGCAACCGCATCAGAACAGAAAGAGGACAAAAAAAAACTTGAAAAAAAGAGAAAAAAAATATAGATGGCTTGGAGCGGCATGGCTTCTCAGCCAATTTTATAAGCGATCTCCCTTTCTATTAGCCTCCGGCTAATTTAACTTTCGATTCTTTCAGGCACGCTTGCTAACGTGGGACTTCTACTTCCCTACTTTTTCCCGTGTTTCTTTTTTATCCCTTTTTTTACATCCCCGCCCCATAGTTCTGTCCTGCTCTTTAATTCGCTTCAATCAAGTTTTCCAATTAAGCAATTTTTTGCTAATTGGAACCTATTCAATTATTGTACCTGCATATATTTATTAATTTCCGTAGATCAATTTCCTTAGATCGAGCTCTACCCGCGTCGAAAAAATGAATCTGGCCGAGATTCTTAAGAAGATTTTCGCTAAACCGAGATTCTTTTTAAACCTATCTGAGAATCTCGCTGAGATTCTAGAGAATCTCGGCCAGCGCCTTATTGAGATTCTTTAGTGGGTAGCTGAGAATAAAAAGAATCTTCATCAGAATCTCGCCCAAGTTTTGACCGAGATTCTTTATGGGTTCGCCGAAAATAAAAAGAATCTCTATTAGAATCTCGCCGAGATTCTAGAGAATCTCGGCCAGCTTCTTAGCGAGATTCTTCTCATTTACATTTTCATTGAAAATGAAAAGAATCTATATAAAAAAGATCTTTACGTGTATTTTAATATTGCTAACACTAATTTGTTAGTACATCAACGAAGATTAGACCCCTTGTGTATAGTCGAACTCAGAATAGCTTTCCAGTCTTATATATACGCTGGGGCTTCAAGTCACTTGTGACAAACGCTTCGTTCCTTCGCCATCTAGTGGAGTATTGTCCACCACCCATGTACGAATTCTGGTATACTGCCAGAGTTGCCAATACGGTCCAGTACTAAAACGGAATTGGCCGCCAAGTGTCGTTGGACAGTGTTGTCACAGTACTGATTAACAATTGGCACCATGCTGCGTCAGTACTTGTGGCCAGTACGTCCATGATAACATGGACGGCACTCAGCCGGGGTTCGTCCAAGTACTGGGCGTGGGCTTAAACGAAATTCGTCTTAACGTCGGCAAGCAAACTTTGCCAATACTAGCCTGGCATTCGACAGAATACTGGGGTAATGCTATCCCAACAGTTGTGCGTTGTACTGGCTGAAAATATTGCTGGAACACCGCCGAGAGCCGTCCGAGTGCTGGACCCGGACTAGGCCGAAACTCATCTTATTGTCGTCGAGCAAACTTTGCCAGTACCACCCTGACATACGACTGAGTACTGGAATAATACTGTTGGAATAAGACCGCCGGCGAAAGTCGTCCAAGTACTGGGAGCGGACTTCGCCGAAACTTGTTTTTTTGTCGGCAAGCAAACTTTGCCAATACTAGCCTCGCATTCGACGGAGTACTGGGGTAATACTGTCCCAACAGTTGTGCGTTGTACTGGCTGAATATATTGCCGGAACACCGCCGAGAGCCGTCCGAGTGCTGGACCCGGACTAGGCCGAAACTCATCTTATTGTCGGCGAGCAAACTTTGCCAGTACCACCCTGACATGCGACTGAGTACTGAAATAATACTGTTCCGACAGTTGTCCTTCGTACTGGCTGAATATATTTCCAGACCATCGGCGAAAGTCGTCCAAGTACTGGGAGCCCACTTCGCCGAAACTCGTCTTTTTGTCGGCAAGCAAATTTTGCCAATACTAACCTGGCATTCGACTGAGTACTGGGGTAATACTGTCCCAACAGGTGTGCGTTGTACTGGTTGAATATATTGCCGGAACACCGCCGAGAGCCGTCCGAGTGCTGGGCCCGGACTAGGCCGAAACGTATTTTATTGTTATAGAGCAAACTTTGCTAGTATCAGCCTGACATACAACTAAGTACTGGCATTATACTGCACCGAAATTTATGTTTTATACAGACTTCATAATATTGTCGACGGATATCCAGGACTCGTTAGAGTACTGGAGTTACACTATCCCAACGCTTCTGCTTCGTGCTGGCTAAACGATATTGCCAATGCACGGCCGACATTTATATTAGTACTGAATGGGTCTTGCGTTGATACTTGTCATACTGTAGACGAGTGAATTATGATGGTTCTAGCTCAATACACAGTACAGTACTTCGATCACTTTAGTGCGATACGGTGCTTGGGTCGAATAGGTACTGTGCGTGGACTAGGCCGAAGCTCGTCTTATGTTCGGCATGCAAACATCACTAGTATCAGCCTGAAATGCGTCTGAGTACCGGGGTCATGTTGCCCTGACATTCATGCTTTGTACAGGCTGCATAGTATTGACAATGCATGGCCCGAGTCATCAGTATGACCTCAGTAGCCACTGAGGTCATACTGTCCTAGCACTTATGTACAGCACTGACTAAACAATATTGCCGATGTCTGGCCGACATTCGTTTGCGTACTGGTCGTGGATTATGCTAAAGTTAGTGTTTTGATCGGCGAGCAAACTTCGCCAGTATCAGCCTGATATGCGACTGAGTACTGCGGTTATACTGCCGATATTTATGTTTTATACAGACTGTATAATATTGTGGACGCATTGCCGAGAGTCGTCACAGTACTGGGATCACGCGGCCCGAACACATTTCTTCGGAACTAGTTAAACAATATTGTCAACGCTCGGCCGACATTCGTTTGAGTACGTAATGTATCTTATGTTCACACTTATCATGTGTACGGTAAGTACATTATTATAATTCGGCTCGACGGATCGCACAGTACGTACTGTGCGAATTCCGGAATACTACCAGTTACCAACAGGGTCCAGTACTGAAACAAGCTTGGCTGCTAAGTATTGTTAGGTAGTGCTGTCGCAGTATTGTCGTGTATAGCACTGGTCCAGTACTAGGTCCAATCTGACAGCCAGTACTTCCAAGATAAAATATATGGTACTCAGCCGAGACTCGCCGAAGTACTGAGCGTAGACTAAACCACAACTTGTCTTATTGTCGGCAAACAAATTTTATGGGTACCAGCCTGACATTCGGCTGAGTACTGAGGTGGCTCTGCCACAGCACTTGTCTTAAGTAGTCAGAGTACTGGGCGTGTCTTGTGATGACAATTGTCACAATACTATTTTTGTCTGCCAAGTGTTGTGAGGCAGTCCTTTTACAGTACCGATTAACTACTGACCCCATACTGCGTCAGTTCTGGCGGTCAGTGCTTCTAAGTTGACATAGACGGCAGTCCGTCGAGAGTCGTCTAGGTATTGGGGTTGGTCTGGGCCGAAACTTATCTTAATGTCGGCGAGCAAACTTCATCAGTATCAGCCTGATATGCGGCTGAGTACTGGCGTCATATTTTTCCGACACTTGCGTTTCGTACTGCCTGAATAACGGAACCAACGCACGCCTGACAGTTGTCTGAGTATCGACCGTGTCTTAGATGAGACTCCTCATATCGTAACTATACATCCATTAAATTTGTCAGTTCTTGTATTTATGTATGGCTCTTTGATTGAAAAAAATTGTATTCATATTCGTATAAAGTAACATCGAAATCCTTTACGTATCCAGTCTCTGATTGAAATTTAGTTACGGTTTACATTTTGGTCTGCCATTTTGAAATTCTGCATTTCGATACGCCATCTTGGACCCGTGACTTAATTCGTGAATTTCGTATTCAGATTCGTTATCAGGGACTGCGAAAACCTATGGGTGTTGAGTTTCATCTAAATCGAAACGGTTTTTAATATCTGGTCCGCCATATTGGATTCGCCACTTCGAATTTCCTAATGTGCAGTTAAGGTTCGTAGTCAACGACATAAATAGCTTTCGGGTACGGAGTCTTATTCACACCACGTTACTTTTAGCATTTTCGGTCCGCCATATTGGCTCCGCCATTTTGAATCTCTCAATTTTGAGATCAGATTCGTAATCAGCGACCTCGAAAATACCGGGTGGCATATTTTTACTCAAATCCGTCTATATTTCTGTGATTGTTATACTCGAAGCAACCTTTATGAAAGTCTAGTATCAGAAATCCATATAGTCGGTTTGGTCTAGTGGTTAGCGTGTACGTTCTTAGGTAGATAGGTAGTTAGGTAGGTCGATAGGTCTTAGGTTCAAATCCCCACACATCACTTCTCAGGGAGCATCACGGAAAAATTGTAATTGTAAAGGAATCACTTTTTTTTTCTTTTTTTAATATTACTAAAATAATATTACCAATATAATTAATATCATAACATATTTTTATTATGTAATATATAAATTTAATAATAATATGAATATTAATATTCGGTTCTGGTTCGGTACTGGCTCGCTTCTGAAACTGGACCTCGGCTCCGTCTAATCAATGAACTCTGGCCCAAGCCTAGCTAAAAGCACTACACCAGTACTGTCAGTTAGTATTATGCCAATATTAGAAAACAAACTCTGGACCGGTGTTATCATTCCAGCGTTACCCCAGCATTAAGTCAGTAATGATTCCGTACCTCCCCAGAACTAGTACCGACAACATTGGCAACTGTACTGCGCCAAGACATAGCCGGTTTGAAATTCGTACATGGGTAAGCGTTGGCACAACCCTGCGGTGATATACCAGCCCAACGGCTCACACTCAATGTCGGCGCAATACCGTGAGGTAAGCGTTGGACCGGTATGATCATCCCGGAGTTGTGCCATCGTTCAGTCAATACCTCTTCAGTATCGGTTCTGTACCTTACCAGAATTAGTTGCCAGCACCGGCATCGTTAGAAAAACCGTACTGGCACTGTACAGACTGAAGATTCTCCTCGGGACTACGGTTCAACTCTGGTCCAGTACTGGCCCAACGTACTTCACCAGTACCGCTAGCCAGTACCATGCCAATACCAAGGGGCAAACATAGGACCGGTATGATCATCCCAACGTTGCGCCAGCGTTGAGTCTGTAATGTTACAATACCTCCTCAGTATTACTCGCCAGTACCGTCAACGTTGGCAACGGTACTGCGCCAAGACCCAGCCGGTTTGAGATTCGTACATGGGCAGTGGCGATCGGACGGAGCGTTTCTCGCAAATGGTTTGAAGCCTCAGTGTATAGATTCTCTAGAATCTCGATGGGATTTTGATAGAGATTCTTTTTATTTTCAGCTATCCACCCGCGCAAAAATGGAAGGATGAAAACAGTATTTTCGAAATATTAAAAGTGTCTTGAATTGTAGTATGCCAAGGCTGGCCTAGTGGAATAAAACATACCGAATAATACTTCGCTCAAGTAAAGAAAGTATTAAAACAGTATTGAACATCTTTCCAAAAGTAAAGAGTCTTAAGTGTGATCTATTCGACTGATTAATAGTAAAGAGTTTTGCACCGTTTTATTAGTTTTTATGGTTCAGGTCGATATCTACATGAATACCGGTGTCCAGGTCGATATCTCCATGGCTTTCGGTGTCCAGGTCGATATCTCCACCGCTTTCGGTGTCCAGGTCGATATCTCCATGGCTTTCAGTGTCCAGATCGATATCTCCATGGCTTTCGGTATCCAGATTGATATCTCCGTGGCTTTCGGTGTCCAGGTCGATATCTCCATGGCTTTCAGTGCCCAGGTCGATATCTCGATGGCTTGTGGAGTCAATGTAGATATCTCTATGGTTTCTAGTATCCAGGTCGATATCTCCACGGATTCTAGTGACCAGTTCGATATCTCCATAGTTTCCGATGTCGGGGTATATTTTTCAACAGTTTTGACAGCTGGAAACAGAAAGTTATGGAGATATCGAACTGGGCACTTAAAGCCATGGGGATATCAATCTGGACACCGAAAGCCATGGAGATATCGACATAGACACCGAAAGCCATGGAGATATCGACCAGGACACCGGTAGTCATGTAGATATCGTCCTGGACCATAAAAACTAATAAAACGGTGCAATACTCTTTACTATTACTCAGTCGAATAGATCACACTTAAGGCTCTTTACTTTTGGAAAGATGTTCAATACTGTTATAATACTTTCTTTACTTGATCGAAATATTATTCGGTATGCCTTATTCCACTAGGCCAGCCTTGGCATACTACAATTCAAGACACTTTTAATATTTCGGAAATACTGTTTTCATCCTTCCATTTTTGCGCGGGCACTAACGAACCTCGCGAAGAAGCCGACCGTTCGGCGCGCAATCGTAATTCTCGGCCAGATTCTTTTTTTTCTACGCGAATAAATAAGATTTAGATTTTTGGCTCTTAAACATTCAAAGGTCTTGCCCGGTTTTTTTAAAAATCATTACTGTTCAATACTTTTCTGAATCGAAATAATGAAAAAAATTATAGTTTTGGAAAATTTATGTTTTTCACTTGTACGTATAAATGACTTTTCATTTCATGAAATAAAAAAGTAAGATGTGTTCCTAAAGAAATTGCCCTGCTTATCAATTTTTCGATTAGTACTGAAAAAGGAGGTTTTAAAATCAGTTGTTTATTTATTGGCGTTGTCAAACAAGTGTTAAATAATGTGACTTTTTAAATCCACTATCCCATACGCGCGCTTTCCCATTTGATTTAATATTATTTGATTACCTTTTTTGCAACTGAACATTTTCCTCTAAAACGAATTAATTTTGTTTTAGACAGTGTCTTATAATAAACTTAAGGGATCTTTCCAGTCTGAAAAAAAAATCGATTTTTTTTGTCTTATCCATTAGTATATACGGTCAAAAACAT
Organism: Ephialtes manifestator; assembly: GCA_963970395.1. NCBI lineage: Eukaryota > Metazoa > Arthropoda > Insecta > Hymenoptera > Ichneumonidae > Ephialtes > Ephialtes manifestator. The sequence continues at coordinate 451,797 of OZ019977.1, forward strand.
CCTCTCAAATTTTTAAACCGAAATTCGAAATACTTCGTTGACATACTTTGTGGACCTGACATCGCCGATTAGTCGTAAGTACACAATTTAGGTATATGAAATTTCTACACTCGAAACTTTAAACGCGTTTTTCTCGAAACGACATTTTTCAAAACGGCGGAAATTCTCCAGCGAACAATTTTCAAGCTTTCATATTTTAGGAGAACATTCTTCACGCTACTCTCTATCGTGCTATGGAAGCTTTTTTTTCTTCCCATTCTTTTTAAAGAAAAACTGTCGAAAAAAGGCTAAATTCGGTACTTTTTGTTCAAATTGTCGCCATTTTGTTAATTTTGATTTTTAAAAAACCTCCATAACGCGATAGCCAATCGCATACTAGTGAATAATCCTTTGGTTTTTTTTTTTTTTTTCAGATCAAATTTTCGACCCCTAGGATGTCCACCATGAGGCTATATTTTTTATCAACATTATTTACAACAGTTAAAAACAAGGATACAAAGTAGAACCTTGCACATTGCTTCCTCATTATATTTCGCTTTTTACAAAGCAACCTCTAAGAGGAAGTATAGTAATTGATTTTGGTTTCCTCATAGAGGAAGCTTTGTAAAAAGCGAAATATAATGAGGAAGCAATGTGCAAGGGTCTACTTTGCATCCTTGTTTTAAATAAATAAATAAGCGCATATTTCCGCTTTGTGAAAATATAATAAGGACCAACGTTCCGGAAACTCCGTCGAATACTCTATCTTCTCTTTTTCTTTTTGTGAAACATGATAGAAACCGGTGTTTTCAGAAATTTCATTGGGAAGCAAGGACATGGCTAGTTTATACGACATAAATCGCTACTTTACGCAATATAGACTGTACAACGTCGCTATGAAAATATGGTACCATTCAACATTTTTGGGCTCGATATTTGATACCAAAATTCGCATCACAGAAAAAAAATCAAAAAATTCAAAACATCAAAATCTCATAAAATTTTAACGTTTCAACCGATCTTAACCGAATTTAATAGGGATCACCGGTGTATGAAAGCTCATATACATAACAATTTTGAGCTTAATATCTCGAAAATTGAAAGAGTTATCGCGCACACACGCGCACACGCGCACATGCGCACACGTACGCGCGCACGCACGCACGCACACATTTTTTTCTAAATCACTTTTCTCGACGTTTTGGACCATTCTGAGTGTACTGGCATGAAAATCTCGAAAAAAAAAATTTTCACGAAAACAAAGCTTCCTCTATGAGGAGGCAAAAATATATTTAAACAATAAAAATCGTCTTATAAAAAATCATCTTCTGTCACTCATGTACCTTAATATGTCATACAAATTTCAGATCGATCAGCGTATAGTAACCGTCCGAAAAAAAATCGTGCAACTAGGCTATTTTTCAGGCCGTCACACTGGAAAGATCCCTTAATTGTTCCCTGCATCTCCAGAATATAATTTGTTCATCCTGTGGCCGAAACCTGTAAATGTTACCATTATCAGTCACTCTTTTTACGAGAATTTTTTAGTTTTTATATAGTTTTTCTGTGATAAATACGTCACAGTAGACGGGTTGCTGAGTTTCTAATTTTGTTTTAAAATTTTGTTTTTGGTCCGATTTCTACAATTTCTTAGGCACTCACGTTTTGAACAAACGCACAGGAGTGCCTATTAAATTTGGTCTCCACATGCCTGTTTTAACATTTTATGGAAAATGTTGGTGTAATAGGAATTAATCTATTTTTTTACAGCAGATCTCTTCAACAAAGTCAAATACATATTCTTGGTGTAACAGAATACATTCATTTTATTATTTAGTATTTTTTTGTGGTTTCAGAACATTTTGTGTTACCCGGACGTCCGTATCAATCAGGGGCTCTGGATTGAAGAGACCGAACAAGATGAAATTTGCAGCGTTTCTTAATCTAGCATTGAATAGTATGCCCATGAATTATAAGATATTTCCTATTTATTAATATAGGCTTTATTTTACCTTAAAAAATGGCACTTTTTAGGTGGGAATTGTGTACCTGCCAAAATCATTGCAGTGAGTGGAAGGATTATGCTCAAAATTGCAGTGTACTCCTGATTTACCTTTATGCAGATGTATTTTTTTTCAGTTTTTTTTTAAATATTAGATTGGTGATTACCTACCACCATAAAATTTAGATATATGGTTTGAATAAATTTAACACTAATGATAATATAAATACTTTTTTCTATGAAAAATTATTGCAACCTTTTGTATTATACACCATAAAATAATGTAGTCACTATTTCCTGCGTGTTTCTTTATTGTTTCATTCATTCAGTGTATTTGTACACTTTAATTACAATGAAAGTTGATAATCAATATACAATGAATGGAGTATGACTAAACATAACCTATATATACAAATCATAAAGCATATCCATTCACAAAATATAACTTATTTTTAAAACTTAATGTTCAATATGTATATTCTAAAATTAACCCTGTTTCTTTGTTAGGTTTCACTGGCACTCGTTAATGTATTAACTACTGTTCATGTTTTCATTTCTACATGTTTGACTGTCAACCAACAATTTGTCGTATGTATTTCACTCAACCGCACTAACAATAGCATTTTTAGTAACACGAGTGTAGTCTTTTAGATCAATAATAAGAATTCAACTGTCCAGATGTACTCTTTCTTTAACGATAGACTTAACAAATTTGTTTTCACTTGTTATGCACTTGACACTTTAGACCATTGATTTATTTACCTAGCAGACCCGAGCAACTGAAAAAAACGGGACTTTTGTAAGTGACCGTCTATATAAGGTCCCATTTTCATGATGCAATAAAAGCCAATCAGCTATGATGTGACGGGCGAAGTATTTAACGAGCAGAAGCAATTGAAATGTCAGTCGGGATTTTTGATGATTTTGAAATATTTAATTAGAAACTGAAATAAAGTGTTACATATTTTTAAAATAAATTCTGTGGTTATGTTCACTCAGTTGCAGTGGTTCTTTTGGACTTTCGTATTCTCGACATTTGCATGCCAGTAAATCATTGATGTGAAAAGTGGTCAAATAGTGATTGTATATGGGGCATTCCATCCCGATTTGACCTGGGTCTGACCCTCGACCTCCCCGATTTGGCGCAAAATTTTTTGTAGGATTGGTTAGACCCTCAAATGCACCAGATTTTATTTTTTTATTTTTTGTATGCACTTTTTTTGTTTATTTTTTTTAAAGTGACATATCGAATGCCCTAATTAAAAAATCTGAAAAAATCCTGAAAAATACTTTGTTGAATATCAAAATTTCCTACCTTATAACTTAAGTGGGCAAAAATTTTCTTCTTGTAGTTTTTAAGCTTTTTTGATTTAAAAAAATTATGAAAAAATAGAAAAAAAAACTTAATTTACTACAAGGGATTGGTCAAACGATTATTTATGTGAACTCGGATTTAAAAAAAAAATTTCAGACTTTTAGGAATTCGTCAAATTTTTCTGAACTAAGACTATTCTAGCACCATACATGCCGCATTCTAGTACCAGCATGCCATTTTTAGACATTTTTAGAAATGTCTTGAAAGAAAAGATTACTAAATCTGTTCTGACGGGAAAAATGTCATGAAAGCAAAGCGTTTTTGATTAGTATGCAAACGGAAAATCAACATTATTCGAACTTACTATGAAAATTATTATATACGAAAAGCATACTCAACATACAAAGTGTTGAATAGTAATTAGAGTTCACTCATATGTGTTCACAATATTTTCTTGGAGCGAGATAGTGTAACGTATATATATATTGTATACCGCGCAACAGTACAACATGCAAACTATACGAAGCGCGCAGCGCGACGTCCCCGTGAATGCCTAAAAAAAGGCCCTTCGGGGCGGAGCCACCCAACAACAACTCGGCGTCCCGCCGGGGCACCGGAGTGCTTGTTAGATATCTAGCTGAAATTTGGTACACGAGTAGACTATTATCAGACAAGGTTTGGGATTGAATTCGAGGTTAATTTTTTGAAAATATATGCTCACGCTCTCATTTTCTCTTTCACAGCAACGGACAATCAACATTATTCGAACTTACTATGAAAATTATTATATGCGAAAAGCATACTCAACATACAAAGTGTTGAATAGTAATTAGAGTTCATTCATATGTGTTCACAATATTTTCTTGGAGCGAGATAGTGTAACATATATATATATGTATATTGTATAGCGCGCAACAGTACAACATGCAAACTATACGAAGCGCGCAGCGCGACGTCCCCGTCAGTGTCTAAAAAATGGCCCGAAGGGCCATTTTTTGGGGGTTTCTCCGGGGCGGAGCCACCCAACAACAACCCGGCGCCCCGCCAGGGCACCGGATTGCTTGTTAGATATCTAGCTGAAATTTGTTACACGAGTCCCACATAGAAAAATATATATGTAACATATACGTTAAATATATTGCGGCAAAAAGTTCTACATGCTGCATATATTCTGCATATATGTGTGCAAAAATATATTCAAAATGTATGGGATATATGTATGGAATATATGTAAAATATATTTTATATACGTTTAGCGCCAAAAAGTTCGATACGTCGAATATATGGTGCATATATTTCTATTTCCATGTGGGGTAGACTATTATCAGACAAGGTTTGGGATTGAATTCGACGTTAATTTTTTGAAAATATATGCTCACGCTCTCATTTTCTCTTTCACAGCACATATTTTTCGCAGTTGCAATTATTTTGTATTCTAAAACTACCATAATACAATAACGCACTGTCGCATCGATATCCAGAATTTCTACACTCATGTAATACAAAAAATATAAGCATGTACATGAGAATTTTTAGTGAAAAAAAATGTTTAAACCTTTACATATTTTTTTATCTCATCGATGATATACGAGGAATTGTTTTCCATAATAGAGAACAGTTTTGAGAGAAATATTTACAAAGCTTTCTCTATGAGGAACCCAAAATTGACAAACTTCCTAATAGGGATAGTAAAATTAATAAGTAAACATTTTTGAAGAGACAATGTGCAAGGTTCCACTTTATAACATTTTTGTATTTATTTTACTTACTGCTTCGGCATCCGCAGTCTGCCCCTGGACAGAAAACCTTTGTCTGAGCAGTTGCAATTTCGTTATCTATTTCACTAATTGTATCTGGCAACTTTGCGAATATTTAATAAATCGCTTAAAACTTGGATCTGTCGAAGCCACGCGATCTGTCCAATTGAAGACCTCTTTGTAAATCGTCTCGGACTCTTTTTTAAGAGGCGCTAGAGCGGTATCGAGCCTTTTATATTCCTGCCGGGCGCGATCTTATCTATTTCCCAGATCTTACGACAGTTCACAGTTCGTTTGTGTATTCGTTATTACAAATTTGTATCAATTGGCAATCGCCACTTTTTATTATTACTCACAAAACACAATTTTGACAGTTCCCGAGAACTGTCAAAAACAATAACACGACTGAAACTGGCTCGTTCGTTAGCACCTAGGTAAACCGACAGCCAATCAGAGAACGAATAAACCGACAACAATACTTATATCGAAAATGCGAGATATTTTTCCCACTGATTTTTTGAAGAGGGATTGCTATTTAATTACTTTCGTGAATGGAACTATACTGTAAAAAATGTGGTGTTAAATTTAAAATCACTGTGTAGTCCCCATCGGTCCATTATTATGTAAAGTTTAAACAGAAAAAAATTCCAATAACACAGAAAGGTGTCATCGATAACACTTTTCTGTGCAATCAGTGAATTAACACAAGAAAGTGTTATTGCCAACACTTTTCTATGTTATCGGACATTATTTGCTGTGTAAACTTTACGCCATAGTAATGGACCTTCTGAGACTACACAGTGGCGCTAAATTTAACACTACATTTTTTTACAGTACATTGGAAAATTTCGGAAATTTTTATTTGGCCCACTTCAACGGAATTGACTCAAGTTGGCTTAGGAATGAACACTGCAAGAACAATGATAACGTTGATTCAACCGTATGCTGTTTTTGTCCCCGGTGCATTTTCTCCACGGTCATATTTTGCTAGATCTCGGCACAAAGATAAGAAAATTTTCACCACATGTTCGGAAATAAAATAAACATAAGTATTGACATAACAAGTCAGCAAGACTACTCCCAAGTGCAAAAATTATATATACAGTATATAAAAAATATATATAACTTTAAATATACAATTATGCATATATTGTCTACATATGATCTATATGCAATCTACATACAATTTAAACATAATCCCAACTCCGAAGTTGGTCTTATATATAAATTGCATATAGATTATATTCGTGTGAAGGCAACATTAATTTTCTTTTTTAACTTGGCGTCGAGTCGCTACCGCGACTCTTGATTAGGGTGATTAAAAAAAAAGTAATTAAATTCTTTTATTAAACTTGCAAAAGTATGTATTTTGACCACCAGATGCACCTTTTCACATAGAATCGGTTGGCAACATTTTTCAAAGTATTGTTTTCTGGATATACATCGCCGAAACTGGATGTCGATTGAGCGACGTACAAGGATAATTTGCGGCAATACGCAGACTCTACAGAACCCAACTCTACACATCACCAACTCACAACACCAACTCTACACATCACCAACTCTACACAACACCAACTCTACACATGCACCAACTCTACACAACACCAACTCTACACAAGTACCGATTCACAAAACTCTCACCGGCGAAACTCTCACCGGCAAAACTCTCACCGGCGGAATTCACATCGGCAAAACTCTCACCGACAAAACTCACACGGGTAAAACTGTCACCGGCGAAACTCTCCACAGGCAAAACTCTCACCGGCAAAACTCACATCGGCAAAACTCTCACCGGCAAAACTCACACCGGCAAAACTCTCACCGGCAAAACTCTCAGCAACAAAACTCTCGACGTTTAAGGTTGTTGATCAAAAACGTGAAAATGGTGCCAGCTTTTCGAAATTTATACAGTGCATAGGTGAAGGTTTTCTTCATCGACTACTAAAAAAGTTTAATCCGATTATAACATTCTTTTTCGAGATATTGAACGTTAAATTGACACCAAACAACTCGTAAGATACATTGGTTGTATAGCGTGAGGCATCACCGGCCACATTTATTTACTTATATCTTCCGTGTGGGAATTGCCAGCTTTATGAAAAACGCATATTATACAGTGCAAAGTATGAGGATTATGACGGTGTAACTTTTTTGTGGGGTTGTAAGTGTTTTTGAAGAAAAATTACAAAAAATGTTAGACAATACATCGTGAACCTATGCGAAGTGAGCTGACTTCGCTCCGCCTGCCGTGCCTGCCTCACATCCCGCACATCACCTCACCTATCCCCTTCCTAATGCCGTTGATCAACAACCTTAAATTCACCCCAGTAAGTCATAACATTGGATACATTGTGCATATAACCAATGTACCCTTGTTATGACTCAGTCGGTCATTATGATATTCGTTTCTACTTTACCTGCAAATAGTATTGCGTGTGAGTTGGTGAATGTGTAGAGTTGAGCTTGTGTAGAGTTGAGACTTTGGTGAATTGGGTACCGTGTAGAATCGGTGAAAATCTCGATTGATGGCGTTAAGGCTGTGTACAGTTTTTGCGTCAAAAGACGATCGTGTGTACAGTTTTGTCATGGCGAATTGAGCACGCGTTGAATATATCTCGGGACAATATTAACGTGTCGAATTGTACTGGAGTGAATTTAACCGTTGAGAGTTTTGTTGGTGAGAGTTTTGCCGGTGTGAGTTTTGCCGGTGAGAGTTTTGCCGATGTGAGTTTTGCCGGTGAGAGTTTTGCCGGTGAGAGTTTTGCCGGTGAGAGTTTTGTGAATCGGTACTTGTGTAGAGTTGGTGCAAGTGTAGAGTTGGTGTTGTGTAGAGTTGGTGATGTACAGAGTTGGTGATGTGTAGAGTTGGTGTTGTGAGTTGGTGATGTGTAGAGTTGGGTTCTGTAGAGTCTGCGTATTGCCTAATTTGCCAGCGCTTATCTATTGCACAGTTTAGTGCGTGATCAACACTTCGAGTTTAAGCCTTGGGGAGCATGAAAAAATGTAATATTAAGTCAACGAAAAAAAAATTACACCAAAAGTGATGTTGAATTAGATACATTAAAAAATATGTCTGAATTTTATATTGTATCTAATATTTTTTTTGGTATAATAGCCCGGACTTACCTACCAGACTCAATCCGCCAAGCATCTCATTTTTCGGACCACTGGTTCGTTTATTATTGATTTATACATGATTGAAAACATAACATTCATTTTTTTTCTCACATCTGGCTTATTTCATATCGAACGTTGCAAAACGATTGAGTTATGCAAGGAACGACTTTCGTGTGTATTCCAAATGTACAGACTAGCAGAAGATCAACAAATATGATATTTTTCAGAATAATAATAATAAATCTGAGTAATCAGAATAATAATAACTAATCTGAATATTCAGAATATATCCGAAAGACGTTCCTGGTATAACTCAATGTTTTTGCAACGTTCAATATGAAATTCACAGCGATTTAAGCCAGATGTGAAAATTTAAAAAAATGTTTTCAATCATGTATAAATCAATAATAAACGAACCAGTGATCCGAAAATTGAGATACTTGACGGATTGAGTCTGGTAGGTAAGTCGAGCTATTATAACGAAAAAACAATTAGATCCAAAATAAAATTCAGGCATATTTTTAATTTAAAAAAATTTAACATCACTTTTCGTTGCAATTTTGTTCTCGTAGACTCAATCCCCCCAAAAAACACAATGTGTAAAAAAATTGAGACAAGAACATTTACGTGAGTGGTATCAACACCCCAATAAAAAACAGTGTTTCAAAAACTTGAGACATAAAAAATGTATCAGCACAAAAAGTTGTGAAATAAACTAAAAATATCTGCAGCAAGTCAAGTACATGTTGTTCAACATATATATATATATATATATATATATATATTTTATAAAAAGATCTCGCCGCCGCCACCGTGTAGGATAGTCCCTCAAGGGCCTCCAAGCCCGAATTATTCTAAGTCCCTCAAGGGCCCCAAGGGTGGGGGGCACCCTTGCAGGGAGCACTTCTTTTGGGGGAGATTGCGAGCGCGCGAAGCGCGCGAGCCACAATTAAATCCTAGTATATATATTGGTAACATATATATATATATATATATTGTTACCTACACACTGTATTGTTACGGTAACAATATATATATATATATATATATATATATATATTTGAAGCAATATATATTATTACATATATCATGTATCATATAATGTATCATATATAACATATATCATAATATATGTATATTTGAAGCCCAAACTGCTAGGCAGATTGGGCTAGTTGATGTCTCATTTTCTTCTTCATAAAAAGATACACCGGCTAAATGGAGCAAAATATTTTTTTTTAATTCTGAAAGCAAAATTAATAACTGATTTAGAAAATAGCATAAAATTTATTTAGTAATAATTATGTCACTTGAAAAGTATTACCTTTTATTAACTTTTGCTCCATTTAGCCAGTGTATCTTTTCATGAAGAAGAAAATGAGACGTCAACCAGCCCAATCTGCCTAGCAGTTTGGTCTGAATCACGCCCAGAATAGGTTTAAAACCAAGTTTCGGCAAATGGCATCTAAAGCTTACCACTCAAATAAAAATGTTTATGTTGTTTTCACCTTTGGGGCACCTTAGTACCTTTAATGAACAAAATAAAAATATTATTTGCAAGTCAGATTACAGAATATTATTAATAATGTTATTAATATATGTTTTTTTTTTACAAATAAATAAGTAAATGAATCCATAATTTGAAAAAAACCTGTAAATAATATGGGGATGATCACTTTTATTGACAACATCACTGAAAATTTATCCAATGTTGACACATTCACAAATGTGCTGCACAAACATTAAATCATCACTTCATAACAAATTTACATATCTGATCACTTCTGATGATTGTTGATTCTGTTTTAAATACTATTGATTGAAAAAAAACCGTAAATGGCCAACGGAATCAAACTAATAACATAATATGAACGAAAAATAAAAACGTCAATTCGAGGTTATGCGTCTCGCAAGTAGCAGAAGTAACTTCTCGAGGCAGTAACACGCTGCGCATGCGATACGTGCTAAGATATCACAGCGCATGTCCCATTATTCGCGCGAATTCGAATATAATGTAAGTGTTACGTGTTGCGTTGAAGACATTACACTCACATCGCGTCATTTGTATCGCGTTTCGCTAACTGATTTAAAAAATGGTAAACAAATAAAAATTTATTTACAAATACGTAATAAACTTTTTATTATATAGAAAAAAATCATTAAAAAACAGGTATATTGCAGAAATTGGCCTTTTTTCGCATTCAGGTCTAAGATTTTGCAGGTTCAGAGGGTGTACTTAACTAAACGAAACTGCCGAAGAGAAAAAAAAAAAAAAAAAATATTTGATTTTTTTTTTTTCAACACCTTTAATTATTTTGTGTGAACAAAAAATCGGCCATAATGTCTGCATATAACAAAAATAAATAAATAAAATAATTTAAAATTCAAATATAATATTCTGGTAATTTTTACGACTTTTGAGAAAATTAAATATGAATGGTACCATAGAAACTTAGCCATTTTTGCGAATTCCGGCTTATAACTTTACTAATAGATAGATTACATGGAAATGAATGTTATAACAGAAAAAAAAAATAATCGATTTTTTTAAATTTTTTACCTGACTCCCCCCCCCCCCCCCCCCCCCTTAAACCAGGAAGTTAAAACCGCAATATTGTATACTGTCGAATTGTGGAGTAAGCTGTACGGATTATTAAGACAAATTGTCAAGGAATCGAAATATATATTGTCAAATTACGTAAGTGAAACTGTTATATTTTAATGGTTAATAAGCAGGATGGCAGGTGTATCAATTAAGAAAAAGACGATTTGCATATGTATAGTATTTATTGGAAAGTATAACTAATAAGCGAACCGAAAAACGTGGCGCACTCACGAGCGTTCAGCGACAACGAAGGTAGCCGGCGGAAACCGGAAACATAGAGCGTAAAACACACTCGTTATATCTCGCGACTCAGTCGTTATGGCAGCCCGATCAATTAGATTTCATTTCGAACACTCCCACTTCGGGTTGCCATTATTTTGGCTTCGTTTTGACTCATAATTTTTAATTTTTCGCGTAAATTCTCAAAACGTGTTTTGCTGAGAGCTTTGGTAAAGATATCAGCGGTTTGCTCGTCTGTGCTCACGTATTTCAACTCGAATTCTCTGTTTTCATAATGTTCTTTTACAAAATGATATTTAATATCTATGTGTTTGGAATTTTTCGTTATTTGAGGATTTTTAATAAACTTGATCGCGCTTTGGTTGTCTACGAACATACAAGGATTCGCGATTTGAATTTCACTCTCGACTAGTTCGTTAATCAGTCTTTTTATCCATAACAATTCCTTTACGGTTTGACTCGCGGCGATATATTCTGCTTCCATGGTAGATAAAGCTACCGTTTTTTGTTTTGGCGATGCCATATCACCGGTGATTCTGCGATTTGAATTACAAATCCACTTGTGGATCTCCGTGACCCTTTATCCCCTGCGAAATCAGCGTCACTATATGTATCAATATTTAAGTCTTTACTCTCGTTTGAAAATTTAATTCCGTGCGTAATTGTTCCCTTTAAGTATTTTAAGATTCTTTTTATTGCATTCCAGTGTATCTTTCTTGGTGATTGAGCATATTGGCTTACTGCGTTCACTGCAAACGCTATATCTGGCCTCGTTACAGTGGACAAAAACAGTAAACTTCCGACTGCTTCCTTATACGGAACTGTAGTAGCTTCCTCTCCGAGATTTGGATCCTGTAGAGTCAGGTCGGTGTGTTGGTCCGCGGGAATTGCCACCGGGTTCGCATCGTCCATGCGGAATCGATCCAGCACTCTTTGTGCATAGTTTGCTTGGTTCACGAAGATGGATCCATCGGATAGTCGCTCTATCTCCATTCCCAAAAACAGTCCCAACGGTGACACCGTTATTTGAAGCACTGTAGCTAAATACTGCAAAAGACTTTGGGTTTTGTTAGCACTCGATGAAGCTATCAGGCCATCATCGATGTATATTGCCAATATTAATATTTCATTATTATCGTGTGATACGAATACACACGGATCTCCAGATATCGGCTTTAGCTTGAAATCCTTTAGACATTGTACGAATTTTGCGTTCCAGCATCGTGCTGATTGCTTTAATCCGTACAATGCCCGTTTTAGTTTACAGACCTTATTCGTTCCGTCTTCAAAGCCCTCTACTTGCTTCATGTAGATTTCTTCATTTAGATGTCCGTGTAAAAATGCCGTTTTTACATCAAATTGTGTGAGTTGTAGTCCTTTCGCTGATGCGATTGCTAATACTGAACGTATGGATGCAAATTTTACTACAGGACTGAATGTCTCTTCGTAATCTATTCCTGCTTGCTGCGAAAAACCCTTCGCAACTAGTCTTGCTTTGAATTTTGTTTTGTTCTTGTCTGTTCCAGGTTTTCGTCGAAATACCCAACGATTTGGGAGTATTTTTGCATGTAATGGAGGATCGGTGAGTTCCCACGTCTCATTCTCTTGTAGTGAATGCATTTCCTCCTCCATAGCTTTCCTCCAATCGTTTTTGTCAGCGCTTGAGATGGCTTCTTGGAATGTTGTCGGCTCTAGATATTCCACAAGGAATACGTTTTCGATGTCCGTTTCATAATCACCGTATTTCATTGGTGGTCTCAAATTGCTTCGATCGCGAAGCCGTCTTGGTTCTTGTGGTGCTTGTCCAGGGTTAGTTTCGATTGACACTTCTGCATCTTCATATATTTCGTCATCTGACCGCTCTTCTCTTCCTTCGACTTGTGCCTCTTCTCGTGGATCTTCTTGTTGTGCAGCGTTGTGAATTTCTTGTTCTTCATCATTTTCGGATTCCGATTGGTACATCTCGATCGTTGCGTACTTGTCTTCCTTTTTCTTCTCTAAGGTTGCCTTTTCAGAGAGAAACTGTACATCGCTTAAAGTTTTTATTTTATTTTCTTCTGGGAACCAAATCCTATACCCTTTGGTATATTCGTCATATCCTATAAAGACACCTTTCTTCGCTTTCGCGCTCCATTTTTGCCTTTTCTCCTTCGGTACATGTGTCCATACTTCCGTTCCAAATATCTTGTACTCGATTTCCTTGGGTTCTTCTCCATACCATAGTTCGTATGGACTTTTGTTTGGTACGCTGCTCACTCCTGTCCGATTTAGTATGTACGTCGCCGTGTTCACTGCTTCTGCCCATAGTTCCGGGTTCATCTGCTTTGCTTGAATCATACTCCTGGCTGCTTCCACGATAGTTCGGTTTTCTCGCTCTGCTGCTCCGTTTTGCTCAGGGGCGTAAGCAGTAGTTCTCTCGTGCCGAATGCCATTTGCTTGCATGATCCGTTGCATTTTTTTATTTGTAAACTCGGTGCCGTTGTCTGATCGGAGTGTCTTTATCTTTCTTCCAAACTGTGTATCGATTTTCTTGATGAACTCTTCGAAGAATGTTGGAACTTCATCTTTTGTTTGCAGAAAATAGATAAATTTGAATTTCGTATAATCGTCTTTGAGTAAAAGAAAATATCTCGATTTGCCAATTGATTTGTGTTCCATAGGACCACACAAATCTGCGTGCAGCAAATCTCCTGGTGTTTTTGATTTTGTTTGGCTGAGCGGAAATGGCTTGCGGCTCATTTTTCCTTTGGCGCATCCTTCACAGTTCCAGTCCTTTACTGGATTTGTCTTGATATTCCAACCTTTTAGTACCTTTTGCACATGTGGAACATTTTGGTGGGCTAGGCGCTCGTGCCAAATTTCTACTGAAGTACACTTGCTGACGTAGGCTTGTGTGTTAAGCGAGGCGCTGTTCTCGGATATCTCTCTCGTCTGGAAACGCATCTTGTATAATTCTCCGAAGCGGTCTCCCACTACAACTGTTCGGCCTTCTTTCTTTAGATGGCACTGTTGACTATCCGATTCGAGCTTTAGTCCTTTGTCCAATACATTCTCGAACAGGTGACATGTGGTGACTGGCTCCGGAATCCAGGAACCAATCAGTTGATGACACGTTGGAAACCATGGCGTTTGCTGTTATCTTGGCTCCAATTAAAGCGCTGCCTCTGTAGTGGTTGCTTGACCTTGGGTCATTTTGATTCTGAGCTTGCTCCTTCCTTTTGCTCCGACATTCCCGTTTCCAATGTCCTGATTTGCCACAGTTGTAGCAGTTTCCAGGTTTCTTCGCTCGCAGATTTTGTTTGCCACATGACTTTGTTGAAAAAGCACTGCCTCCTCCAGTTTCGCTTGCTCCGAAGCGAAGTTCCTGCATGGTGAGGCGTGCTACGAGATTAGACAGCGTTCTCTCCTCCTGACTAGTGGATTCCCATGCCGTCGCAAAGTGCTGATAGGAGTTTGGTAAAGTCATTAATATTTTGGTCATTATCATACTATCTGGTACTGGTTCGCCAAGCATTTTGAGTCTGCATGCTAGGTCGTTTATCTTTGCTATATGCATTGAAATGTCATCGCCTTTATCTTTTGAAAGAGAGTACCAGTTCATTTGCAAAAGATGCCTTGACGTTTCACTTTTATTTTCGTAGATTGTATGTAATTTTTCCCACATTTCTTTTGATGACTTGCAATTTATAATGTGCAACATGCATGTTCGACTCACCGTTTGTACGATTATCTTTTGCGCCGAGCTGTCGAGTTTGTTCCATTTTTCTAATTTCTTTTCGTGTGCTGCTGTGCTTTCAGGACTGCCAGTTTCTGCTTGCTCCGGCTTTTGAAAAGTCCCGTCGACCACATCTATTGCTCCGCACGCGAGAATGAGCACTCGAACTTCAAACTTCCAAAGTCCCCAATTTTCAATTCCCGTTAATTTCTCGACTTTCGTTAATTCACTGTCCGGCATGGTTGTGTTGCTCTATTGCACGTGGCGGCTAACCTCTTTGGACACCTTGCGTTTTTCTTTAACGCAACTTCGAGAAACACTTTTGTTCACGAAAATATTAATTGAGTACTTTCCTGGGCCCATAACCTGTTATATTTTAATGGTTAATAAGCAGGATGGCAGGTGTATCAATTAAGAAAAAGACGATTTGCATGTGTATAGTATTTATTGGAAAGTATAACTAATAAGCGAACCGAAAAACGTGGCGCACTCACGAGCGTTCAGCGACAACGAAGGTAGCCGGCGGAAACCGGAACATAGAGCGTAAAACACACTCGTTATATCTCGCGACTCAGTCGGTATGGCAGCCCGATCAATTAGATTTCATTTCGAACAGAAACTTTAATATACTTATATATTGCCTGTCTATTTCTCAGCTCCTTATTGAACTTGGAAATTTATTCCTACTTGGGTCCTCCAATCGAACCCCCTTGTGTTGTCTCACAGTCAAGATTTATTGTGAGTATTTTGTTAGTTTTGTAAAAACTAACTGGCGCCCATAAATACAGTCAATAGTAAAATATTTCGTCAAACAGAGCCCTGGCAGCCATTGACCCAGGCCGCGCCAGGTGAAGACTTCTTTAAAATAATAATAATTTTCTTTGGTCAAAAAAGAGGTCGGTCTCATTTGGCGCTCAACGCGGGGCAAGTTGGGAAAATTGTTGAATAATAAAAGACGTAATAAAAGAGGAATATTTGTAAAGTCGAATCTGGTGAGAGTAATTTTCAAACGTTAGAGGCTTCGCGAATAACGCTGCGTAGCAATACATAGCATCTCGGTCGTGCGTGAACGGCACCGACCAAAACATAAACACAGTGAGACGCTTAGCGATAGAGCTCGCTATAGTATTTATCTCTTTGTCTCTCACCATAATTGACTATTTACGATTGAATTGACACTTAGTCAATCTTTCAAACTTATTATCTGTCGCTTCACTCCTGCTTGTGTCGTATTTATTTTTCGTTACCGTATTATTTATTTCTGCTGTATTACTGTTGTATTTATTTATTTATTTAATTATTTATTTGTAATAAGATCATTGGCTCAATAATTCACACGTAATCGTTTATTACCGAAGGGGTTTATTGAATTATTTATAAAAATTATTTATTGACATTGTTTAAATTAATGAAATTTGGAATTGATTGTTTTGTCCAAAAGGCATTGGCAAGGCTATAAATCACAAGTAAAATCAGAAAATCGATATCAGCGAATATTTGGTTGAAAAGGTATTGAGAAAATTAGTAGTCGAAATTAATAAAATAGCTAACGGAAAATATGAGAAATTGTCAAACGTTCAGGACTCGACCATGTCACTCAGCGAAACGGTTTTTAGAGGAAACGCGTCAGGGAGGGACATGTCAGTTGAGTTCGTTCGGGTGCAAACCACTAAGGGCGGGGGGGCAGGGGAAACGTGCACTGCTTAAATCTCGGACACGGGCGTTTAGACAAAGAAAATAGAAGAAATGGAAACTGTAGATTCAAGATTGTCGAGAGTAGAGACCCTCGAGGACAATATGAGGAAAATGATGAATATGTTGGAAGAAATGAAATTCCTTCCAGAGGGAGGAGCCGCGACTGGTCACGTGACGCAGGTAGACGGAACGTGTAGGAATAGGCTCGAAGATGGCCAAAGAAACGAAAGCGATAGAGAAAATACTGAGTTGTACGGGACGTCTGTACCCGTGCAACAAGGTTATGTGGATATATTTGAAGATGCATATACGAGTAATGATGAACTCGAGAATCAAAATAATGTAGAATTGTTGCGTGAAAATGCGTGTAATTTACCCCGCGAACGAGTCTTGAATCCTTCGGGGGAAATTGGAGTAAATAATGAAAAGAGTATGCAGTCGATGCATCAGAGTGCGTTTGTACCAGTGAGACAAGAAAATGCGGGTGCAAATAGTAGAGACATTAGATCGTCATTGACAACAACAAGGACCGGGTCGAACCAGACGTCTGGAACTGGACGACAAGGTGCTTGTAGTCAAAATAGGGAAACCCCAATAAAGCAAATGGGGTCAGTTGAAAGAAAACTGCGTAGAGTCCATTTTCCTGACGAAAATGTGACAACCAATACGAATACTCGACAAAACACAAATTCAACCGAACAGACTGTTAAGAATGGACAAAACGTCTTCCATAATTCCGAATTAAATGAGAATAATCGCCAAACTGACAGACGGTCAGACAGTTTTGTAAGGTTTGCAATATCGCGACTTACACCCGACGGCGGATTAATTACGGAAGAAACTTGCGCAACTACCGAAGATTACCGACGATTTAGACAAAATTCTAGCGAACAACTTGAGAGGGAAAGTACGATCCCTAATTATCGGGAATCGCGCCAACAACATTCAGTAACATCTAGAAAAGGCATTCTGTCGTGTTCAAATGACAGCGACGAATACCTACGACGATCCGACAAACGCAATATTCCGCGAAATACGAGAGACAGTTACCCGCCAAATCGGTACAGGAAGAGAGAAAATAAATCTCCCGCGTATATGTACGATTGGGAATTCGAACCGGTCATAGATATGAGGCAAAATGTCAGTAACTGGAAAACCGCTCTCTCCAAACATAATTCTCTTAATAACTATTCGATCCATAAATATCGACAAAGACGCGAAAAACATAGAGTAAAATCCAGAAAAGGTATTCTAGCGTGGTCAAGTAGTGAGTCTAGTGACAGTGACGATGACCTACAACGATTCGACAAACGCAGTGATTCGCGGAAAAAGAAAGACCGTAATTTGACAAATAATCCTCATAACAACTATTCGATTCGTAACTACTCACAACAGCGCGAAAATCGTTTAATAACACCAAGACAAAAGGTATCGTGGCAAGGTCGTAAATCGAACGACAGAGACGATAACAAACGATATTTCGACGAACGTATTAATTCACAGAACGAAACGAACAGTTATTCGGGAAATCGGTACACCGAAAACAGAACAAATTTATTCGCGTATAATTACGATCGCGATCTCGACGCCGTGACGTCACAAACATATTTGTCAAATAATTGTCAACCTTTCGTCAATCAAAGCTCCGAACATAACGACGGGTATCTTGACGAAGATAATAGAACATTGACAATCACTTCTGAGGATCAATCGAACCTAGATCCGAGCGTAATATTCTGCTATAACTGTGGTGAAATGGGGCATGCTTCGCGCTATTGTACTGTCGAGAGGCAGGTTGTATGCTACATGTGCGAAAGTAAAGGCCACATAAACAAAGACTGTCCAATGCGTTCGGGTAACAAGATGAACGAAAGTAAAACTAACAACAAGCAAACAGAGACAGACGTTGAGTCAGACTCTGATTACACAGACCGTATTAGATCTGTTGGCAGAAGAGGAAATTGACTCCTCCAAAACCTGTCGCAAAATTGCGGAAACACCAAACGATACGACCACACCTGACGACTTTGACTTTACTGCATGGACTGTACCAGACGGACCCGGTAAGAAAACTCCAACTTTGCCAATACCGATAACAGACCAACATACTGGTACCATAATTGACGATACATCAAACAATAAGTCGAACACCGAAAATCCAAAAGACTACAAACTAATTGGGATTCCACAATATCTCGTGCATCGGTTGATACAGTTAGTGATACCGCACGAGGTTAAAATTCTCGCTTCCTCGTTTGACAGAGCTCAATCAAGATACTTTCTTGAATCGTATATATTGCGTTTACCTTTTGTTAAAATCGCCTTGCCTCGTCTCGAGAATTGACTCGAGGTTTGTCTCATAGTCGATTGTATTGCGTGTCTATTATATTGCTGATGTATACAATATATAAACAAGCTTGCAAAGAATCAAAGTTTATTTTTATTTGAAATTGAGGTTTCTGAAAGGACTTGCTCGCGTTTGTCGCACTGAGTTCTTCAAAATGTTGAGGATGTGCTTTTTGCACATGATCTCTCACTGCAGTCGTGTTGCTGTTCTTCATTTCGATTATTTTTTGAGCCTTCGATTCTTCGAAGCACATTTTGCAAACAGTTTTTTTCCGAGTTTTGATTCAAATAAAAATCATAATTTTACTTTTTTTTCGCTTTTGAGTGCCGTCTATGTGTTTCTTGTTTCCCTTCATTATCGAATTTCTCAAATAATCTTGTATCGTATCGATACTGTCAAATTCTCGTGATGTCACCCAAGATCTCGACACATTTTACGATGCAATCTGAATATCTCGTATTTCGTGATTGCATTCACACATATCGAGATAGATTGAAGTTCAATTGTTCAATACGAGGTTTATTGACTTCATGCGCCTCGACTTGTCTCGACTTTCTTGAGGGCATCACTAGATACAGTCGTGACTCCCTTACGTAGCCATTGCTCATAAAGAGCTGGGGAAAGTTGCAACAACACCAGTAAGAATTTCGGTTTGCGGTAAAATAGTCGACACCATACTAGATAACGGAGATATTACTACAGAAGACACAGCCAGACTCGCGGAAACATCGATAAAATTTCCTGTTTCTGATATAAAATTTCATTTTGCAATCAACAATGAGGGTGGGAAAACGCACTTAATCCGAAACATCTTTGAACGTGCGAAAAACCTTCGAATCCCATGGTACGCGAAATAGCAACCAAACCCATGATTACAGTTGCGAAGCAATTAACCGTATGGGTTTAAATTTCGGCAAAATTTAGCTTAAGTATTTTATTGCAACGATTAGGGAACAATCATAAAAAAACCGTTCCGTTGATCAGTCGAACAATAAATCAGTAAAATCATTAAGCCATTAAAGTACTGAAATGTATCCTGACAAACATCTTATCAATGCCAAATAAAGAGCAAATAATTCGACTTGAAATCGGTGCAGATGTTATAATCCGAATGGAAATTTACATATTAAATTCAAAGAGTTTTGCCAAGCCAGTCCATCGATATTCAGGCTTAATTTTTGTGAAACAATGGATTGGGCTAATGATCGACGAATTAGCTGTTAAGTACGTTAAATTGTCGGGAATAATTGATGTCAAACTTATAATCTGCTGTCAACGTTTACTTGTTTGTTAAAACTGTTCCGTACAGATATTATACCAATATTAGCTATATTCGGACGCCCTCAAGAAAATATTCGTCGATAACAAAAGCGACAAGTACCAACATGAAGATATCGAGACCAGCAGCGAAGAAGCCAGCTTGCAGCACCACTTTGGGGTAACAGCTAAAATCGAGACTCGAGGGACCATTCCCTATGATAAACCCAAATCTCGGAAGATAACATCTCAGCATTTGACAGTTTGTCGGGTATCCTGACTGTCTACGAATCATGCGAACGCTTAAGGATCAATTGCAGTACCGAATCTTGAAGTGTTGCAGCTACAAAAAGAAATTCAAACTCTTCGACAAAACTAGGGGTGTGCGGGTTCTCGAAAATTTCGGGTTCTCGATGCTCGAGTCGGGTTCAAGTTTTCTCGATCGGGTACGAGTCGAGTTCAAGCAACCCGAAAACCTCGAGAAAACTCGAAAATATCGAGAAAACCCGTAAATCTCGAGAAGACCCGAAACTCAAGAAAACTCGAAAATATCGAGAAAACCCGTAAATCTCGAGTAAACCCAAGAATCTCGAAAAAAACACGAGAATGTCGAGAAAACTCGAATATCTCAACAACAAAATCGCTTATATTCAATGTATACCTACCTTAAAAAAGACATTCACAATCGCAGTTCTAGATATTTTTGAAGACAATTTTTCGAGTTGCGATTGTTCGATGATGATTGTGCTATAGGACCCACTTTAATTATCTGCGGTTTCGTTAACAGAAGAAGTAAATCTAAAGAAGTAAAGAGATACATCTAAAAAAATATATAATAAAAAAAATGTACAGAGTGAAAACAACAGGACTGTGTAATGCCAAAATTACAACAACAAATATAGTGAATAAAAATATATTCAACGCGATATTACATTATATTCTTTTCTTGATGTATTGTACTGAATGCATATTTATGATTTAGATAATATCAAATCATATTTTCGAGTTTTCTTGAGGTTTTCGGGTTTTCTCGATATCTTCGAGTTTTCTTGAGGTTTCCGGGTTTTCTCGATATTATCGGGTTTTCTCGACATTTTCGGGTTCCTCGAACCCGACCCGAACCCGATCGAGAAAACTCGAACCCGACCCGAACCCGAATTTTCGAGAACCCGCACACCCCTAGACAAAACCCATCAGGTATTTCAATAACTGCAGCATTTTTTGCCCAATTAATTATGATTCAACAACCTCAGATTCTGTTCGCTCTCGCGGATGGCGTTTGGAGCCGACGCGGATTGTAAGTCCGAATCTCAAATTAAGTTGAACCGCGAGATAGCAAACTCCCACGTGATTAATTAAAATGACGCAGGTATTTATTTTATATAACAAAACAAACACTAATTTATTTCAGAAGAAAATTATATACAAACGTAACTGTTATTATTGTAAGTTGGTCTGTATTGGATACAGACTTGAATCGGAAAATGTTAACTTAATAATGTCAAGACAAGAATCTGTGTAGCCATGAGCTGACGATCAGACTCTTGGAGTGTCCGTTCTGTCTGAGAAGCTGAAGACGACTGACTACTCAAAAAGGTTCCAACATTGAGTATGATAAGTTTGGGAGTGGGAGGTAACGTCGCTAGTGTCAATTTTTTGCACGCTGAAGGGTTTTTCGTTAACACGTGGGGATGCGTTGACGCCTCGGCAGCGTCGGACCATCAGGTATCCACGGGATTTCTCGCGACCCATGGGACCCCCAGTAATTGCAGTCTTGGGGTGCCGATGCGTACGGTCCGCGACTGGTTAATCCTTCGCTAGCCGATGGCCACTACCATAAACCACTAAAAAATGTGTTTGCTTCTTTCAAGTTATTCTGTACGTGCGTTTTCCATGTGAATTCCTGAGGATTAGAAAACGTTTCCAGATTCTCATCTGGTCCGCAGATGTCTCGATGTTTGACACGAACGGCGTTACTCCTTGACTTTTATTACGGTGTTGAATATTGAATAAAGAAATGGCATTTGCAAGCTACGATATTTTTCCGCGACGGAACATACTCCCCCCGTTGAGAGAGTTAGCGATCAATAATTGACGTGTTTTTAATGTATAGCAACGAAAATGGCTTAATGGCGCGATGAACCAGGGTCTACGTTGGTGGTGATGGTCGGTGGATGATCTTCTTCCGGTATTGGAAGCGGAGCCAGTTTCTTGACATTCCTGTCGAATGTACCCTTGGCTGTCTTCACCGTTACTGTGCGAATGATACCGTCTGCTCCTGGATGAACCTTGAGCACCCTACCCATGGCCCACTGAAGAGCAGGAAGGTTGTCCTCCTTCAAGAGCACCACGGTCCCTGTCTGGATGTGGTGTTCACCTTGTGTCCATTTTGTGCGTTTGTTGAGTTCCGTGATGTACTCTTGGTGCCATCGGGCCCAAAAGTGTTGTTTCAATTTTTGGATATGCTGCCACATTGACAATCTGTTGGTCGGCGTATCTGAGAAATCAACTTGCGGTCTACACTTGAGTGCTTCACCGATTAAAAAGTGTCCAGGCGTTAACACGAGCAGATCGTTTGAGTCTGACGAGAGAGCTGTCAACGGCCGTGAATTCAAAACAGCTTCGATCTGAATGACCAACGTGTTAAAGGCATCGTATGTGAGCATTTCCATTCCGACAATTCTTTTTAGGTGATGTTTAAATGACTTCACTGCTGCTTCCCACAGACCTCCGAAATGTGGAGACTGTGGTGGGATGAAGTGCCAAGCGATTGAGTGATTGATCGCGAACTGGCTGACTTGTTGTTGATGTTTATCAGATTGAAGAAGCTGGTGTATCTCTCTCATCTCGTTGTTGGCTCCGACGAAGTTAGTGCCATTATCGGAGTAGATATTGCTGCAGATCCCCCGCCGTCCGATGAATCGATCGAGAGCAGCAATGAAGGCTTCGGTGGTGAGATCGCTGACCACCTCTAGGTGCACCGCCTTGACTGCCAAACAGATGAAAACTGCCACGTAAACCTTAATACGATTCCTATTTCGGTGTCTTTTTTCCTTGATGTAGAAAGGACCGCAATAATCAATTCCCACGTTGGTGAATGGTCGCGATTCTGTGACTCGTGCTTCGGGCAAGTTACCCATGATATACTCGACCGATGGAGGTTTCTGTCTGAAACACCTTATACACGCTCTTGTGATTTGACGTACTGCATTTCGTCCATCTATAGGCCAATAACGTTGTCGTATTGCGTACAACGTCGCCTGGGCACCAGCGTGGAGCTGTAGCTGGTGTTCTCGTTCGATG
The DNA here is from genome assembly GCA_963970395.1 of Ephialtes manifestator. Taxonomy (NCBI): domain Eukaryota; kingdom Metazoa; phylum Arthropoda; class Insecta; order Hymenoptera; family Ichneumonidae; genus Ephialtes; species Ephialtes manifestator. The sequence continues at coordinate 475,129 of OZ019977.1, forward strand.
ATGAGTTTAGTGACGTGGTGACCCTTTGGCAATATGATCGGGTGTCGTTGCGCATAAGGAATCATCGCTTTCTGTAGTCTTCCTCCGACCCGTAGGATTCCTTCCTTGTCGAGGAATGGATTCAAATTTGCTAATTTGACAAGTCGGAAATCCTTCGCCTTCCTTGGTGTTTTTAGCGCATCAATAAGATCCGAGAATGTCGCCTCTTGCATCAAACGAATGATCTTATTGTGTGCAGCAGTGAGTTCGGCGAGCGTGAGCTTTCCTTGTTGTTTGTTGTGAATTTTGAATCGGAGACAGTAAGCAACAATCCGTTGCATTTTCTCTATCGACGAATATCGAGTCAGAAGTTCGTTGGTCGGATGTATTGTCGCGAGGCAGATATTTTTCTTGCATTCCGGTGGTATGTCTGGAAATGTAAGTTTGAGGATCGGCCACGATGACTTTTCTTTCCGAAGCCAGTCTGGACCAGTTTTCCAAATTGACGGCTTCACAAACACGTCTGGTCGTTGTCCTCGTGAGATAAGATCTGCTGGATTGTCATGTGTCCGGACGTGTCTCCAATTGTTGACATCTGTTTTTGTTTGAACTTCTGCTACCCGATTTGCTACGAACGTTTGTAGACGCTGAGGGATAGTGTTCAGCCAATGTAGCACAATCGTTGAGTCGGTCCAGTAGATAATGCGATTTACTTGTATTTGGAGTGCTTCTTGTACTGTGGCCATCAAATTTGCGAGAAGTTGTGCTCCACAGAGTTCCAAGCGAGGGATCGTTATTGGCTTCAATGGTGCAACTCTTGACTTGGCGCAGAGGATATTGGTGATGACTTCGCCGTCAACGGTGATTGCCCGTAAGTAGATGCAGGCTCCATACGCGATCTGGCTAGCGTCACAGAATCCGTGCAGCTGTATCTCCTTGGTGTTCTCCAACATAGTTCCTCGCTTGAAGCTGAGGTTATTCAGCAGAGGTAGTTGGTTGTAGAAATTGATCCATTCCGTGTGGATCTCAGTGGGTAACGCCTCGTCCCAGTGTATTTTCAGCATCCACAGTTTTTGCATGATGGCCTTGGCGAGGATCACGACAGGACCTAACAATCCCAATGGATCGAAGATCTTAGCTGTTTCTGAGAGGATGCTGCGTTTGGTGACTCTTGGTGCAATATCTGCTAGTTTCACCGTGTATGTGATGTCATCAGTGGCTGAATTCCAAAAAATGCCCAACGTCTTGAGTGTTGACGATTCACCCAGCTGCAGTTGGAGGTTTACGTCTTGCTCGGGAAGTCCTGCTAACAGCTCTCGTTCGTTCGATGCCCATTGTCGCAAATTAAAGCCTCCCAGTTTCAACAGCTGATCGATTTCGTCCCGCAGCCTGACTGCTTCTTCCTTGGTCTGAGTCCCCGTGAGTAGATCATCTACGTAGAGATCTCGTTCCAAAACCCTTGCTGCGATAGGGAATTGATGTCCTTCATCCTTGGCCAATTGATGCAGGCATCTTATAGCGAGATATGGTGCAGCTGATAGTCCGAAGGTCACTGTGTTGAGCTCGTAGGTTTTTATTATGCCCTCTCTGTTGCGCCACACGATTCTCTGATATTTTCGATCCTCAGGACGGACGAGAATTTGCCTGTACATTTTTTCAATGTCGCCCGTGAGGACCCATCGGTGCATTCTGAAGCGGAGTAGTAAGGAGAATATATCATCCTGGATGGTGGGTCCGACACGAAGAGTTTCGTTCAGAGAAATCCCGGTGCTCGTCTTCGCCGATCCGTCGAAGACGACTCGTACCTTGGTTGTGAGGCTACCTTCTTTTATAACTGCGTGATGAGGTAGATAATATCCTTGATCAGTTGGTTTCGTCTCCGTCATATGTCCAAGGTCAAGATACTCTTGGAGAACAGCGTTATATCGGAGGCCCAGATCAGGATTTTGATGCAGCTTCCGTTCAATAGCCGATAATCGACGGATCGCTCTGGAGCGTGATTCGCCTAGCTGCGATTGTTTGTCGTTGAATGGGAGCGCTACGACGTATCTTCCATTCTTGTCGCGAGTGACGTTTTCGCGGAAATGGTCCTCACAGATAGCTTCATCGTTGCTCCGATGGCGCACGGGAGTAGATGCCTCTTCGAGTCTCCAAAATCTCGTTAGATCTACTTCGAGAATATTAGACGTAGCGTGGCAGTTGCGTTGTCGTGAAGGCTGCGCTGTTGGCGCGCTCCCTCCGATGACCCATCCAAATAGAGTTTTCTGCAAGAACAAGTCTGGCTCACACTTTGCTGACAATCCAATTTTCCCTACACAGAGAACGGACAGTGCGATCCCGGCGCTCAGGAGCATGTCGACTGGTCCAGGACGGTGGAAGCTGGGGTCCGCCAGCTTCAAGTTCCGCGGAATGTTCAACACTTCGCGATTGACCTGCTGATCTGGTACGGTTTGAGTAATCTGTGGTAAAATCAAGAAATCTAGCGTCCTCTCATAATTGTTGTGCCTGGAGCGTATTGTAACGGTGACTAGTTGTTTGATGATTGTTGTCATTGTATTTAGAGCTCCTATCGGTATAGTACAGTTGCGTCTTGGTAGTCCCAATAGGACAGCTGCACGTTCGGTAATAAAGTTTGTCGTCGAACCACTGTCTAGCAATGCTCTACATGTGAAAGTCTGAGACTTGACACTCACCGCGTTGACCAAAGCTGTAACTAACAGCTCACTCGTGGGTGAGGTAACAAGAGAACTCGTGTGGCGCTGCTGACTGATAGGAGGCTCTGCTTCGGCTAGTCAAGACTGGGTCGTCGATACCGTTGGCCTTGCCGTCTGTCCTTGAATTTCTGTTTTATGCAAAAGTGTATGGTGTCTTTTGTTGCACTGAGTGCAATTACGAGATGTGCATTGTGCCAGTAGATGGTTGGACCGTAGACAATTGTAGCAGAGTGACGCTGCACGTACCGCGTTTTGTCGTTCAGTCCACTGCATACCCAGAAATTTTGGACACTTCATTATTGAGTGAGTTGTTTCCCTGCAGATTGCGCAGGACGAGACACTCGCTGTAACGAATGCCTGCTTCCTTGAAGTATTTTTACCTTGTCCCTGGCGTAGATTTTCGTGTTGCCCTTGTTGCTTTGGATTGGCGTTTGGTAATGAAGAGTCTGAGCAGTTTGCCCGTTTCTCTAGGAATTCCAATAGGTCTGTGTACTTGGGTAACGTGGAATCCTTGATGGTAAGCTCCCAGTGCCACGCAGTATCCGAGCTGATCTTTGTTAAAATCAGATGTATCAGTGGTAGATCCCAGCTTTCGGTCGGCTGGCCGAGATTGTTTAACGCGCGCACATGTTGGGTCACCGTGTCAACGAGGTCTCCGAGTGCCGCTGGACTATCCTTATGGAGGCGTGGATAATAATTGATTATAGACCAGTGACGACGCAGAGTTTTTTGTACACAGTCAAATTTTTTCTTTAAAATTTCGATTGCGCACTGGTAATTCCTGTCCGTTGTTGGCAGCGAATCGATGGCCATAGCAGCTTTCCCTGTCACGGAGCTTCGCAGATACTGCAGTTTTTGCACTGACGATAAACCATCGTTTTTGTCGATCAGGCACGAGAACAAATCAAAGAAAGTATTCCACTTTTCAATGGATCCATCGAATTTTGGAATGTCCAGTTGTGGCAACTTCACTGGCACTGCTGCAGGAGTTACCGACGACACTGAGCGTTCGCTGGGGCTTGAAGAGGTGCTGTGGCTGAGACATTCTAACGCTCTTCCTACCGCCTTGTCAAATGTCTCTTCGAATGGAATACGTTTACTGACTTCGTTCTCGTCGATCTCCTCTATTTTGTCTTGCACTTCGGGGAACTTTTCGTACCGTGAGCGCAGCCCGTCGAGGGCGGCTTGGAGCTCGAACGGGTTCCGCGCACCGGGGTCAGCGGCTTCATACGCGTCTAGCTTTTTGGAGAAGGCCGTGATGGAACCTTGTATATTTCCCCTTTGTCGAATAAGCGTTTTGAGTGTTGCTATAGACTCCGGTGCTATCGACATCGTGAGTTTTAGCCGTGGCCTTGTTTGGAGCTGTACAAGCGACGATTCTCCGGGACGGTCCTGTTCTCGACGATTGTCGACGAATGCTGCACTTGTCACTTAAGTAAGTCTTATGAGTTTGACGCGTAGCGTTAAGAGCGAGCGTCTAAACGCATAGACGAATCCAGTTTCACTTGTATACTTGACACTATTATCTTTATCACTACCGGTTACACTTTGCACTGTGGGTTCTGTATCCGGCTCGAAGGACCAAAAAATGTTCGCTCTCGCGGATGGCGTTTGGAGCCGACGCGGATTGTAAGTCCGAATCTCAAATTAAGTTGAACCGCGAGATAGCAAACTCCCACGTGATTAATTAAAATGACGCAGGTATTTATTTTATATAACAAAACAAACACTAATTTATTTCAGAAGAAAATTATATACAAACGTAACTGTTATTATTGTAAGTTGGTCTGTATTGGATACAGACTTGAATCGGAAAATGTTAACTTAATAATGTCAAGACAAGAATCTGTGTAGCCATGAGCTGACGATCAGACTCTTGGAGTGTCCGTTCTGTCTGAGAAGCTGAAGACGACTGACTACTCAAAAAGGTTCCAACATTGAGTATGATAAGTTTGGGAGTGGGAGGTAACGTCGCTAGTGTCAATTTTTTGCACGCTGAAGGGTTTTTCGTTAACACGTGGGGATGCGTTGACGCCTCGGCAGCGTCGGACCATCAGGTATCCACGGGATTTCTCGCGACCCATGGGACCCCCAGTAATTGCAGTCTTGGGGTGCCGATGCGTACGGTCCGCGACTGGTTAATCCTTCGCTAGCCGATGGCCACTACCATAAACCACTAAAAAATGTGTTTGCTTCTTTCAAGTTATTCTGTACGTGCGTTTTCCATGTGAATTCCTGAGGATTAGAAAACGTTTCCAGATTCTCATCTGGTCCGCAGATGTCTCGATGTTTGACACGAACGGCGTTACTCCTTGACTTTTATTACGGTGTTGAATATTGAATAAAGAAATGGCATTTGCAAGCTACGATATTTTTCCGCGACGGAACAGATTCACTGCTGCTCACTCACGAAAACTTTCGAAGGGCTTTGGTCTGAAACTCACGCAAGAGAACAGTGAGAAACAACAGATAAATTCAGCAGAATTGTCAGCCGAATTCTCTACAAGAAAATCATCAGGAAACGTGCCGGAAATTTCGTTACTCCCGGGAATCGCACCAAGCTCAACAGTGGTACTCTAATATTTTTCAGTATCATTGGAAAACAGCATCAGTGAACTCGTCAAATATCGTTCGATGGAAACTGTCAAGGACCGTAGTCTGCTGACTAGTCAGAGTTTATAAAATCCGCGGAACCAACTCTATCGACATTATCAACCGCATTCTTTTCCACTATAACGAGAACGAACACGTTCCGGATGAATGTCTATTCCTGAAGAATTTACGTCTATTGTACCACATCACGTCTACTTTGCCACATCACGTCGAAATAGCCACAACATTCGCTATATAGACATTAATTCTTGAATTTTATCCATTCACGAGGCTGGAAAAGTCATGACGCACTAGTCACAGCAAATTGGATGGCCCAGATGACTATCTCAATCATATATGAGTATGGTTAATTCATGAGTAGACACTCTTTTGCAACGTTAATTGTCAACCCAACGGAAGAATCTGCTACTACATTGCCCGAGATGGAAGAATTCGCAGCCCGTTCTGCTTGTCGACAAACTTGGCAAAAGCTGAACGAGAACCAAACTTCCTGAGGAAAAGAAACCTATTGACACCTAAGCGAAGCATCAAAATAATAATAGGACTCCCTAGCGGATCTGAAGAACCGCAAAATAACCGAAGAGTGACCGGTCGTTATGGAACAAAAAATCACTCCAGAATAACCGAGAAGGAACCTAGTGACCGGCGGGTAACCGTAAAGTGAACCGTAAAGTGACCCGTAATGAACTCAATGTTCCGTTTCGGGTTACTATTCGGTTATATGAAGATCTTTCAAATAACCGAAAAACAACTTTTAACAAACTGTCGGTTACTTCTGCATTACTTTAAAGTTTGTTTTTGGTTAAAACATTGGTCGCTTTGCAGTTGCAATCGGGTTCTTTTTTGTTCCAAAATAACGGTCGCTTTGTCGGTTACATTACAGTTGTTTTACGGTAAGACAACTGGAAATGAACCTCATAATGACGGTTACTTGTATGTGACCGTAAAGCAACCAAAAAATGACGGTTGCTCGGATCCGCTAGGGCTCCATACTCTATCAGTGTTTCCAAATGTTAATTTTTGTTACGTGTGCATCCCTAAATCGTGTATATTTTAGAAGTAAAAGGCAAAGAAAATTTTCGTTTCGACCAAACTTCTGTCAACTTGAAATGTTATTTTTGTTAGAATTTTTTATTTGGCCTATGTTTTGTTCACTCATTTGAGTATCAAGACTTTTGTCTCATAAATACATGTTTTATATCATTATGTATCTAAAGCATTATAGAAGGTCACTGGCAATTATTTCGTCTCTTAGAATATAACTGGTTCCTGTTATCAGCGTGTTCTATCTTGTTCAACTCCACCCTAACACCTGTTCCCTTATACATTTGCAAGGTCAATGTGAAGTGCATCACCAATTCTCATTGGTGGAGGAAATTTTCAGACGACTATAAGTCTCATCAACAAAACAGGAGCATACAGCTTGCTCGACATCTCACGAAAACCTCTTGTTTGCGACGTCAAGGTTCGAGGGAGGAGAATGTTACCGGAAAATATTTCCTCGACGTCGAAAACTCGAGTTGACTCCACGAGCACTTTGCGAAGTATTAAGATTGACAAAATTAGAGCCGAGTCCGAATTCTCGTCGTCTATCACACCCATATTACTTGCGATGGTGTATGTCTTTGTCTAACGTAACGAGTTTCCGAGAAAATAAACTGAGAGAGCGACGCTATATTCCATCCATATGCGAGACAAAGACATCCATATATCGACTCGTAACGATCAACGAGATCTAAGGGCTAGACGAGCGACGCGCGCAATAAACGAGCGATTAGGTAAATCGATCGCGAACCGAAAATCACTCGTCTGCCGATAACGCCCGGAGACAGTCAGTCCTCGAGGAGTCGAATTATATATTGTCAAACGTATTATAATTGTTAAACCAGGAAGTTAAAACCGCAATATTGTATACTGTCGAATTGTGGAGTAAGCTGTACGGATTATTAAGACAAATTGTCAAGGAATCGAATTATATATTGTCAAATTACGTAAGTGAAACTTTAATATACTTATATATTGCCTGTCTATTTCTCAGCTCCTTATTGAACTTGGAAATTTATTCCTACTTGGGTCCCCCAATCGAACCCCCTTGTGTTGTCTCACAGTCGGATATTTCTAGAACTAGCCGAGCAGAATTAAGATTTATTGTGAGTATTTTGTTAGTTTTGTAAAAACTAACTGGCTCCCATAAATACAGTCAATAGTAAAATATTTCGTCAAATAGAGCCCTGGCAGCCATTGACCCAGGCCGCGCCAGGTGAAGACTTCTTTAAAATAATAATAATTTTCTTTGGTCATAAAAGAGGTCGGTCTCAATATACTAGGACTTATCTTAGGATTTATATTATTTATAAAATCCTAGTATATATATATATATATATATATATATATATATATATATATATATATATATATTGTGACGTGATTTTTTGAAATCTCGATCACAAGGGCTTGTGTTATCGTTACTCGCTATTTTTCGGCGTTTTCGAGCTGCTTTCCCTCGAATTTACGTTCTCGGTTAGCTAAGAATTCTAATTCTTATGTTTTGTTATTGTCGTTGTAAAGTTTCGGTAGATCGGTGCACTCAAATCTGTCGCGAGGATGAGAGCTCAAAGAAACGAGCAGCCCGGCAGACAAGAATCACCGAACGAGTCTTGCGATTAGTTGTAGACCGGTGTAAATCCGGCGCCCTATTGAGATTATGTATTGCGCTAGAGAACGGGTGGAGTTTTGTTGGTTTTTTGCAAAGGATGGACCATCCTGTTGCAGTGTAGCGCATAAGAGTGCTGATTAGGCCCGTTCTCGCGCGAAGCTTCAAGGGAGGCGATCGTATAGATTTCGAAAATGTTACCGGCATGATTTGCGTTCCCGATATAGTTAAGAGGTGATTCGAGGGAGAGGGCAGTAGTTCTCGAGTAAGGGATTTTGGGAGGGATTCATAATTATTATGACAAGATTTCGATGATTGCTGGAGACAATCAGTCTTTCTCGGGACACCGCCGAGGTGCCTCGAGCCTAAATAGAGCTCCCGTGTTGACAGTTTTTCTGTCGCTCGCGCGCGCGTCTTCGCGCTGTTCTCGTACTTCGGATAATACTTAGCGTATAGTGTATCGCGTATGTCCTCGTTCTCGTGAGTTTTATTCAAGTGAATAAAACCAAAGTTCCCGTTCAGTGTAGTGCAATAGTGCACTCCTGGTTTTTCGAGTTTCCTATGGGATTCTTGATACCGGACCTCTGATTTATTTGGAATAATTCTGGTGAGTCGTTTTCGTTTAATTAATTATTTAATCGATTTTTTCGATTAAAGATCTCGTGCTACTGACTATTCGTGCAGTTACCGTTGAGTTTCGGTTACGCGCATTGCTTTGCAACGCGCCGCCAACGTTACCGATCTCGATACTTCACGATAGCTCTCGCACATTAATTCAGTAATGGAATTTATTGTATTTGTTCTCGCATATTTCTTTTGATGAATATTGAAGGTTGTTCTCGCTGTCTAAGATCTCGTGGAAATAAGCTATTTACTGGGTCATACCTCGACCCTCTCTACCACAACCTAGCAGACTGAGCGGCCGTGCATTTCCGCAACCGTTCGTTCTCGCCAGCGCATCCAGTTGCGTTTGTTAATTTTACGCGACCCCAAAAATTAACTAAGCTACCGTTTTCTCTGAATTTTTTCTCGATCGATAGCTTTTGCTCCGGGCTTTCGATTTTGATTGGAATTGAGCCTGATCAACACGATTCCTCGGGCATACCGGTTAGTTAATACCGGTGAAATAAAAATTAACTGGCGCCCACCGGGTTTGCGGATGCGCGAACGAGAGTGGACGGCCGAAGGTGACCGTATCGTGATGCAGTTCCCGAATAAAATTTGATTTTATTTGTTACCGATTATGCTCACGAAAAATACGTCACAATATATATATATATATATATATATATATATATATATATATATATATATATATATATACATTGTAGTGTAAATTTCCCCAAAAATACCAAACACACTACAAAGCTAAAGTCCCGAGTTTTCCCCTTTATCTTCAATGGGCGCCAGGCGCTTTCGCGCCGGGAAAAACTCGTGATGTTCAGGGACCAAGCTGCTTTTGCCGGACTAGCCGCAGCCGTCAAGAAATGTAGAGTGGCGGGATTCTTAAGACTTTTCTCGTGACAGAAATAAAACAACCATTAGTCAATCTTTCCGAGGGAGTTCCAAAATAACAAAAGATATTCTTTATTTTAATTTAACAAATTAAGAGGGAGAAAGGAAATAATTCTCCCACGACTTTATCAATAGGCCTCGATGACCTTTGTGAGGTACCGCACGGCGCGGCTCTCAACACTCGCACCAACACGCTATGACACACACACGAGAGAGAGCGGGAATTATATTTTGCAAATAGTCAAAACGATTAATAGCTTCTAATTCTTTCAGGATGGCTCCGCGGATCCACCTGACTTGTTAAATAAGCAATACAATGAAAAACCCCAAGTATCCTCTCTCCAAAACGAGGGAATAACGAGGGAAATCCGATTTAAGACAATATATTTTACTTGAAGGAAAAGAGATCGCGCGCTTCTCTCTCATTCTCGCTAAGCGACGCGCTCTCGACCGTCTCTCTCTCTCTCTCTCTCACACTTACAGCGTGCCACGGGAACGATTCTTACACTCGCGTCAAACAACTTTACATACTTTTCGCGACACGCACGCTCTCCCCGATAAAAATGCAGCTACTCAGTCCACTGCTTACAAAAAATAGGTTTTACGCGAAGCACACTCACACTGGACAACACGATCGTTCCCGCGCACAAAAATATTCCCGAAACAAGAGGGAAAGTAACAAAAAGAAATAGAAAATGGCTAGTCCCGGGTAACACTCCCGACAGTAATAATTGCTTATAACTAATTTAATACACTCGCGGGAACAACGACTTCGCCGTAAAGCCACGCGGGACTTAAACAATACCAAATCACGAACCAAATAAGCTCGCGGGCTCCTTCCACGCGCGAAGTATCGTCGTCACCGGTATTTATTCCTATAGAGACATCCAAGAGACGGGGCTTACCTCGACAATAATTTTTCCCAATGCTACGTCGCAAGCTCCTCTCGTCTCGAAGGTTTCCTCGGCACCGCCCTGAGAAGTGTCGCTCACGGAAGCACGAGCCTTCTCATCCCTACTCTAATTAATTCGCCGGCGAAAAATCAGGCGGCCAACTCTACCTTTTCGCGATCTTTTGGAAACGATAAACGGTTGGCGCCTCTGGCGCGCGAAGTCCCAATTCGGAAGCGTAACGCAATCGACGGCGGTTTTCATAGATGTTCTTGCATCCCTCGTGCACGGCGACTTCCTCGACGTTTCAGGGAGTGGGTGACGTCTCGTAAGCAACTCTATCTCGCTGCTCGGAGGGAATATGGCGTAGAAAATTCGAAGAGTATACGTCGATGTTTCCTCGTCTCTCGTACATGATAAAAAAAAATAAAAATAAGCGGAAATTAATAATAATATTCGTTGTTCTTATGAGGCCCTACGGATCTGTCGGGAGTCGTCGTATCGCGAGGAGCTTGCATCGATCATTACAATTTTACCACGTTACAACATACAGTGAGGTTCAGGTGAAACTAGACACCCAGCGAAGCGCGCTCTTGGGAACTCTCAAATCTTATTGGCTGCGGCCTTTCACCGGCAGTGCTCCTCAACGCAGTGGCTCCCACGTCGTCGTGTAGCGTCGGAGAGGGCTGGAGAGTGGCATGGTAGGGAGATAGGGACGCTACATAGATGCGTCTTCGCGCGTCATCAGGTGCGTTTTAACGCACCTGAAAAAAAAAGTATCCTGGCACCGATGGTATACCCATTTTCCGAGTATCCAGATTTTATTCTCCAAGATACATTGAACTACACTGAAAAAAAATGTCATTGATTCAATAAATCCATCGTTTGCGGGCTGCCAAAAAGAAGTATTTTTGAATTAACTTTAGTTCTTATTCGTTCAATCCCTTTCAACATTGAAATAATAAAATATTATTTTGCTTATTTTAGAGTTATTGTTTGGATCTCGTATGGAATTGGAGGAATTAGAATTCAAATTAAGTTGATACCGCTTGTTTTTGGCAGCCCGCAAACGATGGATTTATTGAATCAATTAAATTTTTTTTCAGTGTAATTATCGCAAAAAAATGTAAACGATTCTGTAAGTTAAAAAAATGATTGTCCGAAGCATAATGGGCATAAAAAAGAAAAATCGTAAATCTGGAAATCAGGCGTGATTCTTAGATTTACAATTTTTCTTTTTTTTTTCTTTCATTTTTTTGGTTATGGACAATGCTCCTCGTAATGTGTAGTTACTTCTGTCCCAAAATAAACTGGATAGTTTATCGCACAGAAATCGTATTTGTAAGGTCGATAATGGAAGTTCAAAAAAAAAAATCGTACAGGAAGAAACGCGGAAACGTTAAATTTCACTGATGCTTGACATTTTTATGTCCTTACGTTCGTCTACGATCCAACTACAATTTTATTATTATTATTTATTTGTCAACCGCAAGATCCTTTTTGCAAAAATACAGGAAAAAACAATAGAAAAATATTCCATAAAGATTAATATTAACATCGTCGACATTAGTCATATTACTTATCGCAGAACAATTATGCGTTCACGCAAAAAAAATGAAAACTCCTCTCTTGCTTTTCATTTTTTATTTAATTCCACCAGTATTCAAACGCTCCGAGATTTATTCGACGATCGAAAATATTAGATATTTTTTGGGTATACTATGCAGCCCTGATTTTAGCGGTACCAAATTTCTGGGAATTGCTATCTTGCCCCGGAATGTCTGGTAAGCCCTCTTTTTTTAGTACTTCTGTAAAATGTCATCAATTGAAACTGGTCACATTACAACTGCTGGCTCTACACTTGCACAAAATTTAGTTTTGTACTTACTTCGTGCGTGAGACAAAAATACAGCATTCTGAGTGATAAAAGTCCTCTGTTATACTTGGCTAGGCGCAACCCTTTCATTAATAAACAAGTCGACGTAGTGGCGGTGCAAGTACTGCACGATTTTTTTTTAAGCTTTTCTTCAACAAGAATGCTAAAGGGGTCTTTTACGAATGAAAATACAAAGAAACGAAATAAACGAGATAAAACAAAACAACTTATTAATTGGATTAGTTAAACAACAATAGTTTTGTCAGTGCGCCATCGATTTCACTACATTCCTAGCATCGTGTTTAGAGAAAAACGCCCTATAGTATTTTTCGCTAGAAGCAACAGTTTTGAAAATAAATACGTTCAAATCGGAGACGACACCGCTTCCACGAGGATTACTTCAAAAGTTTTGCACCTACAACAAAGTTCAACAACACATTTTCTACTGTAAACAATGCAAGGAATCACAAAAAAAAAGTAGAAAGTTAATAACTTGTTAATTGCATTAGTTACAAAATAATTCGTCGCTTAAAAACAGTCATTTTTTCGGGTGATTTTTTTTTTAATAGAAAAGCAGTATTACCATCGATTTCAACGTGTTTTATTTTTAAACTATTGCTTCTAGCGAAAAAAACATAACGATATTTTCCTCTCAAAACGATGCAAGTAATGCATTACAATCAATTACACACCGATAAAGTTATAGTTGTTAAAAATAAGAAACGAATTGTTGTCTAATTAACGCAAGTATCGAAAATGATTTCGACGTACTTTTTCCAATCTATTGCTTCTAGGGGAAAATATCAAATAAAGTTTTCCTCTTAAAACGGTGCAAGGAATGCAATAAAATGAATTGTGGACGAATAAAATGTTTTTTTTTTAAATAACCGACGAATTGTTGTCCAACTAATGCAATTAACAAATAATAAGCTTTTAACTTGTTTGTCTGTATTCCTTGCTTCGTTTAAAGTAAAAAAGACCTCAATCATCTTTTTTATACGAGTAAGACTTTAAAATCTGCGATTTCGACAATTTTACTTTTAATAGTATTGCTTCTATCGAAAAATACCAAACAATGTTTTTCTCTTAAAACCGTGCAAAGAATGGAGTGAAATAAATTGCACACCGATAAAATGATTGCTGTTGAAAATAAGCAACAATTTTTTTTCTAATTAATGCAATTAACAAGTTACTAGCTTTTTAATTGTTTTTATTTGGCCTTGCATAGTTCAGACTAAGAAAGGTCGTAATCAACTGTTTCCTAAAACCAAGACTTCTAGAGTAATCTGCTTGACGGCTGAGGCACCACCGATTTCAATGCATGTTATTCTAAAACTATTGGGTATAGCGGAAAATACCAAAGTGCATTTTCTTCCTAAAACGGTGAAAGAAATAGAGTGCAATCAATTTCACACCGATAATATAATTGTTGTTAAAAATAAGCAAAAAATTCTTGCCTTATTAATGCAATTAACGATAATTAACTTTCAACTAGTTTGCATCGATTCATTACTATTTTTGCAGTAAAAAAGATCTTGTTTAACTTTTTTGTAGGAGTAAGACTTTGCCTTGAATTTCAACGTAATTATTTTCAATAGTAGTACTTCCAGCGAAAAGAACCAAGGGACGTTTTCCTCCCAGAACGATGCAAGGAATACAGGGGAATCAATTGCAGACCGATAAATTTATTGTTGTTGAAAATAAGTATTAACTTTTAATTTGTTTATCTTTATTCATTGCATACTTTAGACTAAAAAATAACGTCATGACGTAGAAGCTGTGTTGCCATGAATTTCGACGCAATTATTTTCAAAACTATTGCTTCTAGTGGAAAATACCTTACGACGTTTTCCACTAAAAAATGGGAAAGGAATGCAGTAAAATCAGTTGTGGATCGATGAAATGATTGTTCTTAAAAATAAGCAGAAAATTGTTGTCTAACAAATGCAATTAACACGTTATTAACTTTTAACTTGATTGCAGTCATTTTATCGGTGCGCAATTAATTTCACTGCATTCCTTTCCCATTTTTTAGTGGAAAACGTTCTTTAGTATTTTCCGCTAGAAGCAATAGTTTTTAAAATAAATACGTCGAAATCAATGGCGATAAAGCTTCCACGCAGGTTACATTAAAAGTCTAACTCCTACAAAAAAGTTTATCACGACATTTCTTACTCTAAACTATGCAAGGAATAAAGAAAAATCAGTTAAAAGTTAACAACTTGTTAATTGCATTAGATTGAGACAGCTTTATTTTATTTTACTAATTATTTTCGTCTAAATAAAGCTAACACTCGGCGCGGCCTGGGTCAATGGCTGCCGAGGCTCTAAATTTACTCTTTGTCTAACTGAAAATTGTTTTAGGGCGCCAATTAGTTTTAAAGATCTAATAACTTGTCTTGACTAGCTCTTATAGAGATGGACATCCACAGGGAGGGTAATGGAAAGACCCAAGGAAATAAAGTTTCAGAATCAGAATAGAGATCTGTTCGGAAGCATGAAATATAAATAATGGTACTCACGGAATCTTATCCAATCTGAATTTATTGATTATTTGACAACAATTTCGTCTCCTTGTCTCTTGTCAAATTTCCTCAGTCCTTTTGTCTTTAGTGCACAATTACCACCAATACTTTTGTCTATTTGTCTATTTTAACACTACTTTGACTATTTCGTCAAAGTGGAGTTTTACTGAGAGGTGCTACAATAAGCCTAGGAATTTATGTCCTTTAACCTCGAGCGCTGACTTCCTTCCGCTCTCGTGACGAAACGTGAAGTGTCGTGGATCTCGCTCGATACGTCCCTTCGGCCGGCTCGTAGAAAAATTAATAAGTTGACGCGTGCGCTGTTCCCTTCTATTGTCTCCGTTGAATGAGATTGTGTGTCGATGTTTCGCTCATTTGAACCGAGACATGGGGATTCAAAGTATTATAATGTTTGACAATTATTCCAGTTACTATTAACAATAATCGCAGAATCATAGGTTCTTATATAATATGCGCTATCCAATTCTAATTCTATTTCGCGGTTAGCCCTCGAGGTGCAAATCTGGCGTGTGACGTCGAGGAAAGTTGTCAATATAAATTCTCCTGTCACAAGATGTACAACAATTTGTTGCTTATTTTAGTACATTCCTTGCACAATATTAAGAGGAAAATGTCGTTTGGTATTTTTCACTAGAAGCAATACTTTCGAAAATAATCACGTCGAAATCCGTTGCGACTCAACACCCACGCAGATAACTCTAAAAGTCTTATCCCTACTAAAAAGTTTAACAGGACCTTTTTCACTTTAAACTATGCAAGGAATAAATAAATATAAGTTAAAAGTTAATAATTTGTTAATTGCATTGGTTAGACAACAATTTGTTGCTTATTTTCAACAACAATCATTTTATGGATCCGCAATTGATTTTACTGCATTCCTTGCACAATATTAAGAGGAAAACGTCTTTTGGTATTGTTCACTAGAAGCAATACTTTCGAAAATAATCACGTCGAAATCAATTGCGACTCAACACCCACGCAGATAACTCTAAAAGTTGTATCCCTACTAATAAGTTTAACAGAACCTTTTTCACTTTAAACTATGCAAGGAATAAATAAATATAAGTTGAAAGTTAATAACTTGTTAATTGCATTAGTTAGACAACAATTTGTTGCTTATTTTCAACAACAATTATTTTATCGGTACGCAATTGATTTTTCTGCTTTCCTTGCACCATTTAAGAGGATAACGTACTTTGGTATTTTTCACTAGGAGCAATAATTTTGGAAATAATAATTTCGAAATCGGTTGCGACACAACACCCACGCAGATTACTCTAAAAGTCTTGCTCCTACAAATAAGTTGATTACGACTTTTTTTTACTCTAATCTATGCAAGGAATGGAGTAAAATCAATTGCGGACAGATAAAATAATTGTTGCTGAAAATAAGCAACAAATTATTATCTAACTAACCGACAGCAGTGGACGTGCGGTCAGTGTGTGGCTTCGGCGGTCCCCAGAGTTAAGCAGCATTATTTGCGGTCATAACTTGGATGGGGAGCGGGAGGCAGTTTTTCTGAGTTTCCAATGTATTCTCATACAGTAGAAATTTAGTAAAAATAAAGGTAACTGTATCGGCCAGGTTTTCCGCAGTTTCCCTGTGCCCTCGTGCAAATGCGATACAGTAGTGCATTAGGATGAATAGCTGCGGACAACACTCTAGAGGGGTCTCTATGAAGGAACGGGGAAAAGTGGAGAGGGGAAACGTGCCTGAAGAAGGCATACGAAAGAAGCCGATAATTATTATCTAACTAATGCAATCAACAAGTTATTAACTTTTAACTTATATTTATTTATCCCTTGCATAGTTTATAGTGAAAAAGGTCCTGTTAAACTTTTTTGTAGGGATAAGACTTTTAGAGTTATTTGCATGGGTGTTGAGTCGCAACGGATTTCGACGTGATTATTTTCGAAAGTATTGCTTCTAGTCAAAAATACTAAAAGACATTTTTCTCTTAATATTGTGCAAGGAATGCAGTAAAATCAATTGCGTACCGATAAAATGATTGTTGTTGAAAATACGCAACAAATTGTTGTCTAACTAATGCAATTAACAAGTTATTAACTTTTAACTTATATTTTTTTATTCCTTGCATAGCTTAAAGTGAAAAAGGTCCTGTTAATCTTTTTTGTAGGGATACGACTTTTAGAGTTATCTGCGTGGGTGTTGAGTCGCAACCGATTTAAACGTGATTATTTTCAAAAGTATTACTTCTAGTGAAAAATACTAAAGGACATTTTTCTCCTGAAATTGTGCAACGAATGCAGTAAAATCAACTGCGTACCGATGAAATAATTGTTGTTGGAAATAAGCAACAAATTGTTGTATAACTAATGCAATTAACAAGTTATTAACTTTTAACTGTTTTTTCTTTATTCCTTGCACAGTTTAGAGTAAAAAATATCGTGATAAACTTTTTTGTAGAAGTTAGACTTTTAATATAACCTGCGTGGAAGCTGTGTCGCCATTGATTTCGACGTATTTATTTTAAAAACTATTGCTTTTAGTGGAAAATACTAAAGGACGTTTTCCTCTTAAAACGGTGCAAGAAATGTCGTGAAATTAATTGCGCACCGATAACATTATTGCAAACAAGTTAAAAATGAATAACCTCTTAATTGCTTTAGGTAGACAACAATTTGTTGCTTATTTTCAAGAACAAACATTTTATCGATCCGCACTGATTATTCGGCATTCCTTGTATCATTTTAAAAGGAAAACGTGCTTTGCTATTTTTCACTAGAAGCAATACTTCTGAAAATTATCACGTCGAAATCGGTTGCGACACAACACCTACGCAGATTACTCTAAAAGTCTTGTCTCTACAAAAAAGTTAATGAGGACTTTTTTTACTTTTAACTATGCAAGGAATAAAGAAAAACAAGTTAAAACTTAAATACTTGTTAATTGCATTATTTAGACAACAATTTGTTGTCTATTTCCAATAAAAATCATTTTATCTGTGCAAAATTAGTTTTCTGCATTCCTTGCAACATTTTAAGAGGAAAACGTGCTTCGGTATTTTTTACTAGAAGTAATACTTTTGAAAATAATCACGTCGAAATCGGTTACGATTAAACACCCACGCTGATTACTCTAAAAGTCTTGACCCAACAAAAAAGTTGAACAGGACCTTTGTCACTTCAAAATGTGCAAGAAATAAAGAAAATCAAGTTACAAGTCAATAAATTGTTAATTGCATTAGCTAAACAACAATTTGTTGCTTAAAAATAATCATTTGATCTGTTGAATTTTATTGAGTAGAAAAGCTCTTGTTGGGGTAAGACGTTTAAGGTAATCCTCGTGGAAGATGTGCTTCCACCGATCATAAAGTTTATTTTCAAAATTATTGCTTTCAGCAAAACAATACTAAAGGACGTATTCGTCTGAAAACGTTGCAAAGAAGGTAGTCAAATTAATAAAGAACCGACAACATGATAGTTGTTGAAAATGAGCAACAAATTCTTGACTATCTAATGTAATTAGCAAGTTATTAACTTTTTACTTGTTTGTTTCGATTCCTTGCATTTTGTTGTGTAGAAAAGGTCGTGTTTAACTTTTTCGTAGGGGCTAGATTCTTAGAGTAATCTGCGTGGGAGTTGTGTCGTCACCGATTTCATTTTGTTTATTTTAAAAACTATTGTTTGATGTGAAAAACGCTAAAGGACGTTTTTTCTCAAAACGATGCAATTAAGGTCATCTGAGCACATTGACTGACGTCGCATAAGTTCGAGGGAGTTTAAGAGAGAATTACGAACAGTTCTCGATAAGATAAAAATTTGAAAAAAAAAATCAAGCATATGGAAGGTGCTAAAGAGATTACTTTGGACGATAATAATTTAAAAAATGTTGTTAACAAATTACTAAAATAAAGAATTGTTCAACAAAATACCCGGTAACCCAATTTTTTTTTGTAATGAAAGTGATCTTTTCATTTTTCTGCATACGTATACATTTTTTCAGAATTTTGTGTGATGTTTGAAAATCGCGTTTTTTTTATGTTAAAATAAAAAATCAGAGAAAATTCTGAAAAAAATTCATACGTATGTAGAAAATTAAAAGAATCATTTTTATAACAAAAACGAAATTAGTTTGCCGGATGTATTGTTGAACAATTATTTATTTCAGTGATTTGTTAATAACATTATTTAAATTATTATTGTCCAAAGTGAACTCTTTAGCACCTTCCATATCCTTGATTTTTTTTCAGATTTTTATCTCTTCGAGAACTGTTCGTAATTCGCTCTCAAACTCTCTCGAACTTATGCGACGTCAGTCAATGTGCTCAGACTACCTTCATACACTGAAATCAATCCCGCACCGGCAAAATTATTGTTGCTGAAAATTAGCAATTAATTATCGTTTAACTTATGCAATTAACATGTATTTAACTTTCAACTTGTTTATCTTAATTCCTTGCATTTTTTGCGTAGTAAAGGTCTTGTTGCACTTTTTTGTAGGGGCAAGATTTTAATAGTTATCCTCGTGGAAGCTGTGTCGCCACCGATTCCGATGTGTTTATTTTTAATAGGTTTTAGCAAAAAATACTGAAGGACTTTTTGCTTTCTAAACTATGCAACGAATGCAGTGAAAGTACTTTTGTTATTTTTTTATTTATCTAGTAACATCTATTTTTTTTTTATTCTTATTTTAAAGATTTTTATTTCCGAAAAATTGTTGCTGACTGCAAAACTTTTGCAGCATTAACAAAATTTTGGTAGCATTGATAGAATCGCAAAAAAAGCGTTCTTAACTCGTAAACCTAAAAAAAAGGTTTATTACGCGAACAGATGAGAAGGTACAGCTGACACTATTTTTTTTAAATGACTGCAAAAAATGACTGCTTTTTTCAGGATCATTGGAAGAATGAAAAATAAAAATAGTCATTACTAGATAATAAAAAAATGAAAAATGAGCTTCAGAGAATCAATAATTATGCGAATGAATAATTAGAAATAATGCGAAAATTAGAAAAATGATTTCCAACTGTTCAGGATCATTGAACAAAAAAAAATAGTCTCCACTAGATAATTAAAAATGAAAAGATCTGCCTTCAAGATTAATTCATTTAACGCAGAGTTAGAAAGTTAGGGCTGTCGTTACTATAAAATTTGCTAGTGCATAATTCTTCAGGGTTATTATTAGTTGAAACTGTTGCTTCTATCGAAGAATGCAAAAAGATTTTTTCTCAAAACCATGCAGGAAATGCAGTAAAATAAATGGCCACTGGTAAAATGATTATTCTTGAAAATAGGCAACAACATTTATTATTTAACTAAAATTATTAAAAAGTAATTAAGTTAAAAATTGTTTATCTTAATTACTTGCATTTTTTTTATTAAAAAAGGTTATTTCAATTTGTCTTATGAGCAAGATTTTTCGAGAAATCCCCGTGCGAGTTGTGTCGCCAACCCTCGCGTCATTTTTATTATGGAAGACTTTTAACTAGATGGAAATGCCATAGGACCTTTTATTATAGTAACGATGCAAGAAATAAGTAAAGATAATCCCAAGTTATTAATTATTAAAAACGCTTATTATTAATTATTAACTAATATTGTAATAATCTTAATCAAACTCAAAGCAGGTGATATTACCACCATACGGGTAATTTGTAATGTTGCTATGATTGCCCTTTGACACATTGGTACATCACTATTGATAAGACATCAGAAATGAACAAAACTAATTTTTAGCATTCATGCTACGCTTGAGTGTGTTCGGGCTTCGTGAATTCGTAGTCGGTCGGGACGGCGATCCCCTCTCTTCGAAGCCTCTCCTTCCATGCCACCGTTTGCCGAGCTCGGAAGCCGAACGGGCAAGCGACGCGGCTGAGAACCGTCGCTTTGACGCGCACGCGCCTGTCGGGTGTCTAGTTTCACCTGAACCTCACTGTATACCGAAGGCGGTTTTTTGGGGTTTATTGATACTCTATTGCATGAGTCCAGAAGAATAATTATTTTTTCTCATATTTTTTAAATCACTTTTCGTTAAAAGTGGTTTTGGAAATATGAGAAAAATATTATGTGTAGTTTGATTGTATAATATGTAGTATGAGATTTGTTTAGACCCTACTTGCTCGTTCGCGATCATTCGACTTGTCCCACTCACCATTGGTAAATACCACAGAGAATTTCTCTGGAACGGATCACGTGAATACGATCCATTTAGGCTCAAATTGCAAGTGAACGTCAAATCTTTCAAATGAAAAAGTTTCAAGTGCATTAGCTTTGCAATCACTGCTCTAGAAATCTTTTATTGAGATGACAAAAATTTATTTTTTATACTAAGAATCAGATTCTATTGTGTAACTCTTGGAATTATGACTCAATCACGTACTGCGTAGAAAAAAATTGTCTGGGATGGAGTCCGGGATACCCGGATGGAATCTCGACAGTCCGGGCGTAAGTCCAGATAGACTCTCATATGGACTTCGGCTTTTAATCCGATACCGAAGTCTATCCTGAAGTCCATCACTCCATCCGTGACTCCCGAAAGAATTTAATCTGGATTCCATTCTGGACTCAAAGAAATTTTCCAGAATCTATCCGGGATGCCAAATACTCTCCTGGACTCCACCCCGGACGAATCGCGAATTTCGCCGATTAAATCGCAGAAATTGTATTGTACCTCTTCGTTGACAACGAATAGACAACTGTATAGGCGCTGTATAGGCATGTTTATAGGCCCTTTGTAATATGATTTTTTTTATATTTCCGATACGCTTTCTCAGCTATTCCACAATAGGCATGACAAATTACGGCCTTACTAAAACCCGCCAGAGTTAGCCAGGTGATCACCCATCTAACTATTGAACGTCCGTATCAGCAAAGCGGTCACCCATATAAGTATTGATCAGTCGCCCATCTAAGTAACGATCGCCAGGGTAAGCTAGGCGATTACCCAATCTAGTACTGACAGTCAGAGTTAGCCAGACGATCACCTATCTTAGTCCTAACTTCCAAGTACTGACTTTTAGAGTTACCCTGATGGTCACCTATCCTACCACTGACCGCCAGAGTCATCCTATCACTGACCCTCAGGTCAGTCAGGCAGTCGTCCACCCAATAACTAATGAACTAATTCGCGCTAATAATGAAACAAGCAACTTAGTCCAATATGTTTATAGATAACAACAACGATACAATGTACCCTTTTCGACATAACTGATTGCCGTGAAAAGTAACTGAATGTGCTTATATTATTACCACGTCAGACGCAATCATGTAAATCTATAAAGTTCGGACTATATTATACTAATGTCATTTTATATTTCATATTACCGATATTCAAATAAAAAAATAAAAATTGTATAATCATATGATCTAAATGGCCGAGTGAGCTACAGCGCAGTGCAACAACACAGAGGAGCCCATGTTCGAATCCCGACAAAGTAATAAAATTGAAATATATTTTTTTCAGCGATTAATATGTACCATCGTATAGAGGAAGACGTAATATCGCCAAAAAAATTCGAAGATGAATAAACACAAATTAATATTTTTCAATTCATTCTCTTTAATATTTTAGTAGGGGCTTAATAGGGCAGTCTTTACATGGGCTGTTGATAGGGCTGTACTTAGATTTCCATACTGGGTTCTTAATAGAATTGGGGCAAACTAGAAAGGGCCAAGTAGAAGCTCTAATAATTTTTCTGCACTGGTAATATAACTAATAGTTGTGTATTATCTATGTAAATGGATCTTGTGAGATCCACGTCGTTTCAAGCAACTGGTGATTTTTAAACGCGTTTGGCCCTACTTGTCTCTGGCGCAACTCCCCGTCTTCTCTACTTAAAAATTGTCCGTTCCTGCTTGCACATATTCACCCATATAAGATGAGAAGAAAAGTTATTTACACTCTGATAATTCTGAAGAGCGACAACGTCAGGCTGTCATCAAAGTGTCAAAAGTTTCCGGCCACAGAGTGTCGCGCTCGTTTTTCGGCAGAAACAACGTTCCCAACCCTTAGCCGTATTACCACCGGTGGATAGGGAGCGGTTTTGTGGAAAATCGAAAGCTTCGTCGTGCACTCTTCCTCATCCTCGTCGTCAGTGACGAAGGACAGTGTATGGATCTGGACGTGTCTTGGCAACGAGCCATTCGACGACATCTCCCCATTTACCCACCAGAGACAACTACATATATTCTAGTATTTCGTATGTAGGTTCGCCTTGCGATGCTGTACGTCGTATTGGAGAATCGTCGGAGTCCCAGCCCCGTTAGCTCCATTGCAAAACTCAGTCCTGCTTGCATCTTGGTCCACGTTCGATCGTTCCTTCGGTCCGAAGCACAACGCAAACATCCAGTGCTTCACTATACAAGGGGAAATTTTCTTTTTCCTTTTCTCGCCTCATTCCTCTTTTCCTTCTTCCGATATAATCCTGCGCCCGAATGAAAAGCAGTGTAGTTTCCAGTTACGAGTTACGATGCAAGATTTTCAAACTTATCACGTGTTTCAAGCCTGCATTCGAATCTTTAGAAAGATATGTTCGTTTTGGTAGGTCAGTATTTTGGTCATATAGTGTAGTCATTCGTCATCATTTGTAAAACTTATTGTTAATCAATGATAAACTAAATCTTTTTTATTATTGTACCTAATCGTTGGATTATTCGCCAAAATTTAAAAAAATGTCATCGTAGATTATATTCGAAATGGATTTTGAAAACAGTTCAAGAAAGCGATTGAGTGCTTGTCAATGTTTTACAATTGATTGGACTTCGAATAATCAGCAACACGAATGTGTATTCTACCAATATAGAACAGTATGTTTATTAGATACATAACATAACTGGTAGTTACTATAGAGCAGCAAAGGAATGGAAAGCTAAAGAAAATTCATGGAAAATTCTGTAATTCGCTACATTCCCGAGAGTAATAGAAAGATATATATTCTGGGTGTTTGAGAAATTGTGAAACTCGACTAAATATACAGAAACTCTGGGAGAATTTTCTCGAGAATGTTTTTCTCGCGTTCCTTCACTGTTACATATGCAATATCGAACGAAGAATTGGAAAACAAGGGGTATTTTTTACGCAGTCATGATGCAAATATTAGAAATAGCTTGTGGGAAGTATCCTGCAAATTCTTGAGAATTGCCTTTCTACTTTCCTGCAGTCTTCTTAGTTTCAGAGGGAGAGGTTGAACGTCACGAGTTTCCGGGTTTTCCGGTTTTCCTCGACGACAACCCGGCAATTCAGGGATTCAATGCTTACCGGAGACTGAGGCGCCTCCGCTAATCGTCGTGCTCCTAGAAATGGAAGTTTCAGTCTCCACTAAGAGGATTGACAGTGGTGTGATTTTAGCTTTGTGGCTCAAGGATCATTTCAGTTTGTGAAGCTTTTTGAACTAGTGAAAGCAAAAAGTTAAATTCCCTGGCCATAGCAGTGGAACGTCAAAGGCTGAGAAAACCAGTAGAGGAAATTGAAGATCTGGAAATAGGAAGTGGGCAGCAAACAGGGAAGTGGTGAAAGAGGTTAATTTCTTTGAAGTTGGCAAGGCGAACAAACATCATCTGCTTGTCGTGCCTTTTGACAGACTGGCCCACAGCTGCGGGTTGGGTTGACTCTTAATCAGTTCTTGCTTGGGTTCTGCATTTTGTGGAATACTGAGATGAGATTAGGTCAGTTTACCTGAAATCGTCTGAAAACAGAAAGCCTCTTGATGCACAACTACCTGCTCTAAAACCGACGTTACGTAGTAGTCTTTCTGCGTTGTATTCGAGAGTTGCCCGCGTAGAAAAAAAGAATCTTGTGAAGAATCTTTTAAAGAATCTTAAAAAAAGTCTTGAAAGAATCTTTAAAAGAATCTTGAAAAGAATCACGTATAGGATCCGGAGCAAGACTCTTTTCAAGATTCTTTTCAAATTTTTTTCCAGATCAAAACTCCGAATTTTTGTAATTTTTTTAGTTTAATTCAGTTGATTAGTCATATTTGATTGATCAGATCCGAAAAATAGCGTGATTTGATCAGATTAAAGCGATAAAATGAGAAAAAAAAAAAAAAAATGTTGATCGTGGGACTTGAACCCAGGTCCCTCGGCGTACTATCCCGTTGTTTTATCTATTCAACCACATCATCTTTCTTGGATAGCAGTAAAATTAAATGATATATGAGTGTCACTTGCTTTTTCAGAACTTTGTTTTTTTTTCGGAAATTACGGCGCGATGCGCGTTACCACTTTGCACCGTTTCACAGTATCTAGTTTCATTAAGAATTCATCTTTCACATTCAGTTATAGCTCCCTCATAAAAGAAACTTTATTTGCGAGAAAACATACGTTCCAAGATTTTCAAGTCAGGACACTCAAAATAGTCCAGAACGTCGAGAAAAGTGGTTTAGAAAAAATAAATAAGTGCATTCCGCAAACCTAAACCTTAAAATACATGAACCTGGTCTTCAAAAGTGTCCAGGTTTATTGCTTCGAAGCTCTCAGTGTCCAGATTGACCTCTCCATAGTTTTCGGTGTCCAGGTCGACCTCTCCGTAGTTTTCGGTGTCCAGATCAACTTCTCCATAGTTGTTGGTGTCCAGGTCGAACTCTCCATAGTTTTCGGTATCCAGGTCGATATCTCCATGGCTTTCGGCGTCAGGATCGACATCCCGATGGCTTTCGATGTCCAGGTAGACATTTCTATGGCTTTCGGTATCCAGGTCGATATCTCCACGACTTTGAACATCAGGGTCGACATGTCCATGGCTTTTGGTACCAAGTCGATATTCCCATGATTTTCGATGTCCACGTCGATATTTCCATAGTTTTCGGTGTCCAGGTCGATCTCTCCTTAATTTTCAGGGCCCAGGTGGATGTCCAGCACCTGGACACCGAGAAATATGGCGAGGTTCACGTGGACACCGAAAATTATGGAGAGGTCGACCTCAACACCAAAAACTATGGAGTCGTTGATCTGGATACCGAAAACTATGGTGAGGTCAATCTGGACACTGAGAGCCTCGAAGCAATCAACCTGGACACTTTTGAAGACCAGGTTCATGTCTTTTAAGGTTTTTGTTTGCGGAATTTAATTATTTATTTTTTCTAAACCACTTTTCTCAACGTTCTGGACTATTTTGAGTGTCCTGACTTGAA
This sequence comes from Ephialtes manifestator, assembly GCA_963970395.1. Classification (NCBI taxonomy): domain Eukaryota; kingdom Metazoa; phylum Arthropoda; class Insecta; order Hymenoptera; family Ichneumonidae; genus Ephialtes; species Ephialtes manifestator. The sequence goes on from OZ019977.1 coordinate 501,007, forward strand.
AATCTTGGAACGTATGTTTTCTCGCAAATAAAGTTTCTTTTATGAGGGAGCAATAACTGAATGTGAAAGATGAATTCTTAATGAAACTAGATACTGTGAAACGGTGCAAAGTGGTAACGCGCATCGCGTCGTAATTTCCGAAAAAAAAACAAAGTTCTGAAAAAGCAAGTGACACTCATATATCATTTAATTTTACTGCTGTCCAAGAAAGATGATGTGGTTGAATAGATAAGATAACGGGATAGTACGCCGAGGGACCTGGGTTCAAGTCCCACGATCAACATTTTTTTTTTTTTTTTTTTTCTCATTTTATCGCTTTAATCTGATCAAATCACGCTATTTTTCGGATCTGATCAATCAAATATGACTAATCAACTGAATTAAACTAAAAAAATTACAAAAATTCGGAGTTTTGATCTGGAAAAAAATTTGAAAAGAATCTTGAAAAGAGTCTTGCTCCGGATCCTATACGTGATTCTTTTCAAGATTCCTTTAAACATTCTTTTAAAGATTCTTTCAAGACTTTTTTTAAGATTCTTTAAAAGATTCTTCACAAGATTCTTTTTTTCTACGCGGGTGGCTTCTTCAAATTGACCACATGACTAAGAATTGTGCGCCAGCCATAGTCTTAAGTCGATTCCAGTTAGGTCAAGTTAGTAAAAGTTTTCTAGAACTAGCAGAAATTTTCAATAGATCGATAGTTTGGAGTGATTTCTGTCGTCTTATAGACTTTTCTATTTATTCATTGACTATAGAAATAATAATCTCAATAATAGATATTTTCTTATTCTTATAGTTCAAGACTACGCAAATCGAGTTATTAAAGTTTTTGTTCATTCATCAGAAGTGTTTGCACGCTACCATAAGAGGTCTGCAAAGATTTGCACAAGTCCATCAAAAGAGTCTCCAAAAAAGGAGACTCGGTCCAACGGCTCATAAGAACGAAAGCCCAGCGAATGCAATTGAGGGGAAAAAGGGTTAGAGGCAAAAATTAAATCATGAGGAGAATACAAAACGTGAACCATAAAGAGGAGGTGAAGATAAGCAGAATGAGAAATAGACGACCGGATGGTATGATTGCGGAGGTGGGAGAGAAAAAATTATAGCGAAAGCAAGATAGAATATGCCACCGGTGGATGTAGGGTGTAGGACGTTGACGGTTAGTTTGTTTAGGGACTGAACAAACAGAGACAATGTGTACAGTGGAAGCTTCACAGGAACACACATCCGAGGTGGAAGCTGCTCTGTTCCAACACGGTATGTTCTGGATTCTATACAGTCTAGTCGTATTATGGTTCAGGGATCCATCGCGAACGTAGAGCATCGTGTAGAACAGAATATACGTAGCTCCTGTTGGTCACTAGTGGAGCTTCTGTTGGTATCCTGCAATGGTCAAACGTTCCATATTGGTCGAACAAACGTTGAATATAACCTGGACGTTTGGAGGGGGTGAAAGGAGAGAAGCTGGTAGGTTGAGCGCAAGAATGACTGAACGAGCTTTACGAAAGGACATAGTTAACCCAGCGTTCCGATTCCACGAATCGTATTGCAGCTTACGGCCAGGAGTACCAGCAGTAAAGCTGAATTAGAGAGAACTGCGCGACTATTATGTCCTTGGTGTGTATACCGGACCCAATACCTTTGTTATCATCGCACAGATAGATTGAACAAGGAGGATTATTAGAGCTCTCATGGGAGCTTCCACGGGATTGGAATTCGTTCGACGTTATACCTACGCTTTTAAGTAAATGTAAATGATTATCGGACTGGAGACATTGGTGACTAGTAGAGCGAACCAGGTCTAACTGGTGAAAGCGACTGAATGGAGATGAGAAATCGAGGGGATTGAAAGATAACCTTGAATTAGGATATCACCGAGAAATATGCAGATTCAGTGGATTGCGATTTAGATTAAGATTTACCGATTGAGGTTGGTTTTTGCAGTACGGCTATGACATGTGATACATCCAGCCGCAATTTCCCGATGTGATCAACATGTGCCACATGTCTGATTGAATTTAAGCCTGCAAAATATATGTCCACAAATATTCACATTTGGAACATAGTTCTGAATCTGGTTTTACCAATTGGTTCTTTTTAAGAAAACGGGCGCCCAGTTTTCATTCGCTGTTTTATCGGAATTTTCTTTACTACTAAGAAAGTAGTTGTATAAGCTGCAAACTAAATAGTAATTAGCATAGATTCGCACAGCGGATTTGACCGTACTTATTCTTATTATTATTATTCAAAACAAAGAATAACAAATTCTTTGTAATTATTAGAATGTTGAATTAAATATGACGAATTTGTTTTTCACGGTCTCAAGAGGATTTGTAAATAACCTAAATTAAGGATGTCACGGAAAGATGTGCAAGTTCAGAGGGTTTGTTCGGAACCGAGATCTAGGTCATTGCTAGACAGGCTCTAGATCGTTGCTAGATCGGATGCATGATGTAGGTCATTCCGGTCACTTCCGTTTGTTTTTTGCAAGATGGACATGAAACCTCATGATCGTGTACATCTGTCCTATGACTGTCCAGCAAGTGATAATTATATGCAAGAAACTTTAGTTTTGGGGCATTGAACTCATTCTAATTTTACTAATTGGTTTGTTTTAAGGGACTTGACGTTATATCTATTTTTCTGATAAAAAACTTACTTTAGTAATTAATAGAATAGTTAGATTATAACTACAAACTATGCAGTAGGGTGGTCCATTTTGACACAATATATATTTTTTTAACGAGGCACCCCTCACAACTGTTCTCTATAATGAAAAATAAATCCTTGTAAATCATTGATGAGATAAAAAAATATGTAGCAGTCGCGGCGAAATTTTAAAATTTTCTTTTTTTCATAATTTTTATCAGTGAAAGTTCTCATGTATATGTTTACATTTTTTGTATTACACGAGTGCAGAGATTCTGGATACCACTGCGACAGTCCGTTATTGTTTTATGGTAGTTTTGGAGTACGAAATAATTGCAACTGCTAAAAATATGTGCTGTGAAAGTGAAAAATAGAGGGTAAACAAAAAATTCAACATGCCATAAAATTTCAACCCCTAAGAAAATTAATGCCAAATTAAATCCCAAACTTTGTCTCATAATGTTCTACCTGTAAGCCAAATTGCAATTAGATATCTAAAGAATTATGGACCTTTGAATAAATATAAACTTAAAAAAATATATAAAATTATAATCATCAAATTATAAAATGATCTCAGTGAATCTCTATGTGTGTAATATGATGTAGTTAACCCAGAAAAACTGTTATATAAATTCTAAAAAATTCTCGTAAAAAGAGCGACTGATAATTCTAAACATTTGATCGTTCCGGACCATTATGGTTGTTATAGAGTGTCTCATAATATACTTAATTGTTTCCGGCATCTCCAGTATGTAATTTGTTAATTCTGTGACCAAATGTTTATCATTATCATTCACTGTTTTTACGAGAATTTTTTAGTTTTTATATACACAGTTTTTCTGTAATAAATATGTCACATCACTCCAGTAGCGGTATTTGTAATTTTTTTTTTAAGTTTGTTTTCGCTCCGACTTCCACAATTTTGCAGATATCAAGCTGAAATTTGGTACACAAGTAGACTATTATCAGACAGGATTTGGAATTTTATTCGGCGTTAATCCGCATAGAGATAAAAATTTTATGACATTTTGAATTTTTTAAAAATATCTGCTCATCCTCTAATTTTGTCTTTCACAGCACACATTTATCGCAGTTGCAATTATTTCGTACTCTAAAGCTACCATAAAATAATAACGGACTGTCGGAGTGATATCCAGTGTCTCTAAACTCATAAAATGCAAAAAATGTAAAGATAGACATGAGAATTTTCACTAAAAAAATGATTAAAACAAGAAAATTTGAAAATTCCGTCGCGACCTCTACATATTTCTTATCACATCGATGATTTACGACGAATTATTTTTCGTAATAGAGAACAGTTTTAAGAGGTGCCTCGTAAAAAAAAATATCGTGCACAAATGGACCACCCTACTATGCAGTCATCCATATCGATTTACACTGCACGCGTACGATAAACCCTGAAATTAGTATAATGTTGATGGTAAAAACCATGAACAAACGCAATGTACTTTCGAGGAATTAGGAAAATTTGGAAATAACCTTAATTTAAGATATTGTTACGCGCGTGGTTGAAATAAAACTCTCAGGTTATTAGAAAAAGGTCACGTAACTTTTATTATGGAACTCGATCCGCTGTCACGTCTTGTTCAGTCGCGGTGTCAACCAAAACTGTCTTGTTGATCTGTCTCCGTTGTCAAGTTAGTCGGTTGTCAAGTGCTACGTCTAGTGTGCCGTGTTCGGTCTCAACCCCAATATGAAGTGATCTTGGCGCGCATCATTCGTTACACTACTCCTCTCCCTTTTGAGTTGCCGTCCCGGCAACTCCCTAAAAGTACTGAGATGTGGTTGCCATGGTCCATCCAGTTCTACTCGCGACCTAATTACACTGCCCTGGCATTTGCCCTAGCCCCGAGGGAAAACCATGGCTGAAAAACCTGGGAAAGACAGTGTTTACAAATTAAAAGCTTCCGACACTTGATAAAATTTTGCATTAATGTCTCTGTCCCGCAACTGCCCTTGTCAGTCCTTAAATAATACAAGAAATTCATAAGTTCAAAATCGTTTTTCTCTCTTCTTTCTTTCTCTTCTTCTTTCTTTCTTAGTCTCCTTTTTTGTTCTTTTTCTTTCACACTTTGGTGCAGTTTCTCGGAGTCCTCTGAATCCTGAAGACATTCCTTAAGGATTGTGGGAAGGAAGGAGGGATTCACAGGAGTCTAAGGAAACCTGTGACATAAAAAATAACTCTGCGAAGAAATCTGCACCACAAAAAAATAAATCATTTTGCGGAAATGTCAACCCAAAATATCCGTCATCAATGTGCTACTAAGGAAAGATTTAAAAAAAATAATATCGGTCACTGCTGCGCGAGTAATAAAGTGTGCACCCTTATATTACCCCAGTGTTGCCGATCCGACGAAAAATATTCAGGTATTCATCCCGGGATGTTCTAAAGTAACCAATAACCGAGATTATGATCAGTAACCAAGATTATTTTGAGGTCACCCTAGCCCCTAGCCAGCGAAACCTGATCAGGAAGTCCCAAACTCTAACCAAGCCCAGTTAGAAATTCAGCTACAACCCTCTAGATTCTCCGGAAACCCTTAACAGGACCCCTTTCTACACTTTACCGGGTGAAACGAAGAAGCGTCCAAGGCTCCAGCTAAGCAATCAAAATACACTTTCCCCCATTGACGCTCTATGATCTGTCACCTCTAATAGTCCTAATCTTCGAAAGGGGCTAAACAATCAATATGAACAATTTTCAATTTTCCTCTAGGGGGTTTTTGAATTCTGTAAACTACGTAGTTAATTTTCGTTTTTACTATAAAGGTCCTACCCAATCTCTTTGTAACTTAGGGCACTTTCCTTTGACTTTATGGGGATAATAAAGCCAAACCTGTTGTCTGGGTTTAAAGGAAAGCATATGTGACTTAACGTCGAATCTGGATTTCATCTTGTCGCTTTTAATAAGGAAACGTTTCCGGATTTGGTCATGAATCGTATTCAATTTAATTTTAAGTTCGTCAACGAATTTAGGAAGATCGCTCGTTTTCGTAGCATCGTTATCATTCGGGTTTCCTCGTAAAAGTTCTAAGGGAAGTTTCAGTTCCCTACCAAGCAAGGTCATAGCTGGTGAAAATTCGGTGGTTTCGTGTTTTGAAGATCGATAAGCCATTAGAAAAAGGGGAACCCACTTGTCCCAATTTTTTTGATTTTCCGAAATAAATTTGGAGAGGTACTGCAAAATGGTTCTATTTAACCTTTCTACTAAACCGTTAGATTGAGGATGTAAAGGGGTTGTTCTAGTTTTCTTGATTCCCAAAAGAGCCATAGTTTCTTTGAAAAGATTTGATTCGAAATTTTTACCTTGATCAGAATGGATTTCGAGGGGAATGCCAAAACGAGAAAATACTTCGCAAACTAGAGTTTCAGCTATAATTTTAGCTTGGAAATTAGGAAGAGGAAAGGCTTCTGGCCATCTGGTAAAATAATCAGTTACTACTAAAAGATACTTGTTCCCTGATGTGGATTTCGGAAACGGACCTAAGATATCGACAGCGATCCTTTCAAAGGGGCTACCAACGTTGTAGATCTGAAGTTCTCCTTTAGATTTAAAATTAGGTCCTTTCTTTGCGAAACAGGTGGTACACGTTTACACCAATTTTCTACGTCGATTTTGCAAGCGGCCCAATAAAACTGTTGACGAACCTTTGCTAAAGTCTTGTTGATACCAAAATGTCCTCCGGTAGGGGAGTTATGGGCTTCTGAAAGAATTTCTTTGGTCATATTTTTTGGAACTATCAATTGCCAAACGAAATAAGACATGTTCGGAGATTCCCAACGTCGAAAAATAAGATCGTCTTTCAAGATGATAGAATCCCAATGTAAAAGATAAATTTTGAAGGAAGGATCGAGGTGAGAAATATCGGACCATTCAGGACGGATATTCTTTTGTTCAAAATCAATAATTGTTTGAAGAACTACGACTTCTCTTTGAATTCTATACCAATCGATCTCGTTATCAATTATACAGATTGTTCTACACACAAATTTTTCAAGTTCAACATTTTTTTATATCTAATCTTTAATTACATTGCTTACAATTTTCATCACATGGCCGTCTCGATAGGGCGTCTGCATTGCCGTGACTACGACCAGCACGACGACGAGTCTCGAAATCGTATTTAAAAAGAATTTCAAGCCATCGAGCTACTTGACCTTCTGGGTTCTTAAACGACAACAACCATTGTAGGGCGGCATGATCGGTTCGAATAATGAATTTCCTACCTAAAAGAAAATGGTGGAAGTTTTCCACTGCGCGAACTACAGCTAACAATTCTTTTCTTGTGACACAATAATTTTTTTCTGCCTTATTTAAGGTTTTGCTGAAATAAGAAATAACTCTATCTACACCGGAATGAACTTGGGAAAGGACTCCTCCAATCCCTGAATTAGAAGCATCAGTGTCAAGAATATATTCGTGTTCCAAGGTTGGGTAAGCTAAGATAGAAAGGGAAACTAAAGCGTTCTTCAGAAAATCAAAAGCTTCTTGAGCTTCTTCGGACCAGATAAAAGGAGTTTTTTCCTCGGTTAGGCGAAAAAGAGGTCTTGCAAACGTAGCGAAATTTTGAACAAATTTGCGATAATATGAACATAATCCTAGGAAACTTCTCATTTCTTTCTTATTTTTGGGAATTGGCCAATCAACTATCGACGAATTTTTTTCGGGGCAAGTTTTAATTCCTGATCCTGTAACAATAAGTCCCAAATATTTTGTTTCTTTCTGATTAAAGATGCATTTCTTCGGGTCAGCTTTCAGATTAGCCTTACGGAGTCGATTAAAAACTTGTTCTAAATGCTTTAAGTGTTCATTGTAGGTTTTACTAAAAATGAGGATATCGTCTAAATAGACTAAACAATTTTTCCAAGTAAGTCCTTGAAGAACTATATTCATCAGACGAATAAAAGTAGCAGGAGCATTGCATAGACCGAAAGGAAGAACTTTGAACTGCCATGATTCATAACCTAACATGAACGCGGTTTTTTCTCTATCTGATGGTTCGAGTTCCACCTGCCAATAACCACTCTTAAGGTCGATGACTGAAAACCATTCAGCACCACCGACAGCTTCAAGAATTTCGTCAATTCTGGGGACCGGATATGAATCTTTCTTAGTGATGCTATTTAATTGACGGTAATCTATACAAAATCTTACTGAATTATCATTTTTACGGATAAATACAGGGCAAGAAGCAAAGGGACCATAACTAGGTTCAATAACTCCTTGAACTTTCATCTCCTCGACTAATCTGAACGCTTCTTCTCTATAATAAATGGGAATGCGTCGAGGCGCAGATTTGAATGGTGGTGCATTACCGATGTCAAGTTTATGTCTAATGTAAGTGCAGAGTCCAAGATCGAACGAATCTTTCGCAAAAATATCCGAGAAAGGAATCAAGAATTTATTGAATAAAAGTTTTTCGTTTTCCTTTAGAGATTTAGACGATTTTTCAAAAAGAGATATTAGACGTTCTGGCATTTTATCAGAAACTACCTTGACCGAATTTACACATCGAGAGGAAACGGAACGTTCTTTACTTTTCAGATTGAATTTCATGTGAATTACTTCTTCAAATTCCTTCAAAAGACCTGACTTTTCCAAAAAGTCCAACCCTAATAAGCAAACTTTCTTGATATCCGCAAATACAACTTCCAATTCAACAGCATAATTTCCAATTTCGATCAAAGCTTTTCGAATTGTGGAGTAACGAAATTCTTCCCGAGATACAGTGAGAATCTTTAAACGTCGTGAGACTTTTTTTAAAGAGTGAATCGTGCTCGCGAATACAGTAGCATTCACGATTGTGATCTCCGATGCGATATCTAATACCATCACACACGATTTATTAGCGATCTTGCCCTCAAAAGAGAGATATGAATTGTCAGAAAATCCATCCGTACCGAATACAGCCTGAATCCCTACAACCCGTTCAATATAAGCCGTCTCGACCCCTGCGAAACGAGTCTTTTAGTTTCCCTGTTTTTTCCTGACGTTACTCCCCGAGGTGGAGGCCTGACTCTGACTCTGACAATATCGCTGAATATGTCCGGTTTTTCCACACCTCCAGCAGTCGAGCGGTTCGCGCGGAACAACGTTTTGAGGTGGTCCTCTCGAGTTGGAATTGTTCGCGTTATTCGAGGTAAATCGATCGTTATCTCGCGAGTTGATGGGACGCACGGATCTATCGTTGTTTCGCGGATCGTTCGGAAAGTTGTTTTTTTCGATGAGATTCACGGTGTGAATCTCCTTGGCTCTCATTAGGGCGCGGTCAAACGAAGTGATGTTTTCGAGTCGAAGAGCTTTGCATATACCGAAATGATGGATCCCGGTTATAAATTGGACGCGTGCAATTTTGTTTTTTGATTCTGCGTTCAGTTCCGGATGAGCCAAGTGAGTTAATCTTTTAATGTCGTTTGCAAAAGTCGTGAGATCTTCGTCAAATTTTTATCTTCTTGCTCTCAGCTCGGTAATCGCCAAAAGGTCGGATGGAGTGACCCCGTAACTAACGTCAAGGGCGTGTTTTAACTTATCGAATTGGCGCGCGTCGTGTGCGGTGAGGGTGTCGAGAACGCCCTCCGCCGAACCGCGGAGCGAGGAAGCGAGAACGAGAGTTTTCTCTTCTGTCGAATAATTATTAAAAGTCGAAATCATCTCAAATTGTTTATAAAATTGTCCCCACGATCCGAAACCGTCGAAAGTGTCAACTTCTAAATTGGATTGGTTGGTGTGGACGAACGTATGCGGTGGAGCAACGTTTGAGTTCATAGAATTATTATTTACACGGTAGTCGTGCGAAAGTGGTTCTGGGTTACGCGGAACCTCGTGAATTTGAGACAAATTTGATAGAGGAATAGTAGAGGCAGAAGAAAAAGGGATAGTAATGGAAGGGGGAACATTATCTGGGGGATTCTGATGAAATTCGGCCATGAGGATCCTCGCCGTCTCTCGAGCGGTGATCGAGGCTGTGTCCTGGGCGATCAGCTGGGCGATGTCACGGCGGCCTCCTTTGCGGCTGCTACGGCTGCGGCCTGAATCCCGTCCAGAGCGTCTTCGAGTTGTCGTTGGGTCTGCTGTCTCTCCCTCTCCATTTCCTCCCTCAATTGGCTGATCCGGTCGGGTTCGCCAGCTGCTGTCGCGGTGTTCGTCACATCCTGAACGTTCCAGGCGGTCCTTTTTCGCCGTCCGCGTCTCGTATTCATCACTTTTTTTTTTTAATCACTCAAAAAAAATTATTTACCACGAACGCGTTTTTTTGTTTTTTTTTTGTTTATCACTGCAGAAAATCCTCACTTCTGACACCAATGTTACGCGCGTGGTTGAAATAAAACTCTCGGGTTATTAGAAAAAGGTCACGTAACTTTTATTATGGAACTCGATCCGCTGTCACGTCTTGTTCAGTCGCGGTGTCAACCGAAACTGACTTGTTGATCTGTCTCCGTTGTCAAGTTAGTCGGTTGTCAAGTGCTTCGTCTAGTGTGCCGTGTTCGGTCTCAACCCCAATATGAAGTGAACTTGGCGCGCATCATTCGTTACAATATCTATCCTACGACCGTTAATGTGTTCCGACCCTTCCTTTCATATGTGTTTCATATCATGCCACTAGATGGCGAACGGACGGAGCGTTTCTCGCAAATGTTTTGAAGCCCTAGCGTATATAAGACTGTGCTAAGTTGTCCTGAGTTCGACTACACACGAGGGGTATACCCTTCGTTGACGGTCCAAAATGGACCGTCTGGACACCAAGGTGTCCAAGGTGTCCAAGGTGTCCAAGGTGGATATCGTCTGGTCCTGGTGGACACCAGGATGGAGTCCAGGGTAAAGACCGGGATGGAGTTCAGGGTAGAGTTCGGGACGGAAATCAAAACAGTCCAGGCGAGAATCCAAAATGGACATCAGGATGGACTCTGCGATTGATTTGCCGAGATCCGCTGATCGTCCAGGGTTGAGTCCAGGAGAGTACTTGGCATCCCAGGTGGAGTCCCGAATAGAGTCCGGGAAAGTTTTTTGAGTCCATGATGGAATCCAGATTGAGTCCTTTCGGAAGTCCCGGGTGGAGTGATGGACTTAAGGATGGACTTCGGGATCGGATTAAAAGCCGAAGTCCATATTAGAGTCAATCTGGACTCCTTCCCGGACTGCCCAGATTCCATGTGGGACTCCATTCTGCATCACAGCCGAGATTCACGGGTCGTCCAGGATGGAGTCCAGGATGGACTGTAAAACAGTCCCGGTGTTAATCCATAATGGACACCAGGATGGATTCTCCCATTGGACAGCCGAGATTCGCGGATCGTCCAGGATGGAGTCCGAGATGGACTGTAAGACAGTCCAGGTGAGAATTCATAATGAACACCAGGATGAATTCTGCCATTGGACAGCCGAGATTCACGGGTCGTCCAGGATGGAGTCCGCCAACTCCGGGATCCGATTAAAAGCCGGAGTCGGCGGACACCATCTGAGACTCCATCCGGTACTCCATCCTGGACTGTCAAGATTCCATCCGAGACTCCATCCTGGACTGCCAAGATTCCATCCGGGACTCCATCGTGGACTCTATCTTGAATTGTTTTTTTCTGCGCGGGTCGTTTTTGTCATTTATAAACATATTCCACGAAGTTGCTTATTTCATTGTTTGCGCGCATTCGTTCGTTAGTATTTGGGTGGACGATCGTCTTACTGACCTGAGGGTTAGTAATAGGGTGACCGCGTGGCTGACGACTGATGGTCAATACTTAGATGGGTGACCGCTTTGCTAACTCTGACTGTCAGTACTAGGTTGGATAACAGCCTAAAAAAATCAAATTATACAGGGCCTATAAAGTTGTCTGTAAAGGGTACCTTTGTAGGCAACGACGAGGCTCAATATGGGTGACCCTAGTGAGGGTTATATATTTGAGCCTGATTAGGCCCCGAAGTGGACATTTTTTACTATATATTTTGTCGTGGCTGCCTCTGTTGAGCCGAGTAGGGTTCTAGCGTGGATTCCCTATTGTGGATGCCACGTTTATACCTAAGAAGGCCCCTTATTTAATCGGGCCTACCCGAGCTAATTTCTGCACGGGTGGTTTCTTTCAAAAGAACGGGCAGCGATGTTCCATTATTTGATATAAATAATATCTCAACGGTAATTAATTAAGTAGTTACATATGACCCAAATCTTGTAGTGATCAGAATTGGGTTGCAATGTATTAATAGACGATCTTTGCTTTTTGAATTTAGTGCAAGAACATCGACAGAACTAATTTATTTGTCACCATGATCTGAGTGACAAGTTGATTGTTCAAAGAATCTAATCACCCTAAGTCAGCGTAAAGAGTACGAGAAAATGAATCGGAAAATCTCGAACTCGAAAATCGAAAAAATCCTATCATCATTATAATTGGATACACACATGAATAAAGTTCAACATTGGAACGTCTGCAGTCGTGGGAGGATTTGAAGGGAAGTCTCGACAGATAATTCGATCAGAAAATTAGACGGAAATTCCCGGAATCCTCTGCATTAATCGCTTTAACCCCATTCCACTATTTCCCTCGATGGCGATCCCCTTGTACACGAAATTCACCTACCGTTATTACAGCCACGTTTTCTCAAGTTCCCGTGCATTAAGCCCCAAGCCATAAATAACAAATACCACAATTCATACCGAGACCGAGACGAATTTTCAGCAATTATACGAAATACAATTATTAATAGCGGACCGAAATAATCGCGGGATAATGGGTTGACCAAGTACTTATTGCACCAGACAAATGCTATAACTGAGTACATCACCCGTTGGATTAATTATACCTTTTAAACCCCTTCTCTGGCCAAAACAATAATAACACGATACCTTCCTTCTTTCTCCGTTTCCTCGCCCTACTATAAAATCCCTCCATTTGTTGAGCGCAAAATAAACTATTGTACCGTACATATAATATAAATTATTATCCCCGTTGCGTATTATAATTCCTCCGTGAGATTTTAGCGGCTGCTGCTGTTGCTAGTTCTCCGTTCTCATCCCCCTGGGAAATAGCCTAGGGAGGAAGGGTCTTGGATAAAAACAAAACGAGACGGATATCCACAACAAAAACAACAAAAAATGGGTTGACCAGAACGAGGCTATTTTACGAGAGAACGCGAGAATGAAAGGGGCTTGAAAAAAATAGAGAGAGAGAGTGAGTAAGAAAGAGAGTAAGAGAGTGAGGAATGGAAGAGAAGTACGTGAAGGTGTGGGCGAGAGAATTTCACCAGCTCTCATCCTGCACGACGTCAAGGGTTCCGCACGCCCCGCATTTCCGGCTTAAGTTCAACGGGCTAATGCGCCGTAATAGCTAGCACATAGCCAGAGAATGCTGTGGGTATAGAGGGTGGAAGTTGGGTGGTCGACTCTCTCATACCTGCCACCTTGGCAGGCTTAATACAACGCGTTATGCCGCCCATTGCGTACGTATGTATTGCAAGCAGTATTTATTTAATTATTTCGAGGATCGTTGTCAATAAAGAGTTGGAACTCACGTAATGAAAATAGCGAAGAGTATTTATTATAATCTTAGATGAACAAATTCAAAGGTTTTACAATGTTTATAATAACGATAAGTAACGAGTTATTTCTTATTTGCGAGTCCTCACGTCGGAGTTGTCCGAAACGTGGTGAGAGCTGTTAAAAGACTAAATTATCTCACAGTGGCAATTAACGAATATGACTTCGTAATGGCCCAAAAACAGGTGAATTGATAAACAATTCAGTTGTTTTAATAACAAATCAATCGTGAAAAAGTCGCGAAGCGCATTCCACGCGGGGAGTCTTGCCATGCTCCAATTTAGACGATGTGCAATACTCCCATGCGTGCAACAGAGGCAACGCTATCGGAGTTGCCATGAGCGCGAGAGAGACAGCGCTATAGGCGAGTAACATAGCGTTTGCGAGCGCGACAATGGCATGCGAGTTCGACATATGACCGTTGCGCAAACGACCTAATTAATGTGTGTAAGACATTACTAAAATGTTGCATTAAACGTTACTATTATTCTTTCCATGGTATGGCTTCAATCGCCTTTTACCGCGCATCCCACCCTTCCTCCTATCACTCCCTACCCGCACTTCGCTAAGCTAACCTAACTTTCCATGCGGCCGCAGCCGACTTAGCTACACTGTACCGCATTCGCCATGAAAACGGGGAAACTGCGGAAAACCCGTGCTGGTACAGACGGCCACATATTCTTCTGATCTCCCGGTGTATATACGAAAGTAAAGTACTTAAGTGTAGACACCGAGGTCTCAGAAAAACTGACCTCCCGCTCACTGATTGATATGCCAGCCGGTGCACGGCTAAACGGTCACCCATCCAAGTTATGGCCGCAAACAATGCTGCTTAACTCGTGGGACCGCCAGAGCCGTACACCGACCGCACAACCATCAGTGTCGGTCCATTAAACGTTACTATTAAATGCAATAAATATTATTAATTAATTAACATAATATGGTTTAATTAATTAATAAAAAAAATAACTTATTTTCCGGGGCGCAACATCCCTCCCCCCTTAAAGAAAAAATCTCGAAGATAATTTTTTCCGAAGTATACTCATCCATACTCGCGTATAATAGCGTTGCACATTCCACTCACAACAACAAGGTGCATTCATACAAGCATACCATACATATATTTTGCAAAAAAAATGTATAATATTCGTATAACAATTACAATAATCGCATAGTTATTGGTCTTGCGGATCGAAGTGTACTTGACGCCTTCCCGAACAGACCCTATGCAGTTCCGCGCGCAAGTTCTCATGAGGCGGTGTGGATACCCCTTCACGCAGTGGCTCCCGGCGCGGTGTATGTATCTTAGCCCGTAGCCCCTCGCTTGGCGGGGCAAGCGCGTCGACGTTAACGTTGACGACCGGCTGGGCCGGCGTGCCAGGCAAGGCCGTCGATGTTGGTGTCGTGTTACGGGAACGCTTGATAAACCCGTATACTACAATACATATCAACGCCACTAATACCAAAGCGCTCATTGAATAAAGACTAATATTATGATATAACTGCCCATTCATACTATTTGCCGCAACCAAATCCTCCTTGATTTGTTGCCCTCGCGATCCGAGGTTTTTCAATTCCGACGGGTTTCGGATTACATTTAACAATTTAAAATGTTCACTCGTATTTTTTACTCGAGTACCCGCAGCTTTTTCCAAATTTGACAAAGTTACATTAAACGGAGGTAAAAAAATTTCATTTTCGCTTTGAGTAATACGTTGTACAGTACGAATAGTAAAATGCTGGGCAGTTATAAGGCATGCTCCCCTTACAATTAAAAGTCCCGAATTCCTTAATGTCTCATGAATAGCAGGTTGATTGTCACAAACTATCCTAATTGATTCCTCCCCTGGGGTTACATATATCCATTTGCCCGTTTCCTGCATCGGAATTATCACAGGGTGGGTTAAAGATACCACACGCTTCGGACAGTGCTGACCGTTGCCAGTGTTGATCTTTGCTGACATTAACACCTCGCAGGGTGCATTGCCTGGCAGCGGCCTGGATGGATGCAAAGGCATACAGATATAATTCCTCGAGAAATGTTTACAATTTCTTAATTCTATTTCTGACATTCGAATGTAGTTTCGACCTTCCTGGTCAATTACCACAAGATCCTCGGAGGTATCATTATAATAATAAGTATTATTTAATGCGCGAACAGGTACAGGATAAACTTTACTGACACGATACGTTTGTGACCCGATTAAAGGAAAATCCAACACCAATACTACCGCATTGCCTTGACTGTAAGCCCTAGCGTCGGCTATCTGTAGTAGTACGGCGGCTTCGTTGTGCGTTATCGCTACAGGGAAACCCGTGCCAGCCGGTAAATGTGGTAGTGCATCGGTGAGATATTGCACAAGCTTGCCCGGCGATAGTAGTGCGGCGCTCACCTTACCCGTGCTGAGTCCCGCGAGCATCCACACCGACTCCTTTACGTCGGTGAGCAATGCTTCTACTATCACACTCACAGCCGCAAGACTTTCATCGAGTCTTTGACGCGCCACAAATTCGCTAAAATTCTTATGCGTATTATATCTCACCGAAATTACCTGATCTTCCAGAGCATGCTCATTTGCCTGGACTCTGCTCGCAGTATCATTGAATATTGCTACAGCAGATTCCACTACCTGCAATTGATTCCTGATACAATTTTGGTTTTTATCTTGATTCGCACGCAACGTGACAATCTCCTAATGAATTCTCGCAGCATCCATATTCCCGGTAATAGATTTAATTATGCTACCCAAACCATCTATCAATCCTCTACGCACGCGGCTCATATCGGGTTTCACGAGGTCGTGTATAGTTCGCATCCTATCTTCTATTTTATTTAACATACGCTCCACCGCATCCGTTAGAGCGACACAAAGAGCATCTTCGCGTCCTGCTTCTGTCTCCCTCGTACATGTTGCGATAAGTTTTCTCAAATTATCGTTCGCATTTTCGACTCGTTTGGTAACGGCGGTCAAGTCCATATTTATTGCCAAACGCCAGGTGGCCTTCACCTCGGAAAGACTTCCGACTTCCTCGAAGAAAATTCCGGGGTTATTCACGAACGTTGACACCTGATACCCTCTACCAATGGCAACAGCATGAACGGTGCCTAATACGGCCCAGCAGACCCTGCAAGCAAAACCTCGAATTTAGCGAGCGGTTCTATTGAGCGACTGCTTGTTTAGCTAAATTCCTCCCCTCTTTTCATCATATTTTCACAATAAATAGTACCGCGGTCTGCACGCTAACCATTATCGTTCCCGACTCCGTGCATTCAACACCGACTCAAGGAAAAAAAAATGGCACCCTACTGTGACCCTCGCCGACCGGACCCGGAATACGCAAGGATGATCCTCAACGGCATGTTGATAAGCAATATTTCGAAGTTTTTAACCTTAATGTCTACATTACGGTAACAATCGGAAATATATTAATCCCGATTGTTTCATTTCTTGTTTCAGACTGAATAGCTGGAGAATAATCGACCGCAGGCGCGCGACTGGATCTGCCATTCGTACAACATGCCCGAGAGATCCGGCTAAAACGGCGTCAACTTCCGGACAACAATGACAATCTTTGGGGAGACGACTACTGAGGCGCATCTCCCACGAGTCCCCGCTTCCTGGGCTTAAGGAGGCTGTTCTGTGAGGGGCCGGCAAATGGCCATGGCTGCTGCCCCCTTCGACGCCCCGTAACCCATGAATGCATGGTGATATCCTCAGACGAGAGCGATGATGAATGGCCGTCTTCGTAACCCTTTCCTCCCTTGCAGCTACCCATCAGCTGTTTTTTTTCTCAATAAAAGATGGGATTTTTTCACAACAAAAATCCGTGTGTTGTGTTTTACTTAGTTCATAGATATCCCCCGCGATATAGATAGCGGATACCTCTTCCTTCCCTCTCTCTTTCTTTTTCTCTTTTTTTTATTTTAATTTAGCCTCTAAGTTAGTAGTAAGCCGTAAATACAAATATATGTACTTAAGGTTGGAAGACCGGCTTCGCGGTTCACCTTTTTCCAGAAAAACGCGAATATCTCGTAAACAGTGCGTCCTAGAGCATTTTTATTACAAGCCCTTTACAACTGCTAGAACTTTTCCTGCGTCTAATGGTGCTATTATATTTCGTTTATTCCTAACGGTTGTTGACTTATCAGCTGTTGAACCTTTTAAAGACTTGATGAAACCGATAAACATACTGACTCATATATATATAGTCCTAGTAGTCTATGAAATGCTTGAGGCGGTTAACATGCACCGTGCTCGCCTTTCTGCCCTTCTTTATCACCACGGTAACCGGAGATTTTTTCTCTGTCACCTCATAAGGCCCCGTCCACTTCGGGGTCAATTTCGACGAACGGCCTCGACGTAAAGTTTCGTCCCGTAATAAAACCCGGTCTTTCACCTGGTATTTTCGTTCTTTTGCCGTTTTGTCGAATTGCAATTTCGACTTGAACTTCGCACACTGTAGATTTTCCCGAGCTACAGTCCATGCAGCACGCAGCCGTTCCCGTAGTTCGCTTGCATAATCCCCGTGTGTAAATACGACCCGCGGCTCTTGTTTCACGGCTGTGGGCAGCACTGCATCGCGTTCATACAGTGAGGTTCAGGTGAAACTAGACACCCGACAGGCGCGTGCGCGTCAAAGCGACGGTTCTCAGCATCGTCGCTTGCCCGTTCGGCTTCCGAGCTCGGCAAACGGTGGCATGGAAGGAGAGGCTTCGAAGAGAGGGGATCGGCGGGCCCGACCGACTACGAATTCACGAATCCCGAACACACTCAAGCGTAGCATGAATGCTAAAAATTAGTTTTGTTCATTTCTGATGTCTTATCAATAGTGATGTACCAATGTATCAAAGGGCAATCATAACAACATTACAAATTACCCGTATGGTGGTAATATCACCTGCTTTGAGTTTGATTAAGATTATTACAATATTAGTTAATAATTAATAGTAAGCGTTTTTAATAATTAACAACTTGAGATTATCTTTACTTATTTCTTGCATCGTTACTATAATAAAAGGTCCTATGGCATTTCCGTCTAGATAAAAGTCTTCCATAATAAAAATGACGCGAGGGTTGGCGACACAACCCGCACGGGGATTTCTCGAAAAATCTTGCTCATAAGACAAATTGAAAAAACCTTTTTTAATATAAAAAATGCAAGTAATTAAGATAAACAATTTTTAACTTAATTACTTTTTAATAATTTTAGTTAAATAATAAATGTTGTTGCCTATTTTCAACAATAATCATTTTATCAGTGGCCATTTATTTTACTGCATTTCCTGCATGGTTTTGAGAAAAAATCTTTTTGCATTCTTCGATAGAAGCAACAGTTTCAACTAATAATAACCCTGAAGAATTATGCACTAGCAAATTTTATAGTAACGACAGCCCTAACTTTCTAACTCTGCGTTAAATGAATTAATCTTGAAGGCAGATATTTTCATTTTTAATTATCTGGTGGAGACTATTTTTTTTTTCAATTATCCTGAACAGTTGGAAATCATTTTTCTAATTTTCGCATTATTTCTAATTATTCATTCGCATAATTATTAATTCTCTGAAGCTCATTTTTCATTTTTTTATTATCTAGTAATGACTATTTTTATTTTTCATTCTTCCAATGATCCTGAAAAAAGCAGTCATTTTTTTCAGTCATTTAAAAAAAATAGTGCCAGCTGTACCTTCTCATCTGTTCGCGTAATAAACCTTTTTTTTAGGTTTACGAGTTAAGAACGCTTTTTTTGCGATTCTATCAATGCTACCAAAATTTTGTTAATGCTGCAACAGTTTTGCAGTCAGCAACAATTTTTCGGAAATAAAAATCTTTAAAATAAGAATAAAAAAAAATAATAGATGTTACTAGATAAATAAAAAAATAAAAAAAGTACTTTCACTGCATTCGTAGCATAGTTTAGAAAGCAAAAAGTCCTTCAGTATTTTTTGCTAAAACCTATTAAAAATAAACACATCGGAATCGGTGGCGACACAGCTTCCACGATAACTATTAAATAACTATTAAAATCTATAATAACTATTAATAACTATTAACTTAAAACTATAACTATTAAATAACTAACTATTACTATTAAAATCTATTAAAATCTTGCCCCTACAAAAAAGTGCAACAAGACCTTTACTACGCAAAAAATGCAAGGAATTAAGATAAACAAATTGAAAGTTAAATACATGTTAATTGCATAAGTTAAACGATAATTAATTGCTAATTTTCAGCAACAATAATTTTGCCGGTGCGGGATTGATTTCAGTGTATGAAGGTAGTCTGAGCACATTGACTGACGTCGCATAAGTTCGAGAGAGTTTGAGAGCGAATTACGAACAGTTCTCGAAGAGATAAAAATCTGAAAAAAAATCAAGGATATGGAAGGTGCTAAAGAGTTCACTTTGGACAATAATAATTTAAATAATGTTATTAACAAATCACTGAAATAAATAATTGTTCAACAATACATCCGGCAAACTAATTTCGTTTTTGTTATAAAAATGATTCTTTTAATTTTCTGCATACGTATGAATTTTTTTCAGAATTTTCTCTGATTTTTTATTTTAACATAAAAAAACGCGATTTTCAAACATCACACAAAATTCTGAAAAAATTTATACGTATGCAGAAAAATGAAAAGATCACTTTCATTACAAAAAATATTGGGTTACCGGGTATTTTGTTGAACAATTCTTTATTTTAGTAATTTGTTAATAACATTTTTAAAATTATTATCGTCCAAAGTAATCTCTTTAGCACCTTCCATATGCTTGATTTTTTTTTTCAAATTTTTATCTTATCGAGAACTGTTCGTAATTCTCTCTTAAACTCCCTCGAACTTATGCGACGTCAGTCAATGTGCTCAGACTACCTTAATTGCATCGTTTTGAGAAAAAACGTCCTTTAGCGTTTTTCACTTCAAACAATAGTTTTTAAAATAAACAAAATGAAATCGGTGACGACACAACTCCCACGCAGATTACTCTAAGAATCTAGCCCCTACGGAAAAGTTAAACACGACCTTTTCTACACAACAAAATGCAAGGAATCGAAACAAACAAGTAAAAAGTTAATAACTTGCTAATTACATTAGATAGTCAAGAATTTGTTGCTCATTTTCAACAACTATCATTTTGTCGGTTCTTTATTAATTTGACTACCTTCTTTGCAACGTTTTCAGACGAATACGTCCTTTAGTATTGTTTTGCTGAAAGCAATAATTTTGAAAATAAACTTTAAGATTGGTGGAAGCACATCTTCCACGAGGATTACCTTAAACGTCTTACCCCAACAAGAGCTATTCTCCTCAATAAAATTCAACAGATCAAATGATTATTTTTAAGCAACAAATTGTTGTTTAGCTAATGCAATTAACAATTTATTGACTTGTAACTTGATTTTCTTTATTTCTTGCACATTTTGAAGTGACAAAGGTCCTGTTCAACTTTTTTGTAGGGACAAGACTTTTAGAGTAATCAGCGTGGGTGTTTAATCGTAACCGATTTCGACGTGATTATTTTCAAAAGTATTACTTCTAGTAAAAAATACCGAAGCACGTTTTCCTCTTAAAATGTTGCAAGGAATGCAGAAAACTAATTTTGCACAGATAAAATTATTTTTGTTGAAAATAGACAACAAATTGTTGTCTAAATAATGCAATTCACAAGTAATTAAGTTTTAACTTGTTTTCATTTATTCCGTGCATAGTTCAAAGTAAAAAAGTCCTCTTTAACTTTTTTGTAGGGACAAGACTTTTAGAGTAATCTGCGTAGGTGTTGTGTCGTAAACGATTTCGACGTGATCATTTTCAGAAGTATTGCTTCTAGTGAAAAATAGCAAAGCACGTTTTCCTCTTAAAATGATACAAGGAATGCCGAATAATCAGTGCGGATCGATAAAATGTTTGTTCTTGAAAATAAGCAACAAATTGTTGGCTACCTAAAGCAATTAACAGGTTATTCATTTTTAACTTGTTTGCAATAATGTTATCGGTGCGCAATTAATTTCACAACATTTCTTGCACCGTTTTAAGAGGAAAACGTCCTTTAGTATTTTCCGCTAAAAGCAATAGTTTTTCAAATAACTTCCACGCAGGTTACATTAAAATTCTAACTCCTACAAAAAAGTTTATCACGATATTTTTTACTCTAAACTGTGCAAGGAATAAAGAAAAAACAGTTAAAAGTTAATAACTTGTTAATTGCATTAGTTATACAACAATTTGTTGCTTATTTCCAACAACAATTATTTTATCGGTACGCAATTGATTTTACTGCATTCGTTGTACAATTTCAGGAGAAAAATGTCCTTTAGTATTTTTCACTAGAAGTAATACTTTTGAAAATAATCACGTTGAAATCGGTTGCGACTCAACACCCACGCAGATAACTCTAAAAGTCTTATCCCTACAAAAAAGTTTAACAGGACCTTTTTCACTTTAAGCTATGCAAGGAATAAATAAATATAAGTTAAAAGTTAATAACTTGTTAATTGCATTAGTTAGACAACAATTTGTTGCTTATTTTCAACAACAATTATTTTATCGGGACGCAATTGATTTTACTGCATTCGTTGCACAATTTCAGGAGAAAAATGTCCTTTAGTATTTTTCACTAGAAGTAATACTTTTGAAAATAATCACGTTGAAATCGGTTGCTACTCAACACCCACGCAGATAACTCGAAAAGTCTTATCCCTACTCAAAAGTTTAACAGGACCTTTTTCACTTTAAACTATGCAAGGAATAAATAAATATAAGTTAAAAGTTAATAACTTGTTAATTGCATTAGTTAGACAACAATTTGTTGCTTATTTTCAACAACAATCATTTTATCGGTACGCAATTGATTTTACTGCTTTCCTTGCACAATATTAAGAGGAAAACGTCTTTTGGTATTTTTCACTAGAAGCAATACTTTCTAAAATAATCACGTCGAAATCCGTTGCGACTCAACACCCACGCAGATAACTCTAAAAGTCTTATCCCTACTCAAAAGTTTAACAGGACCTTTTTCACTTTAAACTATGCAAGGAATAAATAAATATAAGTTAAAAGTTAATAACTTGTTAATTGCATTAGTTAGACAACAATTTGTTGCGTATTTTCAACAACAATCATTTTATCGGTACGCAATTGATTTTACTGCATTCCTTGCACAATATTAAGAGAAAAACGTCTTTTGGTATTTTTCACTACAAGCAATACTTTCGAAAATGATCACGTCGAAATCCGTTGCGACTCAACACCCACGCAAATAACTGTAAAAGTCTTATCCCTACAAAAAAGTTTAACAGGACCTTTTTCACTATAAACTATGCAAGGGATAAATAAATATAAGTTAAAAGTTAATAACTTGTTGATTGCGTTAGTTAGATAATAATTATCGGCTTCTTTCGTATGCCTTCTTCAGGCGTTTACGTTTCCCCTCTCCACTTTTCCCCGTTCCTTCATAGAGACCCCTCTAGAGTGTTGTCCGCAGCCACTCATCCTAATGCACTACTGTATCGCATTTGCACGAGGGCACAGGGAAACTGCGGAAAACCTGGCCGATACAGTTAGCTTTATTTTTACTGAATTTCTACTGTATGAGAATACATTGGAAACTCAGAAAAACTGCCTCCCGCTCCCCATCCAAGTTATGACCGCAAATGATGCTGCTTAACTCTGGGGACCGCCGAAGCCACACACTGACCGCACGTCCACTGCTGTCGGTTAGTTAGATAATAATTTGTTGCTTATTTTCAGCAATAATTATTTTATCTGTCCGCAATTGATTTTACTACATTCCTTGCATAGATTAGAGTAAAAAAAAGTCGTAATCAACTTATTTGTAGGAGCAAGACTTTTAGAGTAATCTGCGTGGGTGTTGTGTCGCAACCGATTTCGAAATTATTATTTCCAAAATTATTGCTCCTAGTGAAAAATACCAAAGTACGTTATCCTCTTAAATGGTGCAAGGAAAACAGAAAAATCAATTGCGTACCGATAAAAAGATTGTTGTTGAAAATAAGCAACAAATTGTTGTCTAACTAATGCAATTAACAAGTTATTAACTTTTAACTTATATTTATTTATTCCTTGCATAGTTTAAAGTGAAGAAGGTCCTGTTAAACTTTTTAGTAGGGATAAGACTTTTAGAGTTATCTGCGTGGGTGTTGAATCGCAACGGATTTCGACGTGATTATTTTCGAAAGTATTGCTTCTAGTGAAAAATACCAATAGACGTTTTCCTCTTAATATTGTGGAAGGAATGCAGTAAAATCAATTGCGTATCCATAAAATTATTGTTGTTGAAAATAAGCAACAAATTATTGTCTAACTAATGCAATTAACAAATTATTAACTTTTAACTTATATTTATTTATTCCTTGCATAGTTTAAAGTGAAAAAGGTCCTGTTAAACTTTTTAGTAGGGATAAGACTTTTAGAGTTATCTGCGTGGGTGTTGAATCGCAACGGATTTCAACGTGATTATTTTAGAAAGTATTGCTTCTAGTGAAAATACCAAAAGACGTTTTCCTCTTAATATTGTGCAAGGAATGCAGTAAAATCAAATGCGTACCCATAAAATGATTGTTGTTGAAAATAAGCAACAAATTGTTGTCTAACTAATACAATTAACAAGTTATTAACTTTTAACTTATATTTATTTATTCCTTGCATAGTTTAAAGTGAAAAAGGTCCTGTTAAACTTTTTTGTAGGGATAAGACTTTTAGAGTTATCTGCGTGGGTGTTGAGTCGCAACGGATTTCGACGTGATTATTTTCGAAAGTATTGCTTCTAGTGAAAAATACCAAAAGACGTTTTCCTCTTAATATTGTGCAAGGAATGCAGTAAAATCAATTGCGTATCCATAAAATGATTGTTGTTGAAAATAAGCAACAAATTGTTGTCTAAATAATGCAATTAACAAGTTATTAACTTTTAACTTATATTTATTTATTCCTTGCATAGTTTAAAGTGAAGAAGGTCCTGTTAAACTTTTTAGTAGGGATAAGACTTTTAGAGTTATCTGCGTGGGTGTTGAATCGCAACGGATTTCAACGTGATTATTTTAGAAAGTATTGCTTCTACTGAAAATACCAAAAGACGTTTTCCTCTTAATATTGTGCAAGGAATGCAGTAAAATCAAATGCGTACCCATAAAATGATTGTTGTTGAAAATAAGCAACAAATTGGTGTCTAACTAATGCAATTAACAAGTTATTAACTTTTAACTTATATTTATTTATTCCTTGCATAGTTTAAAGTGAAAAAGGTCCTGTTAAACTTTTGAGTAGGGATAAGACTTTTAGAGTTATCTGCGTGGGTGTTAAGTCGCAACGGATTCCGACGTGATTATTTTCGAAAGTATTGCTTCTAGTGAAAAATACCAAAAGACATTTTCCTCTTAATATTGTGCAAGGAATGCACTAAAATCAATTGCGTATCCATAAAATGATTGTTGTTGAAAATAAGCAACAAATTGTTGTCTAACTAATGCAATTAACAAATTATTAACTTTTAACTTATATTTATTTATTCCTTGCATAGCTTAAAGTGAAAAAGGTCCTGTTAAACTTTTTAGTAGGGATAAGACTTTTAGAGTTATCTGCGTGGGTGTTGAATCGCAACGGATTTCGACGTGATTATTTTCGAAAGTATTGCTTCTAGTGAAAAATACCAAAAGACGTTTTCCTCTTAATATTGTGCAAGGTATACAGTAAAATCAATTGCGTATCCATAAAATGATTGTTGTTGAAAATAAGCAACAAATTGTTGTCTAACTAATGCAATTAACAAGTTATTAACTTTTAACTTATATTTATTTATTCCTTGCATAGTTTAAAGTGAAGAAGGTCCTGTTAAACTTTTTAGTAGGGATAAGACTTTTAGAGTTATCTGCGTGGGTGTTGAGTCCCAACTGATTTCGACGTGATTATTTTCGAAAGTATTGCTTCTAGTGAAAAATACCAAAAGACATTTTCCTCTTAATATTGTGCAAGGAATGCACTAAAATCAATTGCGTATCCATAAAATGATTGTTGTTGAAAATAAGCAACAAATTGTTGTCTAACTAATGCAATTAACAAATTATTAACTTTTAACTTATATTTATTTATTCCTTGCATAGCTTAAAGTGAAAACGGTCCTGTTAAACGTTTTAGTAGGGATAAGACTTTTAGAGTTATCTGCGTGGGTGTTGAATCGCAACGGATTTCAACGTGATTATTTTAGAAAGTATTGCTTCTAGTGAAAATACCAAAAGACGTTTTCCTCTTAATATTGTGCAAGGAATGCAGTAAAATCAAATGCGTACCCATAAAATGATTGTTGTTGAAAATAAGCAACAAATTGGTGTCTAACTAATGCAATTAACAAGTTATTAACTTTTAACTTATATTTATTTATTCCTTGCATAGTTTAAAGTGAAAAAGGTCCTGCTAAACTTTTGAGTAGGGATAAGACTTTTAGAGTTATCTGCGTGGGTGTTAAGTCGCAACGGATTTCGACGTGATTATTTTCGAAAGTATTGCTTCTAGTGAAAAATACCAAAAGACATTTTCCTCTTAATATTGTGCAAGGAATGCACTAAAATCAATTGCGTATCCATAAAATGATTGTTGTTGAAAATAAGCAACAAATTGTTGTCTAACTAATGCAATTAACAAATTATTAACTTTTAACTTATATTTATTTATTCCTTGCATAGCTTAAAGTGAAAAAGGTCCTGTTAAACTTTTTAGTAGGGATAAGACTTTTAGAGTTATCTGCGTGGGTGTTGAATCGCAACGGATTTCGACGTGATTATTTTCGAAAGTATTGCTTCTAGTGAAAAATACCAAAAGACATTTTCCTCTTAATATTGTGCAAGGAATGCACTAAAATCAATTGCGTATCCATAAAATGATTGTTGTTGAAAATAAGCAACAAATTGTTGTCTAACTAATGCAATTAACAAATTATTAACTTTTAACTTATATTTATTTATTCCTTGCATAGCTTAAAGTGAAAAAGGTCCTGTTAAACTTTTTAGTAGGGATAAGACTTTTAGAGTTATCTGCGTGGGTGTTGCGTCGCAACGGATTTCGACGTAATTATTTTCGAAAGTATTGCTTCTATTGAAAAATACCAAAAGACATTTTCCTCTTAATATTGTGCAAGGAATGCACTAAAATCAATAGCGTATCCATAAAATGATTGTTGTTGAAAATAAGCAACAAATTGTTGTCTAACTAATGCAATTAACAAATTATTAACTTTTAACTTATATTTATTTATTCCTTGCATAGTTTAAAGTGAAAAAGGTCCTGTTAAACTTTTTAGTAGGGATAAGACTTTTAGAGTTATCTGCGTGGGTGTTGAGTCGCAACGGATTTCGACGTGATTATTTTAGAAAGTATTGCTTCTAGTGAAAAATACCAAAAGACATTTTCCTCTTAATATTGTGCAAGGAATGCACTAAAATCAATTGCGTATCCATAAAATGATTGTTGTTGAAAATAAGCAACAAATTGTTGTCTAACTAATGCAATTAACAAGTTATTAACTTTTAACTTATATTTATTTATTCCTTGCATAGTTTAAAGTGAAAAAGGTCCTGTTAAACTTTTTTGTAAGGATAAGACTTTTAGAGTTATCTGCGTGGGTGTTGAGTCGCAACGGATTTCGACGTGATTATTTTCGAAAGTATTGCTTCTAGTGAAAAATACCGAAAGACGTTTTCCTCTTAATATTGTGCAAGGAATGCACTAAAATAAGCAACAAATTGTTGTATATCTAATGCAATTAACAAGTTATTAACTTTTAACTGATTTTCCTTTATTCCTTGCATAGTTTAGAGTAAGAAATGTCGTGATAAACTTTTTTGTAGGAGTTAGACTTTTAATGTAACCTGCGTGGAAGCTGTGTCGCCATTGATTTCGACGTATTTATTTTAAAAACTATTGCTTCTAGCGGAGAATACTAAAGGACGTTTTCCACTAAAAAATGGGAAAGGAATGCAGTGAAATTAATTGCGCACCGATAAAATGACTGCAATCAAGTTAAAAGTTAATAACGTTTTAATTGCATTTGTTAGACAACAATTTTCTGCTTATTTTTAAGAACAATCATTTCATCGATCCACAACTGATTTTACTGCATTCCTTTCCCATTTTTTAGTGGAAAACGTCGTAAGGTATTTTGCACTAGAAGCAATAGTTTTGAAAATAATTGCGTCGAAATTCATGGCAACACAGCTTCTACGTCATGATTTTATTTTTTACTCTAAAGTATGCAATGAATAAAGATAAACAAATTAAAAGTTAATACTTATTTTCAACAACAATAAATTTATCGGTCTGCAATTGATTCCCCTGTATTCCTTGCATCGTTCTGGGCGGAAAACGTCCCTTGGTTCTTTTCGCTGGAAGTACTACTATTGAAAATAATTACGTTGAAATTCAAGGCAAAGTCTTACCCCTACAAAAAAGTTAAACAAGATCTTTTTTACTGCAAAAATAGTAATGAATCGATGCAAACTAGTTGAAAGTTAATTATCCTTCATTGCATTAATAAGGCAAGAATTTTTTGCTTATTTTTAACAACAATTATATTATCGGTGTGAAATGGATTGCACTCTATTTCTTTCACCGTTTTAAGAAGAAAATGCACTTTGGTATTTTCCGCTATACCCAATAGTTTTAGAATAACATGCATTGAAATCGGTGGTGCCTCAGCCGTCAAACAGATTACTCTAGAAGTCTTGGTTTTAGAAAACAGTTGATTACGACCTTTCTTAGTCTGAACTATGCAAGGCCAAATAAAAACAATTAAAAAGCTAGTAACTTGTTAATTGCATTAATTAGACAAAAATTTGTTGCTTATTTTCAACAGCAATCATTTTATCGGTGTGCAATTTATTTCACTCCATTCTTTGCACGGTTTTAAGAGAAAAACATTGTTTGGTATTTTTCGATAGAAGCAATACTATTAAAAGTAAAATTGTCGAAATCGCAGATTACTTTTAAAGTCTTACTCGTATAAAAAAGATGATTAAGGTCTTTTTTACTTTAAACGAAGCAAGGAATACAGACAAACAAGTTAAAAGCTTATTATTTGTTAATTGCATTAGTTGGACAACAATTCGTCGGTTATTTAAAAAAAAACATTTTATTCGTCCACAATTCATTTTATTGCATTCCTTGCACCGTTTTAAGAGGAAAACTTTATTTGATGTTTTCCCCTAGAAGCAATAGATTGGAAAAAGTACGTCGAAATCATTTTCGATACAGTTTCCACGCAGATTACTTTAAAAGTCTTGCTTCTACAAATAAGTTGATCTCGACCTTTCTTACTTTGAACTATGCCAGGAAAAAAGAAAAGTAAGTCAAACGTTATTAACTTGTTACTTGCGTTAATTAGACAACAATTCGTTTCTTATTTTTAACAACTATAACTTTATCGGTGTGTAATTGATTGTAATGCATTACTTGCATCGTTTTGAGAGGAAAATATCGTTATGTTTTTTTCGCTAGAAGCAATAGTTTTAAAATAAAACACGTTGAAATCGATGGTAATACTGCTTTTCTATTAAAAAAAAAATCACCCGAAAAAATGACTGTTTTTAAGCGACGAATTATTTTGTAACTAATGCAATTAACAAGTTATTGACTTTCTACTTTTTTTGTGATTCCTTGCATTGTTTACAGTAGAAAATGTGTTGTTGAACTTTGTTGTAGGTGCAAAACTTTTGAAGTAATCCTCGTGGAAGCGGTGTCGTCTCCGATTTGAACGTATTTATTTTCAAAACTGTTGCTTCTAGCGAAAAATACTATAGGGCGTTTTTCTCTAAACACGATGCTAGGAATGTAGTGAAATCGATGGCGCACTGACAAAACTATTGTCGTTTAACTAATCCAATTAATAAGTTGTTTTGTTTTATCTCATTTATTTCGTTTCTTTGTATTCTCATTCGTAAAAGACCCCTTTAGCATTCTTGTTGAAGAAAAGCTTAAAAAAAATCGTGCAGTACTTGCACCGCCACTACGTCGACTTGTTTATTAATGAAAGGGTTGTGCCTAGCCAAGTATAACAGAGGACTTTTATCACTCAGAATGCTGTATTTTTGTCTCACGCACGAAGTAAGTACAAAACTAAATTTTGTGCAAGTGTAGAGCCAGCAGTTGTAATGCGACCAATTTCAATTGATGACATTTTACAGAAGTACTAAAAGAAAGGGGGCTTACCAGACATTCCGGGGCAAGATAGCAGTTCCCAGAAATTTGGTACCGCTAAAATCAGGGCTGCATAGTATACCCAAAAAATATCTAATATTTTCGGTCGTCGAATAAATCTCGGAGCGTTTGAATACTGGTGGAATTAAATAAAAAATGAAAAGCAAGAGAGGAGTTTTCATTTTTTTTGCGTGAACGCATAATTTTTCTGCGATAAATAATATGACTAATGTCGACGATGTTAATATTAATCTTTATGGAATATTTTTCTATTGTTTTTTCCTGTATTTTTGCAAAAAGGATCTTGCGGTTCACAAATAAATATTAATAATAAAATTGTAGTTGGATCGTAGACGAACGTAAGGACATAAAAATGTCAAGCATCAGTGAAATTTAACGTTTCCGCGTTTCTTCCTGTACGATTTTTTTTTTTTGAACTTCTATTATCGACCTCACAAATACGATTTCTGTGCGATAAGCTATCCAGTTTATTTTGGAACAGAAGTAACTACACATTACGAGGAGCATTGTCGATAACCAAAAAAATGAAAGAAAAAAAAAAAAAAAAATTGTAAATCTAAGAATCACGCCTGATTTCCAGATTTACGATTTTTCTTTTTTATGCCCATTATGCTTCGGACAATCATTTTTTTAACTTACAGAATCGTTTACATTTTTTTGCGATAATTACACTGAAAAAAAATTTAATTGATTCAATAAATCCATCGTTTGCGGGCTGCCAAAATCAAGTGGTATCAACTTAATTTGAATTCTAATTCCTCCAATTCCATACGAGATCCAAACAATAACTCTAAAATAAGCAAAATAATATTTTATTATTTCAATGTTGAAAGGGATTGAACGAATAAGAACTAAAGTTAATTCAAAAATACTTCTTTTTGGCAGCCCGCAAACGATGGATTTATTGAATCAATGACATTTTTTTTCAGTGTAGTTCAATGTATCTTGGAGAATAAAATCTGGATACTCGGAAAATGGGTATACCATCGGTGCCAGGATACTTTTTTTTTCAGGTGCGTTAAAACGCACCTGATGACGCGCGAAGACGCATCCTTGTAGCGTCCCTATCTCCCTACCATGCCACTCTTCAGCCCTCTCCGACGCTACACGAAGACGTGGGAGCCACTGCGTTGAGAAGCACTGCCGGTGAAAGGCCGCAGCCAATAAGATTTGAGAGTTCCCAAGCGCGCGCTTCGCTGGGTGTCTAGTTTCACCTGAACCTCACTGTATACCAACGCATACGGTGACAATCCCGTAGCTGCGTGTGGCGTAGTATTATATACAAATCGTAGTATTATATACAAATTATATACAAATTGAAATCATTATCTTTGAAAGTATATGAATTATTGTTTAATGTTTTTAATACTTATTAATTGTCCATTAACAAATTGCTAAGTTTGAAAATTCAGAAGATTTATGCAGATGAGATTGGCATCATTTACCATAGACCGTTTAATTTATTCATAATTAATAATTGTTAATTATTAATATTGAGACCATAGTGTTAATAAGCTAGCTCTAAGACAAAAGGCATGGTGGCGGCTGACGGCTGAATGAACTCATAGTGTGTGCCCCCTCTCAAGGGTCACCATTTGTATATCTTTGACTGTCTATATAAGATGCAGCCCTTAAAGCTTCGAGATAGTCGCGGTCCACAGTTTTTTCGCGCATAAGGTTCAATTCGCCGCTCAGAGTCATACTGGTTACCCGAGCCTGTGTGGATGTCAAATTTTGATACTTTGTCGTAGCGCGCGGGAGTTAAAGTTCGAGTCCGTCATTCCCCGGTCTTTATTCATTTTTAATTATTTTAAAGTGCAAAATTCATTGTTCATTTTTTTGTTTCAACTCAGTTTCTTTTTCCTAAATAAATCAAAGTGTTTTAAAAATCTATTAAGTGTTGTGGCATTAATTCATTTGCTGCACTCAACGACCACCCTACAACCGACTCCTGTTGCCGTTCCCGCTGATGTTTCCTGTCACCGTCGTCGTTGCACCACTGTTTCCAGCTACCAGCCCACCGTTTTTCCATCTACCTATCGGCTTTACAGCAGTACCGGTAAGTCAAGTTCTTTTATTTATTATCAAAGTCGAAGAAACACCCTTAGGCCTTTTCCGAGCTTTTGCCCGAGAGGGTAGGCTCTAAACAAGGCCCATAACACCCATCCGCCCTTTCAATTCACCTGTAATCTAGCGTAACAGGGAGAGCCTCACTCTCCTTTGCCTAGAGTGAATTTTCGGGAAAAACGGATCTGTGCCGCAACAGGTCCTTAAGGGGGATGAGTCAGTAAAAAAAGTTTTATTTACTCATAAGGACACTGTTTTCCCTCAGCGAAGAAAAAATTCTAAATAATGTCCTCCCTTCATGATGACACCGAAGGATTTTGTTGAAAATTGACCAACCAATTTGGTCAACCAGTTACTTTGAAACCAGATTAATGAGTTTTACACAGTGCGCATAATCCAGAGAACATTCCTTCGACGATTGGCCTTCGCTAGATCTCATTCTATTTGCAGTTGCACTGCACACCAATTAAAAGTAGCAACTTTTTAAAAAGATCCTTATAACAGAGTCTATAGACAAGAATATAAAATGTCAGAACAATACTGACATAGATCTTTAAAAAAATTTTAACATTTTTTTAAAAATTGCTCTGCTTAATTGGTGTGCAGTGTAACTACGAGGAGAATGAGACTTAGCGAAGGCCAATCCCCGTAGCAGTGTCCTCTAGATCACACCCAGAGTGTGAAATATCATGAACAAAAAATCATTGACATTGACCACTAAATGGAGCAAAATATTTTTTTTTTTCATTCTGAAAGCAAAGTTAATAACTGATTTAGAAAATAGCATAAAATTTGTTTAGTAATAATTATGTCACTTGAAAAATATTACCTTTTATTAACTTTTGCTCCATTTAGCCGGTGTATCTTTTCATCTTTTCATGAAGAAGAAAATGAGACATCAACCAGCCCAATCTGCCTAGCAGTTTGGTCTGAATCACGCGCAGAATAGGTTTAAAACCAAGTTTCGGCAAATGGCATCTAAAGCTTACCACTCAAATAAAAATGTTTATGCTGTTTTCACCTTTGGGGCACCTTAGTACCTTTAATGAACAAAATAAAAATATTATTTACAAGTCAGATTACAGAATATTATTAATAATGTTATTAATAAATGTTTTTTTTTACAAATAAATAAGTAAATGAATGCATAATTTGAAAAAAACCTGTAAATAATATGGGGATGATCATTTTTATTGACAACATCACTGAAAATTTATCCGGTGTTGACACATTCGCAAATGTGCTGCACAAACATTAAATCATCACTTCATAACAAATTTACATATCTGATCTCTTCTGATGATTGTTGATTCTGTTTTAAACACTATTGATTGAAAGAAAAACCGTAAATGGCCAACGGAATCAAACTAATAACATAATATGAACGAAAAATAAAAACGTTAATTCGAGGTTATGCGTCTCGCGTCTAACAGAAGTAAATTCTCGGGGCAGTAACACGCTGCGCATGCGATACGTGCTAAGATATCACAGCGCATGTCCCATTATTCGCGCGAATTCGAATATAATGTAAGTGTTACGTGTTGCGTTGAAGACATCACACTCACATCGCGTCATTTGTATCGCGTTTCGCTAACTGGTTTAAAAAATGGTAAACAAATAAATTTTTTTTTTTTTTTGCAGGTTCAGAGGGTATACTTAACTAAACGAAACGGCCGAAGAGAAAAAAAAGATGCAAAGTAGAACCTTGCACATTGCTTCCTCATTATTTTTCGCTTTTTACAAAGCTCCCTCTGTGAGGAAGCAGTATGTTATTCAATTTTGGCTTCCTCATAGAGGAAGCTTTGTAAAAAGCGAAAAATAATGAGGAAGCAATGTGCAAGGTTCTACTTTGCATCTTTTTTTTTATACCTTGTGTCTCTTTTGCAGAGGTGTTTTATACAGCTATAAATCACCTCTGCAAACACCGTTACATCTAATTTTGATTAGATACAAATTTTTGTCGTACTTTCTCAACTTTTCCGGAAGTTATAGCGAAAATCTACATTTTTTTTAAAATGAAAAATGGTGTAAAATCCGAACGACTTTACCGATCATCACCAAATTTGGTACATGGCATTTCTGAATGTTATTTTTCGTCTGTACAAAATTTCTGTTCATTTGTTGAAATTCGACGTAATTTAGATCAAAATCTATTTTTTTCGAAAAATTCAAAATTCTATAAAATCCGAACCGCTTTACCGATTTCGCTGAAATTCAATACCAAACGTCATTTAACGTGTCTTCATTTATAAAGAACTATTTAGCTAAATTGGCGAACTTTTACGAAAGTTAGAGCGATCACGACATTTTTTGAAAAAATTAAAAATTGCATAAAATCTGTTTACATTGATACATTTAATTAAAAATCACGTCAATAACAGA
The DNA here is from genome assembly GCA_963970395.1 of Ephialtes manifestator. Lineage (NCBI taxonomy): Eukaryota > Metazoa > Arthropoda > Insecta > Hymenoptera > Ichneumonidae > Ephialtes > Ephialtes manifestator. The sequence goes on from OZ019977.1 coordinate 534,877, forward strand.
GGAGTCAATACTCTACCTGCGTGCAAAATTTTAGCTAGATCCATCGTGCCGTTCGTGAGTTATGGGCAATTGAATTTTCAGTGTCTGGATACATACACACACACACACACACACACACACACACACACACACACACACACACACACACACACACACACACACACACATACACACATACAGACATATTTTCTAGACCACTTTTCTCGAATTTTTAGGTGATTCTAAGCATACTGACATGAAAATCTCGAAAAAAAATTTTTTCACGAAAACAAAGCTTCCTCTATGAGGAAGCAAAAAAAATCAATTTTTTTTTTTTTTCAACACCCTTCATTATTTTGTGTGAACAAAAAATCGGCCATAATGTCTGCATATAACAAAAATAAATAAATAAAATAATTTAAAATTCAAATATAATATTCTGGTAATTTTTACGACTTTTGAGAAAATTAAATATGAATGGTACCGTAGAAATTTAGCCATTTTTGCGAATTCCGGCTTATAACTTTACTAATAAATAGATTACATGGAAATGAATGTTTTCACAGAAAAAAAAATAATCGATTTTTTTTTAATTTTTGACCTGACTCCCCCCCCCCCTTAACTGCAGCGTTTAATTTAAAAACTACTCGCAGTGGCTTTCAGACCAAGCCGGTCAATGAATTATAGTTATTGATGCAGGGAATAAGCAGTGAGTCGAAAACCAAAATCCATTGACCGGCTTGATCTGAAAGCCACTTCTAGTGCTTTTTCATTTGATGCTGCTTGTGATTTTAGTAAACAAATGGACAAACGACCACAGTGACTTTCAGATCATGCTGGGAAATGCAATATAAATGTTGATGCAGAGAATATGCAGTTAGTCGAGAACAAAAATCCATTAACCAGCTTGATCCGAATGCTACTAGAAGTGCTTTTCCATATGACTCCACTTATGCTTACACCGATCAATGGATTTTGGTTTTTGACTCACTGCATATTCTTTGCCTCGACAACTGTAATCCACTGCTTGCGGTTGGACCAGTAACTGGATTTGGCTTATCGATTTAAGGAATGCACATTGAGTCTAAAAGCAAAATACTAGAATGACACCTAGCAAAGACCAATCCTTGAAGCAGTGTTCTTTGGATTACGTGCAGAGTGTAACACTCATAAATCTGGTTGGTTGCTTTGAAAAACAATTCAAAGAAACAATCCAAAGAAAAACATTCTTTGGGTTTATTCTGAAGGGGGGAATTATTTTTTATTTTTCCTTGAGTGAGGGAGAGAGTGGTCTTCATAATGAAAAAAATTCTTTCTTGACTGACCGTCCTCTTATATATAATTGAAAATAAACCGAAGCGCTTTAAAAGTAAATAGTGTCTTTGCATTGTACTTACTTATTGGTGATTTATTACGCCTCCACAGTAGATCCTCAATCAAGCTCGCATTGATTACAAATTAAATGACAAATATTTGAAATAAATGAAGCAAAAATAATAAACAAAACTATCAACATTGTAAAGATACGATCATAATTATAAAGATACGAGTGTGATATCGATCATGGTGAGAATGAAAATAAAGTGAATTCACATTGATTCACTTGGATACTCATCGACGATTTAACAGTTGAACAGGGGAGTTGGCCTCGTTATTCTAAAGACGCGTAGATATAATTTTTAGAACGAACAAAAATGTGATAACGTTGCTTAAATTTTTTTTTAATGCAACGTTATCACTTTTCAGCGCCTATATTAACGCTGTTGTCAGTCGTTCCAATTATTAAACGAAGCATCTTTTAAAATTCCTCTTGCAGCCTATATACATTTAGTATAGAGGCTTGTCGGCAATACGTCAGTTCTACAGAACCCATCTCTACACAGACCCATCTGTACACGAGCATCTGTACACCATTTTTTTACACGCGTTTAATAGAGCACAACGAAATTGTACACAACACGAACTTGACAAAGCGGAATTTAAAACGGATAACCTTGTCACGACGAAACCTTGCGGAAATTTAGTTCGACACGGAAAAATTGATCACGTCAGTAATCGTTATGACAAAACTTTGCACAGCATACTCTGGGCACCATCAATCTGCTCACAGCACTAGTTCGACACAACAAATTTCTTCGTAGCACAAGATCGAAATGGTAAATCTCGACACGGCACGACTTTGTAACGACAAATCTCTACACAACGCGAGTACGGCCCGGTAAAGTTTGCCACGACGAACCTTCGACACGACACAAGTTGTACACGACGATGTTCTACACAGACCCATCTATACACAGACCCATCTCAACACCGACGCTAATCTTCCGATGGTAAATCGGATAATATATTTACCGACTGGCAATTTTGCGTTGAGCCGGCAAAATAGATATGCGACAGAGTTTTCGTCAATTGCAGTGGGAGTGCGATTTACCATCGGAAGATTAGCGTCGGTGTCGAGATGGGTCTGTGTAGAGATGGGTTTGTGTAGAACATCGTCGTGTACAACTTGTGTCGTGTCGAAGGTTTATTGTCGTCATAACGATTACTGACGTGATCAATTTTTCCGTGTCGAACTAAATTTCCGCAAGGTTTCGTCGTGACAAGGTTATCCGTTTTAAATTCCGCTTTGTCAAGTTCGTGTTGTGTACAATTTCGTTGTGTTCAATTAAACGCGTGTAAAAAAAAATGGTGTACAGATGCTCGTGTACAGATGGGTCTGTATAGAGATGGGTTCTGTAGAACTGACGTATTGCCGGCTTGTCCATGTATACATTTAGTAGAGTCTAATGAACTTTATTTACTGATTACTGTAAATAAACTTAACAGTTTGTTTTTTTTCATGACGTTTTGACTTTCAAAAAGACAGCAAATCCACCCAAAAATGTTTTTTCAAAACAAAAATGGTACGCCAAGTATTAAAAGTATAACCATCCCATAAAAAATTACTTGAAAACAAAAAGTTCTTCGCTGAAGAATCTTTCGCCAAAAAAAATTTCTTTCAAAAATATTAAACCGAATCCTATTAGTCAAGTCAAACCCCTTGGTAGATATGCAACAGATGAAGATGTTTTTCTACAAAAAACTTGGCGTGCCTGCGACTAGCTCCCGTAGTCGCGTCCATAGTCCATTGAAATCAGGACGGGAGGACAGCGTGTCTCCAATTATGATTATTCGTTGAATGATTATGAATGTTCTGAAAAAGATCCGAGTGGTCAGTTTCAGAAAGGAAGAATAACCAAATGAGGTTAAATGCGGCAGGTATCGTAAGGGAAGAAAACCGAACCGCTGCGGAATACATGACTTTTCAACATTTATTAGACGACATAAGAATTCCCAAGTACTTAGTTAAGAAATTATTGGCAATACATTCCGAGTTCAAACTGGACCCTTAAAAACCCTTCGTTAAATCAAAACGAGTATAATCCCAAACGATGAGACCTACGAAATAGCTAGCAGCGAAAATATAGTTATATTATAATTAAAAATTTTCTTCTCCCGCACTTATTCCAACGGACTATGTACGGGAGCTAGTCGCAGGCACGCCAAGTTTTTCGTGGAAAAACATCTTCATCTGTTGAATATCTACCGAGGGGTTTGACTTGGCTAATAGGATTCGGTTTAATATTTTTGAAAGAAATTTTTTTTGCGAAAGATTCTTCAGCGAAGAACTTTTTGTTTTCAAGTGATTTTTTTAATGGGATGGTTACACTTTTAATACTTGGCGTACCATTTTTGTTTTGAAAAAACATTTTTGGGTGGTAGAGTATTCGAGGGAGTTTCTGGACCGTTCGTCCGTATTGTATTTTCACAAAGCGAGAGTGTGCGCTTATTTATATTTATTTAAAACAAGGATGCAAAGCAGAACCTTGCACATTGCTTCCTCATTATATTTCGCTTTTTACAGAGCTTCCTCTATGAGGAAGCCAAAATCAAATCCCATACTTCTTCTTAGCGGTTGATTTGTAAAAAGCGAAATATAATGACGACGCAATGTGCAAGATTCTGCTTTGCATCCTTGTTATATACTGGGTATGTGATGAGAAAGTAAATAGTTATTAATTTGACGGCGAATGGCTCACGTGTAAATTGACAAAATTTTGTAAAGCTTTTTTCACAAACTCTACAATGTTGATTACATTTTTCGAAAAAAAAAAATAAATATTTTGCATTCAACGCCGTGTTTAAAAGGGTTAAACTTCGAGAGATACAAGACCACGAAATTAGACATATCCACGAGTGGTGCCGAGAGACACTCGTTGCGTATAATCGGCTTCGGTTAATTAAGAATGGAGTCTCACTTCTACATTTCTCTCCGGAATTACCGAGGATTGCCTTCCTGTTAATTATTATTAATCAACGAAGAGACCTCCTCCACGTTTTGAGTTTCATGCCCACTTCTCGCAACTTTCTCTCGGTTCTTTCGTCGCCCATTCGAGATTACACGTGGCTTTTTCGGTGTGTCATCCCCTGTAATACCTTGCCGATGCTCATTCTCGTTCGGTCATCCCTCCACACCCAAAAAAAACTTCTGACAGCCACAACTAAGTGTGAGACCATCAGCTTTTACCATTTCCACGTTGAAATTTATTAGAAAATATCATCTTTTTTTAAAGGATGCAACAAATTGTTTTTTGAAATTTAATAAAAAAATGTCATCACATTGAATAAACAGTGGAAGATTAATTGAAATTAATTTTTGAGTAATCGTGAAAATATATAATAACCAAAGTATATTCGTGATGATTCAAGTCAACGTTAGCGTTCAATATTTCGAAAATAAAGATTATTAGAAGTCTCGATCTTTTTCCAATCTATGCAAAGACTTTTCAACTACGTGCTATAGACATTCCAAAGAGCTGGCATTAAATTAACTTTTGTAATGAGCAATATTTTTTTAATTAAGCTAACTTCTTAACTACTTTTTGGTATTGTTATATAATTGTTCTCAAAAAATGATATTCTCTCCAACCTCGAAGTGCTCAAATTTAAACTCGATCAAAATAATAGTTAGGAATGTGTAATAAATCTTTACATTTCAGTGCAAAGCTGCCGTTTCTTTTTTAATAAAAATTCAACTGGAGACTATCGAAGAAAGTTTTAGTTCTTACATTCGTTTAACAAATTTCTTGAATATCCTTAAAAAAATTGGTCAAAGACCGTACTGCATATATCGTATACTGCATACATATACGATAGTTCTTCATTCTTTCAATTTCTTTCCATTGTACATTGTAGCTAAATGTAAAAGAGCTGAAGCTATCGCTCACGAGCAGCTCTTAATCCAATATAAATTCAAAACGAGAGGGAGAAGAAGAAAGAGGAGAAGGAGGCGAAGGAGGCGAAGGAGGAGTAAAGCAAAGGCGAAAGTTTCTTACTTTTGATAAGTTGGTAATGAGCCTCGGAAGAGTTCACATTGAGTCATTCCATTGCTATTGAATATACTAAGGGATGATGGAAGGCGCCAGAAAAAGAGAGAAAGGGAAGGCAAATATGTGAGAGGAGATAAGACTACCATCTCTAACTAGTAAAGGGTGGAAGTATTCCGTAAATTAGCTGAAGAGTTTATTATTCATAGAGATGGACGCTACAGGGATATTATTAGAAGCAACGAAGATGCTTTTTCGCCCTTTACTTCCCACCTTTCTGGCCTTATCTTCCAAGCTTTCTCCTCTGTTTTGCAGCTGTTTCCAACCGGAATCCAAACAGCCTGCGGATTCTGCGCCCTCAGCTCCGAACTAAACGAAGTGTAGGTTTACAACTTGAACTCCTTCAAGCACGATACGACCTCACCTTACTATTCGAAAATCAATATCTCGAGCAACCGCAAACAATGTCAAGTCAATTAAGGTTGTTACAGACACTATGAGTCGAATTTATAGGCCCAAGTTTGAACTCAAGTTCTTACTTCAGATCGAATTGTAAGTGTCATTTCATAGTTAAGTTTGAACTTAAGCTCAAACTTGGGACTATAAATTTGACCCTTAATAGTTCAATATTCAAAATAATTTAGCACTAAAATTTATTTTACAAGGAACATCACTTTAGTGTTCTCCGTCACTTTTGATGAAACTCATATATGTTGTAGAGCATTGAAAACTAAGAGATACGTCTTTTTTTATCGGCGGAAAAACAGTTCTTGGCAGTGAAATCCCGATTCAATTCCTGCTCAGAAAAAAATAGTCCGGTATGAGGTTCCCGGATGATATCCATGATGGAGTCCCGGATGGAATCTGAGCAGTCCAGGCGAGAGTACCATGTGGACTCTTATATGAACTTCGGCTTTTAATCCGATCCCGAAGTCTATTCTGAAATCCATCACTACATCCGGGACTCCCGAAAGGACCCACTCTGGATTCCGTCCAGAACTCAAAAAGCTTTTCCGGACTCCACCGGGGATGCCAAATAATCTCCTGGACTCCACCCTGGACGATCAGTGAATCTCGTCGGTTCAATCGCAGAGTCCATCCTGGTGTCCATTTTGGATTCTCACCTAGACTGTTTTAGATCCCATTCCGGACTCATAGCAAAGACATCATGAAGAATGAAGTTGGTTTTGAAACAAAAACGGTGTGCGCGTGTAAAGCTTGGTCTGAAAATTTTTCGTCTAATAACAAAATTGTCATACATACAATGTTCATGAAAACTCGTAGTAAATATATACGTGCACGTAATTGAATGTGTTAGATGTGCTACAACTAATAACGTTGATAAAGTTGAATGTTTACTGCATAAATTCTGAAATGAGCATAAATTTCCATTAGCATCGCAAAAAGTAAAGTTATATTATAGTCGGGTTATGACGAAATTAAACAGACAAAAGATAAACAGAAGAGAACAAAAGTTAAACTTTAACTGTAGTTTAATCAGCTTAAATGCTGGACGGTTAATCGCATTGTAATTTTTTGTATGCTATTCATTGGATTATTCTATTATGGAGTTGTTACGTCCTGGCTATTTTTCCTAACATAATTAATAATTATTTAATTGCCATTCTTTCCAATATTCAATCTCAATTTCTGTCAATGTAAATCCGTTCCGCTATTCCATGCTTCGTTCATTGCACTTGTATATTTTCGCTGACCCCACGTGTCGTGCGTTGTCAGCATCTTTGGGGCGTCGCGCGGTCCCCGAAAACCCCACTTAAACTCCGATTCACTCTTTCATCATTTTTTTTAATCATTTCACTCGTTAGTCTTCATTCAATCTCAAACAAATCAACATGTCTTAAACAAAATATTTCAAGCGCTTGAGCGCCGCGTTTAAGTATAAGTTCATTAATAATTAACTAGTAATTGTCATAAACAGTGACAATATAAGAAGTTTATCCTATTAAATTGGTGTTTTAAATTGTTAAATTTCGATGAATAAATACATTTATTTTACGCGAGTGAATACGAAATTTTGATTTTAATCATTAATCGAACAACGAATTCCACAATAATTAACGCTCTCCAGTGCCGACTGTCCGAGACGTAACAGGAGTGTATATTATTTGTATGCCTTATATTATTTCGCGCATAGTTCGTTTATTTTTGTGCCGAAATCTCCTTTGCTAAAATCGAATATTCGATTTAAAGTCCGAATATTCGAATTGATTGAATCTTCAATTCAAAGTTCGAATATTCGAATTGATTGAATATTCGATTTAAAGTTCGAATATTCCAATTGATTGAATATTCGATTTAAAGTTCGAATATACAAATTTATTGAACAGTCGATTTGAAGTTCGAATATTCGAATTGATTGAATATTCTATTCAAAGTTCGAATATTCCAATTGATTGCATATTAGATTTAAAGTTCGAATATTCCAATTGATTGAATATTCGATTTAAAGTTCGAATATACAAATTTATTGAATAGTTGATTTAAAGTTCGAATATTCGAATTTATTGAATAGTTGATTTAAAGTTCGAATATTCGAATTTATTGAATAATCGATTTAAAGTTCGAATATTCGAATTGATTGAATATTCGATTTAAAGTTCGAATATTCGAATTGATTGAATATTCGATTTAAAGTTCGAATATTCGAATTGATTGAATATTCGATTTAAAGTGCAAACTGTCGATTTAAAGTTCGAATATTCAAATTGATCGAATATTCGATTTAAAGTTCGAATATTCGAAATTATTGAATATTCGATTTAAAGTTCGAATATTCGAAATTATTGAATATTTGATTCAAATTTTGAATATCCGAAATCATGGAATATTCGATTTAAAGCATGAGTCAAATAATTCTTTTCGATTCGAAGCCGAATAATCGATAAATTCGAATATTCGCACATGCCTTAGTTCCTACGTAAAAATTTAAAAGTTGGATTTTTCAACAGTGCACATTCCCTCTAGTTTTATACAGAAAAGAGACAAACCTTTTATTACATCGGGAAAATGGCTTGGGCGACAAAGGGTTAACATAAGTTTTCGTACTGAAATTTCATGAATAATTTATGTATCATAATTTTTTTTATACAAAATTTAGGGCATGAGTTCAATATTTTAAGTTGGATAGAGTTTGAAACCCTTCAAACAAGTTGCGTGCTCTCCCGCGTAGAAAAAAAGAATCTTGTGAAGAATCTTTTAAAGAATCTTAAAAAAAGTCTTGAAAGAATCTTTAAAAGAATCTGTAAAGGAATCTTGAAAAGAATCACGTATAGGATCCGGAGCAAGACTCTTTTCAAGATTCTTTTCAAATTTTTTTTCAGATCAAAACTCCGAATTTTTGTAATTTTTTTAGTTTAATTCAGTTGATTAGTCATATTTGATTGATCAGATACGAAAAATAGCGTGATTTGATCAGATTAAAGCGATAAAATGAGAAAAAAAAAAAAAAAAATGTTGATCGTGGGACTTGAACCCAGGTCCCTCGGCGTACTATCCCGTTATCTTATCTATTCAACCACATCATCTTTCTTGGATAGCAGTAAAATTAAATGATATATGAGTATCACTTACTTTTTCAGAACTTTGTTTTTTTTTTCGGAAATTACGGCGCGATGCGCGTTACCACTTTGCACCGTTTCACAGTATCTAGTTTCATTAAGAATTCATCTTTCACATTCAGTTATTGCTCCCTCATAAAAGAAACTTTATTTGCGAGAAAACATACGTTCCAAGATTTTCAAGTCAGGACACTCAAAATAGTCCAGAACGTCGAGAAAAGTGGTTTAGAAAAAATAAATAATTAAATTCCGCAAACAAAAACCTTAAAAGACATGAACCTGGTCTTCAAAAGTGTCCAGGTTGATTGCTTCGAGACTCTCAGTGTCCAGATTGACCTCACCATAGTTTTCGGTATCCAGATCAACGTCTCCATAGTTTTTGGTGTTGAGGTCGACCTCTCCATAATGTTCGGTGTCCACGTCAACCTCTCTATTTTTTCCAGTGTCGAGGCTGACCTCTCCATAATTTTCGGTGTCCAGGTCGACATCTCCATAGATGATTCAGAATATATTTGTAATACGAATGGATTTTCTTTTACATGCCTATTTGTGTTAAGGGATATAATCGAGAAATTATTGACCGGTATAAAATTTGGTCAAAATAAATTAAATGCTTCGGACGTTACATTAGATTTCATGTTTTATTTCGATGTACTTCATATTGGCAAAACAAGAATCTGTGAGTTGAGAATCGTTCGATCGATCGTACTAAAATTTATCAGTCAACTGAATAAGTAGGAATTCTGCAATTAACGATTTCTTGGGTATTTAAAAGACTTCATGACTAAAGTTCAGTTTCCATTATTTTTTCATGTTACTTTAACAGTTGATTGATAAATCAAACTTTTTTTTTGTTAGAATAAAAGAGCGTATTTATCTATTTGTTAAATAAATTCTTTTTACGAACCTTAGCACTTGAGTACCATAAAATCATTCTTTCGTTTGCAACCTATAACTTTAGAACTTGAAAATTTATTACATTTTTTGGCACGTGAAAAAAACTTTTAAAAAAACATTTAAAATAGGCATTAATCTCACAACATCCGGCTAATTTTTATTAAATGTTTTCGTGTATGAGGCGTGAATATACTCGCATTTTTTGCAGTCATAAAAATTTTAATCAGCAGACAATCGCAGGATTGGTTCCATATACCATAACGAAAATCTCAATATGCAGATTACAGATCGAAAAAAAAAATATATATATAGTGTATATGTAAATGTGTACCTGCGGGGATGAGACGAGCTGACACAGAGAGTGAGGAGACGAGTGAGTTGGCCAATCCAACGAGTCGGCTCACTCGACCCTCCTAGAATATTCAATTGGTCCACCCTTCGCATATACTCCATCGGCCAAATGCGAATCGGCCGGAAGTCGATGCCCCGTTCTGTCTCTCCGCGATCATCGCACTGAAAGCCTACGTTATCCACTATCCACAAGCTTTCTCTCGTTTTCTCTCAGCACTCTACTCATTCTCGTGTAAATTTCGTTTCTATCTCTGCTCATCTTTTATTTTTGTTTTTTTTAGGACATAGGAAGAAGGCTCGAATGAGAGAGGTCGAGCACCCTCGAGAGCCCTAACCATGAGCCACAGTTTGCCCGATCAGAAATTGTAATCAGTAGTAAGGTACAGGTATAGGGAGACAGTACCCCCACTCCTCTCCCTATGTCTGGCGCCAGCCCCCCACCCCTTCGACTGTCTGTCTCGGGGCCCTCTCCCCCCTATGGAGGGGGTGAGTACAATATAGGGAGCCAATGAGAGGTCGGGGAAAGATGTTAGTGATATTCCCTGAGCTGTGATTGGTCCTAGGGGAATTCCCCGAGCTGTGATTGGTTTGGTAAGATTCCCTGAGTTGTGAGTGGCTGTTAGTTTTGACTAGTGGAAATTTTTTTGGCGCGTCAGGATGGTTAGAATCGACGATCCTCCGGTGGTCGGTAAGGTTGATGTCCTCTGCCTACAGTCGGTAAAGTCAATTTCTTGGTATTGGTTAACTCTAATATCGGTAAATGGTAAAAAATGAAAAAGAGTGAGTTGTTGAAAATATATATATATTTTTTTATTGTTGAATATTTGTCGAATTGTAAATTTTTGAAAATATTTTTAAACATCTGTTGTGCGAGCTGATTTAGTAAGTGCTAGAGAAGTCTTGGGTGGTAATAGTGGTGGTGGTGTGGATGGTGTAGGTGGTCTGGTGGCTGAATAGTCGCCGTTGAAATCGTCGCGTATTTGGCAGTCGGTGCATTCCCTCTTGGTGGGAGGATAGCCATCGATTGGTGAGTATAGATCCGGCGAAGTCCAGTGTACTTTGCAGAGTTGATATGATGCAACCTCGGCATCCATTTGAATGTGTTCGGGTAGTTTATTCCAAATATAATGAATGGAATCTGCCCAGTATCTCAGTAGTAGAGGTTTTGGAATATATTCTAGTTCCTCTCTGGTGAGTTCCCACGGATCTTTACTGCAGTCGATCACGAGTATTCCGTTGATGACTTCCATTTTACTGTTGAAGTTACTACGGTTTTTTCACGAGTGTGTTTGATCGTGCTATGAGTCTCTGCTTTTATACACTTTTGAGGACATTGGAGGTGGTAAAGATGATGGTGGAGCTGGTAGTGTCGAAGGTAGGGATGTATAAATAATAACACAATGTAAATTTTTATTTGTTTGTTTATTTTGAATTTTCACAGATGGCAGCCGAAACGGGCTGAGCATGTTTGTATACAGGGTGTTGTACATGTATTGCCGGACCCCTCAAGTACACTAGGTCGTCGCTTTTTATCATAACGGCTTTTACGTTTTACATGTTTTAATTTTTTGTAGTATCGTCGTACAATAGCGTCGTTTTTCACTTTGTTTGTCGAGAATAGCCGAGAAAAAGCAGGTAGGCTAAAACTACGAGACATATAATCAAGAAACATAATGCAATATTCTCCGCACACTTTAGACTTGATTGATTGTAGTGGTTTAGTGTTCCATATGTAAGATGTGGTGTTTCTACGAAGACGGTTATGGTGTCGGTTGACGAGTGGGGGCAGCCCGTAGCTGTCGAAAAAGACACCTTGGCCATTGATGTCGACGTAGAAGGCGACCCAGTGTGTTCCAGGTTTTGTATGATCGTCGGTGTCGGATACGATCGGCTGGAAAGACTCCTCTCGTCTGGGCTCATACATGCTGTAGCGCTTGAAGTACTTCTAGGCTGTTCATTATATAGGCTCTCCTCTCGTCCAGAAGGGGGCCGACGTCTACGATAATGTTGCTGATGATGATGATGATGGTTGCTACGAGGTGTGTTAGGTGTTGGCTGTCGTTTTGGTCTTGGTGGAGGAGGGGGTGACTGTGCCTTGGATCGGTAAAGGGCTACTATGTCCTCGGCAGGTACTGTGCTGTCACAGGTGTTCGATGAGGAACTGGTGACACCTGTTACAGGTAGTTCGTCTATACCCATCTGGTTGGCGGCCGGGTGATTGGTATCAGTTGAGATCTCGCTGTGAAGGGATTTTCTCACGTTGTCAAGTGGTCGCTTTTTCTTAGGCGTTGCGCCAACGGGTTCCGAATAAATGGGACTCGTTGAGTCCAAAAGTTACGTTTGAAGAAAACGTTTAATATTTCCCACGTTATTTAATGCGCATTTTGCGGAATCTTCCCTCGCAACGCCGTGATAAATACACCGTGTGTCGTGGGGTGGCATATTTTTGAAGGTGGGTCCTTCGTATTCCCCTAGATTTACAATGTCGCGACCCAGTACATCACGTAGTATTTCCGCTTTTTCTGCACCACGTGTGTATATACGAAGCGCGTAACGACACATGACTCTTAGGTTAGCGTATACTTTTGACAATGGTGTATCACCATCAACCCACTCGATACCATGATGAAAGCACGTTAGTTGATTATTGTTTCCACGTATTTCTTTGGGTAAACTGCCAAACTCGTAAGGTGCTTCGATCACCCAGTGACCAATATTATCACCTTGTAGCGTTGTCACGGCAACTTCCTTAGGTAGGAACTCGCCTTGTTTTCCGTATAGGGCTTGAATATCTACTATAGCGTCCATGCTCAAGGTTTGAGATAAATTGTTGTAGAATATGGTTAGACGGTGGGGTTTAAATACTGTTCAGAGCGTTAGCGCCCTCTCCGCGTAGCATATGTGATGCGTCGTTTTTATAGAGAGGGTGGTGAGGATAGAGTTGCAGCAGTTTGACGTTCAGGCGCTAAAATCGGTTATAACCTGACGAGTCGAGTCGATCTCGATTACATTATCGTATTCGGCATAAACGATGCAATTTATTGTAGAGCTGAGAGCTTTGGCGAAGCGTACTTCTATTCGCACACTACCGTGTCTCACGAGATTCCAGTGTGTATAGCAATCTGCTGATAAATCGGGCGTTAGGTCAAAGGCAAAAAGACAATAGCCTTTAGCGTATACCTCGCGAGAAATATCGAGTTCGTCGTTTTGAAAGGGTATACCTGTACCGGAGGAAAGTGTATGGTAGCTCTGAACCCACGTTTCGTTACCGCCAAACTCAGGTTGAAGGGGTTTTCCAGGTATCTGTTGGCCGTCCACGTAGAGCGAAAGGAAGTTTATTGAGTGATGTTGGAAATTGAAGGGATTCAGCGTTTTGTCACCGTTGAAGGCCTTGTTATATACAAAACCGAGTATTATGCGTTTCGGTAATTGTCCAAGAATAACATTATCCAGTGTATCACCGATTATTCCACTATGCATAGTGAAGGATTTCACTTCTACGCGTGTTATGGGGTACTTTGCTGTAGTTTTAGCTAGAGTTTTAGCATGTGCTATCAGTACACCGGGACTATATTTTGCTCGTCGCACAAGTAGAGTCACATCGTTAATTTTCACTGTATGCGTGAGTCCTTGTATTGGTACCTCCATAAGACAAAAGTCGTCTTTTGAGCGTACGAGTCGTAGGCGTACTTCTACACCGTTTATCAAAAATTTATCCTGGTTAAATACATCGCAATGTAGATGTCCAAGCATATTCAGGGTTTTTCCGCCTCTAATATACTTTGATCTTATCTCTTGGCCGGTATTAGTTGGGATAGTTTTCGAGCCAGGCATTGTCTCAAAAGTACCTGGGTCGTCGGCATACCATAAAGCGGTCCTGAAATGAGACGCTTTTGCAGCAGGGCCATAATTTATTTATTTTTTATTTTCTTTGTAAACGGGGCAAGCCCCTTGATAACTACGGCGCGATGGATATTCAGGACCTACAGTTTTAGGTGGGTTCCGAACCACCGAGGATTACAGAAAAAAGCACATAGAAAAATTCCATTGGTGCCCGGCCGGGAATCGAACCCGGGCCCCCTGCTTGAGAGGCCGCGTCTCTATCCACTGCGCCACTGCCTTCCCCTATTTAATAATGTTTCAATATACGCTCGATAAGCATAAGCATTATTGGGTGGTGCAATGAGTTTTTGATTAAAAAAACACATCCACTTGATTAAAGAGGCTATGTAGAAAGTTATTAACAGGTGCTACTTTGTAGGCGGAATCGGCGCTGGCTAGCACTTTGAGTTTTACGCAGATCATTGTGTGTGCGAGATCTAGGTATTCCTCACCGTAGCCAGGTATGACAAATTCAATGGGTCCGTCGTCCGACAGTGAGGATACAGGCTTGTAGTGTACCCATTGCGATGCTTTTACAGATGTCTGTGTTGGCGGTATGGTGGATAAGTCTAGCTCCGACTTCATATACTCGCAAGAGTGTGAGTGTAAAAACGACATTTTTAAGTACTTCCGAAAATATCACTTATTGTCTGCTTCTTTTTCTTTGTGATTTTTCATCTTTTCGTCACTTTGCCGGTCTTCGTCTTTTTTTTCTTCGATGCTGCGGTGGTGGTCCTCTTCTTTCTTCTTCTGCTCTTCTTCTTTGTCGTGGTGTGTCTTCGCGCAGCGATACGCAAAGTGCACGACCCGTTAACGACTGCATACTCCGCGCGGTGACCGATGTATTATAACCCGTTCCATTCATAAGTAGAGCGATTTTTTCGTTTGCCTTAGGTTGTAGGTTTTCCCGTGATTCTGTTGCACGTCGTTTCAGTGATTCCTTGAATGGCATATAGTTACCACTCACGTCTTCGAGAACATGTAAGCCCGTGCGTAGAGCTTCTTTTCCCACGGCTTTAGCTCCTTTTTTCCGCAATGGCACTACACTTCGGAATAATCCACCGAGAAATCGACCAATACCGTGGCCCCGTTGATAAGGGGCACCCACAAAAACGTTACCAATACGTCCGCCACCGCCAATCTGGTTCTCGTAATAAGACGTGTAATGGACCACCATAATGGCGGATCTAAGCGATACGCTTAAAGTGAAGCGTAAGGGTTAACGTCCCGTACTAGAATGTGATCGGTTTGCCAAGATGGTCCCTTATATCTATCTCGATCGTGCGAAAGCAATTGTTCAGTAATGGTATGTAATTTGGTGGTGAAAAATATTTCACTTGAGTCGAGCCGTATGTATAGTGCGAGGTGGTTAGATTAACTATACGTAACAGTGCGGCCTGAGTGTCACCCACTGTATAGGATACACATAGATCAGTATAGACAAAGAGCTGTTCAGGTAGCGCTCGAGCGATGCAGGCGGGCATCGGTCCTTCTCGTCCGCGCCCCCGAATGAAATGCAGGTATGTTCCTTCGTCTGTTCTCCAGTCTCTTTCAGGGTTTAATTCAAAGTCTAATTGCGCGTAACCCTAATGCGAATATCGATCTTTTGGAGAAATGTTTGTAGTTCTTTGCCGACAAATTCTTTTCCTTTATCGGTTTGTAGACAGGCAGGTAGGCGTCCCTCACTGCGCTCGAAAATCCGTTTAAGGGCCACTGTGACTTCGTGCACAGTTTTGTCTCGTAGCGGTTCGACCCATGCATACTTGCTTAAGACGTCGATGACCGTGAGTAGATAAGCGACATTATCATTTTGGCTTTTTAACGATCGTAAATCCACGGGACTTTCGGCCTCCCAAACATCGTCTATGTTGTTGACGTTGTAACGAAGTCGTGGAAAAAGACGTCGCACCGGTTTATGAATGGTGTATGTATCTTGTTGGGTCAGCCAGTCATAAACATCGGCTGCTTTATTTTTATTATTATTGAGAAGCCGTCTTGCACCAGCATAACCGGCCGGATGTGCAGGATCATAATACACTTTTCCAAATTTCATTTTATTTCACTCGTCGCACATGCACACACACACACACATACACTTTGTATATTTAATTCACAGTGAAAGCCAATGTTCAAATCCTCGTGGTAATTCAATATTTGTTCTTGTTATTCTCCGTCGTTTTGCGGGTTGTTGCAGAATAGCTTCAGTAGCAGCACGAACCTTTTTCCTTTTCTTTTTTCTAAGTTTCGTGTGGTTGATTGAGTGCCGGTCAATATAATTCCTTTATTGCCCTTAGTAGTGTCTTTACGATCGTCAATGTCCTCGTCGTCGTCGTCGTCCTCCTCCTGTAAATCAGTACGAATTCCCTTTCGTTTACCGCTGATACTCTGTTCACCCATGGACCATAATTTCTCGCTTCCAATAAATTCACGTGGTATCGAGCCTGCGCGAAGGCTCTTGATAAACTGTCGCCTTCCGTTAGCTTGGAAGCCTTTTCTCGAGCGTATTGCATCATTAACGAGATCGAGAATATTCGAATTTGGTATAAGCATACCGTCTATAGTCACACGTCCTTCTCGATCCCAAGTGATACGTTGAGACGCTGTTGGAGAGTTTCGCAGATAGTCCACGAGTGCAATAGCTCTACGTTTGTGCATTTGTGGGACACTTTTTATAATCGAAGCCTCATTAAAATCTTCATTTTCACGGTGTTGCGTTAATTGTGATGAGGCAGAAGAAGAAGAAGATGCACCGGGTAACGTTGGATCTAGTGGACCATTTCGTGCTTCGACGAGAAATAAATATCGCTGTAGTACCTGTAGATACTGTTTCCATTTTTCCGCATCATCACGATACTTATTGGAGTGTAGAATGTCGGTTAGTTCGGCATCGAGTCGTGATACAGCATCCCCCGGTGTTTGTACAGATTTTTGACCGACTGTCGATGTATGGGTTTCTTCATTGATGTTAATTCCACCGCCGATCATTGGTTCTTTCCATCGTCCAGCCTCCTCGGCCGGTACTAAAACCATTTTCTTTGCGTATTCCATTGTCGATGTGTTTGGCGTTACGCCTGAATGTTACTTACTTCCTCCACCGTTGCCGCCAAACACTCTACTAAACAGTGTTGATATAATCGGCGCCAATAAAAGTGGTAAAAATGCTCCACATCCTTTCTGCATCATAAGCCGTTTTTTCGTTCTCCAATTGTATTTTCGTCTTTTGCGTTCAGCGGCGCCACCGTTGCATCGTTTACCACCGCCGTTCTGTCTCTGCTTAGCCCGTGAGCACGGCACGAGTTGCCGTAACACTTTTTTATATTTTCTCAAACGATGTTTAACGTCCGATTTTATTTTCACCATTCCCCGTAAAACATTAACTGCGCATTCGCATATACATCTGACTAACGGCTCATCGGCAGTGCGTAGCAGAGCTCTTTGTTGCTCTTTATTAGCGTGACAGAGAGCGTTGAGTAGAGCGACTTCACGTTTACCGATCTGCGATCGTGTAGACGCCTCTCGACGCTTTGACGTTAACTTCTTTACCGTCATATTTTCTTACGTGTTTGTGTACGATGTTTACACAAGACGCATACTTTCACTACTGATGCGCTAGTTGTCACTACATTAGATTAAATACGCATGTATGTGTGTGTGTGTGTATCCATTACCGAAATCCTCGTTTATTTTTCGGCACGTATACATGCATTTGTGAATCGTCGGCAAATATAGATGTACGATAACGACAAATATCGGGTGTGGATTGCTTCAGATCCAAGCGTAAATATCCATGTGGTTGTGCTATAGCATCGTGATAGGCCTCTGCCAAGAAACGCGGATCTTCGGGATATACTTGCCTCGCCAGATGCTGTATTTGTGCTCGATCTCGTGGATTTTTAAATATTACAATATAATTAGCGTTTAACGAAATATCACGCTGTGCGTGGCCCTGATGAAAGATATTTTGTGTTATAAAAATAACACTAATATTTTTATGGTGACTACCTTTTGTGAAGAGATCTACTATTGTATTATGCGACGATTCACGCATTAGATCGTCAATAATAATTAATTTTTTTAAATTATTGTCGCTTGAATAGACCTCAGGTTGTGGTATTCCTTCGTGAAATTCGATTTTAGCAATATGCGTTGCTGACGATGTATTCTCTTGAAGAGAATTTTTCAGTAAATTCACCGTATCGTGATCGAGATTATCACCATGATAGAAAATAATCCGATCGAAGATGGCGTCGCTCATGGCCGAGAGATTACGTAAGAATCGTCGTACAAATACTGTTTTACCGCATCCCGTTGGACCACAGATTAACGATGTCCACGGATGCTTCCAACGCACGTCCATATCGCACGATATCGGTGTATTAAAAACTTTGCGAATTCGTAAAAATTTAACGCGTGTCTCTATATGTTTCGTTTGCTTTTTTGCACGCACTCGCGAAGAACAACTATTTTCTGATGTCGTCACAATCAAATATGTGTACGTCTATGTGTGTGTGTGTGTCAACAAGGTTCTCGGCGGCGGCGGCGACGGCGGCGGCGGGCACACGTTGCTATAAGCTAACTCGACGTGCGGCACGGTGGTCTAGCTTATACACTGTGGCCTCGATCGCTCGCTCAATCAGCTTATGCGCGAGCGAACGTGGCGATTAGCTTTTATACTGGCACATGCGCCGCCCTACTCAAGCTTGTAAGGCGCATGTGCTTATTATTATATTGGACTTTAATCTTACAATTATATTAAGGGGGGGGAGTCAGGTCAAAAATTTAAAAAAATCGATTATTTTTTTTTCTGTGAAGACATTCATTTCCATGTAATCTATCTATTAGTAAAGTTATAAGCCGGAATTCGCAAAAATGGCTAAGTTTCTACGGTACCATTCATATTTAATTTCCTCAAAAGTCGTAAAAATTACTAGAATATTATAATTGGATTTTTAATTATTTTATTTATTTATTTTTGTTATATGCAGACATTATGGCCGATTTTTTGTTCACACAAAATAATTAAGGGTGTTGAAAAAAAAAAATCAAATATTTTTTTTTTTTTTTTTCTCTTCGGCAGTTTTGTTTAGTTAAGTACACCCTCTGAACTTGCAAAATCTTAGACCTGAATGCGAAAAAATGGCCGATTTCTGCAATATACCTGTTTTTTAATGATTTTTTTCTATATAATAAAAAGTTTATTACGTATTTGTAAATAAATTTTTATTTGTTTACTATTTTTTAAATCAAATGACGCGATGAGAATGTAATGTCTTCAACGCAACACGTAACACTTACATTATATTCGAATTCGCGCGAATAATGGGACATGCGCTGTGATATCTTAGCACGTATCGCATGCGCAGCATGTTACTGCCTCGAGAAGTTACTTCTGCTACATGCGAGACGCATAACCTCGAATTGACGTTTTTATTATTCGTTCATATTATGTTATTAGTTTGATTCCGTTGGCCATTTACGATTTTTTTTCAATCAATAGTGTTTAAAACAGAATCAACAATCATCAGAAGTGATCAGATATGTAAATTTGTTATGAAGTGATGATTTAATGTTTGTGCAGCACATTTGTGAATGTGTCAACATTGGATAAATTTTCAGTGATGTCAATAAAAGTGATCATCCCCATATTATTTACAGGTTTTTTTCAAATTATGCATTCATTTACTTATTTATTTGTAAAAAAAAAAAAAGACATTTATTAATAACATTATTAATAATATTCTGTAATCTGACTTGCAAATAATATTTTTATTTTGTTCGTTAAAGGTACTAAGGTGCCCCAAAGGTGAAAACAGCATAAACATTTTTATTTGAGTGGTAAGCTTTAGATGCCATTTGCGGAAACTTGGTTTTAAACCTATTCTGCGCATGATTCAGACCAAACTGCTAGGCAGATTGGGCTGGTTGACGTCTCATTTTCTTCTTCATGAAAAGATACACCGGCTAAATGGAGCAAAAGTTAATAAAAGGTAATATTTTTCAAGTGACATAATTATTACTAAATAAATGTTATGCTATTTTCTAATTCAGTTATTAATTTTGCTTTCAGAATGAAAAAAAAATAATTTGCTCCATTTAGCCGGTGTATCTTTTTATGAAGAAGAAAATGAGACGTCAACCAGCCCAATCTGCCTAGCAGTTTGGTCTGAATCACGCGCAGAGTGGAAAACCTTAGACCTTTGCTTAAGATAATATGGAAAAGGATACGCAAGTCAGATGGCAGTAAAAAATCCTTTCATCGAGTACCAACAATATAGTTCATTGATCATTTTTATATGCAAGAGAATTTGGATGATATTGAATTTACAAATTTAATTATTTTGACCTGACTCCCTCCCCTTAAATAAATTCGACACAGGAATGCAAAAATATTTTTGAAATTTTTTTTTTTATTGAGTAATCAACATAAAGCCATGAATAGGAAGGAGAGAAAATGTTGGTAATAGGGAAAAAGTCTTTTTTTTTATTTATTAAAATTAATTTACAACAATAAAAAACATATAATTTATAATGATCATCCGTACACACACACACACACACAAACAAACGACAATTTTTATTTCTAACGTGTACATATAAATTTATAATTATCTTATATATATACTAGGATTTTATTGTGGCTTGCGCGCTGCGCGCGCTCGCAATCGCCCCCCACCCAAGGTTGCCCCCCCGAAGGGTGCCCCCCCTATGTTTTTGGAAAAGGACTTAGAATAATTCGGGCTCGGGGCTTGGCGGAAAGGGGTGGGGCTAGCCCCAGCCCCTGGGCCTAGCCCCGTGCCTCTAGCCCCACCCCCTTCCGCCAAGCCCTGAGCCCGAATTATTCTAAGTCCCTCGAATCCTGACACGGCGGCGGCGGCGGCGGCGGCGGCGAGATCTTTTTATAATATAGAGAGACATATATATATATATATATATATATACAGTGAGGTTCAGGTGAAACTAGACACCCAGCGAAGCGCGCGCTTGGGAACTCTCAAATCTTATTGGCTGCCCGCGCAGAAAAAAAGAATCTGGTCGAGATTCTTAAGAAGATTCTCGCCGAGATTCTCGCTGAGATTCTCAGCGAGATTGTTAAGAACCTCAGCAAGAATCACGATTGCGCGCCGAACCGAGATTCTTTGAAAATCTATCTGAGAATCTCGGTCAGCTTCTTAGCGAGATTCGTTAGTGGGTAGGTGAAAATAAAAAGAATCTCCATCAGAATCTCGCCGAAAATAAAAAGAATCTCTATCAAAATTCCACCGAGATCCTAGAGAATTTCTGCCAGCTTCTTACTGAGATTCTTTAGTGGATAGCTGGAAATAAAAAGAATCTCTATCAGAATCTCGCCCAGCGAGATTCTTTTCATTTTCATTTAAAATGAAATAAATCTATATAAAAAAAGATCTTTACGAATATTGACGGACTGCTAACATTAATTAGTTAGTACATCAACGAAGTTTCAATCCCTCGTATGTAGTCGAACTCAGAAAAGCTTTCCAGTCTTATATATACGCTGAGGCCTCAAACCACTTGCGAGAAACGCTCCGTCCGTTCGCCACCTAGTGACATCATACGAAACACTGGTGGACAATACTCCGCTAGATGGCGAAGGATCGAAGCGTTTCTCGCAAGTGACTTGAAGCCCCAGCGTATATATAAGACTGGAAAGCTTTTCTGAGTTCGACTACACACGGGGGGTCTAACCTTCGTTGATGTACTAACAAATTAGTGTTAGCAATATTAAAATATTCGTAAAGATCTTCTTTTATATAGATTCTTTTCATCTTCAATGAAAATGAAAATGAGAAGAATCTCGCTAAGAAGCTGGCCGAGATTCTGATGGAGATTCTTTTTATTTCCAGCTACCCATTGAAGAATCTCTATCAGTATCTCGCTGAGATTCTAGAGAATTTCGGCGAGATTCTGATAGAGATTCTTTTTATTTTCGGCGAACTCCTAAAGAATCTCGATAAAAAGCTGGGCGAGATTCTGATGGAGATTCTTTTTATTTTCAGCTACCCGCTAAAGAATCTCGGTAAGGAGCTGGCCGAGATTCTAGAGAATCTCGGCGAGATTCTAGAGAATCTCGGCGAGATTCTTAGATAGATTTAAAAAGAATCTCGGTTCGGTGCGCAACCGTGATTCTCGCCGAGACTCTCGCCGAGATTCTTAAGATTCTCGCTGAGAATCTCAGCGAGAATCTTCTTAAGAATCTCGGCCAGATTCTTTTTTTCTACGCGGGTGCGGCCTTTCACCGGCAGTGCTCCTCAACGCAGCGGCTCCCACGTCCTCGTGTAGCGTTGGAGAGGGCTGGCGAGTGGCATTGTAGGGAGATAGGGACGCTACAAGATGCGTCTTCGCGCGTCATCAGGTGCGTTTTAACGCACCTGAAAAAAAAAGTATTCTGGCACCGATGGTATACCCATTTCCCGAGTATCCAGATTTTATTCTCCAAGATACATTGAACTACACTGAAAAAAATGTCATTGATTCAATAAATCCATCGTTTGCGGGCTGCCAAAAAGAAGTATTTTTGAATTAACTTTAGTTCTTATTCGTTCAATCCCTTTCAACATTGAAATAATAAAATACTATTTTGCTTATTTTACAGTTATTGTTTGGATCTCGTATGGAATTGGAGGAATTAGAATTCAAATTAAGTTGATACCGCTTGTTTTTGGCAGCCCGCAAACGATGGATTTATTGAATCAATGAAATTTTTTTTCAGTGTAATTAT
Source organism: Ephialtes manifestator (assembly GCA_963970395.1). Lineage (NCBI taxonomy): Eukaryota > Metazoa > Arthropoda > Insecta > Hymenoptera > Ichneumonidae > Ephialtes > Ephialtes manifestator. The sequence continues at coordinate 557,667 of OZ019977.1, forward strand.
CGCAAAAAAATGTAAACGATTCTGTAAGTTAAAAAAATGATTGTCCGAAGCATAATGGGCATAAAAAAGAAAAATCGTAAATCTGGAAATCAGGCGTGATTCTTAGATTTACAATTTTTCTTTTTTTTTTTTTTCATTTTTTTGGTTATCGACAATGCTCCTCGTAATGTGTAGTTACTTCTGTTCCAAAATAAACTGGATAGTTTATCGCACAGAAATCGTATTTGTAAGGTCGATAATGGAAGTTCAAAAAAAAAATCGTACAGGAAGAAACGCGGAAACGTTAAATTTCACTGATGCTTGACATTTTTATGTCCTTACGTTCGTCTACGATCCAACTACTATTTTATTATTATTATTTATTTGTCAATCGCAAGATCCTTCTTGCAAAAATACAGGAAAAAACAATAGAAAAATATTCCATAAAGATTAATATTAACATCGTCGACATTAGTCATATTATTTATCGCAGAAAAATTATGCGTTCACGCAAAAAAAATGAAAACTCCTCTCTTGCTTTTCATTTTTTATTTAATTCCACCAGTATTCAAACGCTCCGAGATTTATTCGACGACCGAAAATATTAGATATTTTTTGGGTATACTATGCAGCCCTGATTTTAGCGGTACCAAATTTCTGGGGACTGCTATCTTGCCCCGGAATGTCTGCCCCCTTTCTTTTAGTACTTGTGTAAAATGTCATCAATTGAAACTGGTCGCATTACAACTGCTGGCTCTACACTTGCACAAAATTTAGTTTTGTACTTACTTCGTGCGTGAGACAAAAATACAGCATTCTGAGTGATAAAAGTCCTCTGTTATACTTGGCTAGGCACAACCCTTTCATTAATAAACAAGTCGACGTAGTGGCGGTGCAAGTACTGCACGATTTTTTTTTTTAAGCTTTTCTTCAACAAGAATGCTAAAGGGGTCTTTTACGAATGAGAATACAAAGAAACGAAATAAACGAGATAAAACAAAACAACTTATTAATTGGATCAGTTAAACAACAATAGTTTTGTCAGTGCGCCATCGATTTCACTACATTCCTAGCATCGTGTTTAGAGAAAAACGCCCTATAGTATTTTTCGCTAGAAGCAACAGTTTTGAAAATAAATACGTTCAAATCGGAGACGACACCGCTTCCACGAGGATTACTTCAAAAGTTTTGCACCTACAACAAAGTTCAACAACACATTTTCTACTGTAAACGATGCAAGGAATCACAAAAAAAAGTAGAAAGTCAATAACTTGTTAATTGCATTAGTTACAAAATAACTCGTCGCTTAAAAACAGTCATTTTTTCGGGTGATTTTTTTTTTAATAGAAAAGCTGTATTACCATCGATTTCAACGTGTTTTATTTTAAAACTATTGCTTCTAGCGAAAAAAACATAACGATATTTTCCTCTCAAAACGATGCAAGTAATGCATTACAATCAATTACACACCGATAAAGTTATAGTTGTTAAAAATAAGAAACGAATTGTTGTCTAATTAACGCAAGTAACAAGTTATTAACGTTTGAATTACTTTTCTTTTTTCCTGGCATAGTTCACAGTAAGAAAGGTCGAGATCAAATTTTTTGTAGAAGCAAGACTTTTAAAGCAATCTGCGTGGAAACTGTATCGAAAATGATTTCGACGTACTTTTTCCAATCTATTGCTTCTAGGGGAAAATATCAAATAAAGTTTTCCTCTTAAAACGGTGCAAGGAATGTAATAAAATGAATTGTGGACGAATAAAATGTTTTTTTTTAAATAACCGACGAATTGTTGTCCAACTAATGCAATTAACAAATAATAAGCTTTTAACTTGTTTGTCTGTATTCCTTGCTTCGTTTAAAGTAAAAAAGACCTTAATCATCTTTTTTATACGAGTAAGACTTTAAAAGTAATCTGCGATTTCGACAATTTTACTTTTAATAGTATTGCTTCTATCGAAAAATACCAAACAATGTTTTTCTCTTAAAACCGTGCAAAGAATGGAGTGAAATAAATTGCACACCGATAAAATGATTGCTGTTGAAAATAAGCAACAAATTTTTGTCTAGTAGTAGTAGTAAATGACATTTTATTGACCACATACAATATGAGTGAGTTACAATAGTTTATATAAAATTGCGGTGATTGTGAGTGGCCAATTGGCCATTGACCGAAGTCCTTCAGCCTGTGTATTTCCGTTAATTTGGTACTTAAAAATAATTATAAAATAATATGAATACTAAATAATCTATTCTTGATTCGCTAGACTTTCCAGAATTTTTAATAGTGGTTCTGATGGGAATTTGTATTTGCTGGTAGTTCCGTGCGGTATTCTACTGCAGAGGGGGGCTATTGTGTGTATTTGTTCTTTTGCAAAGTTTTTACTTAGGTTTGTAGTTCTAATCCTAATTGGCTCCACGCCTGTTCGTGCGTACAGAAGTTCGTTCGAGGGATTGTGGAGTGGATTATTCGGGTGTCTCAATTTTGTAAGTCGGCGTAATGCCGTAGTTTCGGCAGTTTTTAAATTTTTTATCGCTGGGTTGTTGCAGTTTAGCAGGATAGGGTGGCCATACTCTAGTAGTGGACGACAGATACATTTGTAAATTTTGGTGGCCTGATTTGTAGCGATTAGTCTATTTTTAAAAGTGATTTTACGAAAGTGAGCTGCACGTGCAATTGTTTTTGTTTTGGTATTTTTTGTGTGTATATTGAAGTTTAACTTGTTGTCTATGATTATACCAAGATATTTAGCGGAGGAGCTAGGTTTAATTTCGCGGTTGTACATAGTAATTGATGGAGATGTTTCGGAGATTTTGTGGTTAAAAATTATGAGTTTTGACTTGGTGGGGTTCGGCTTAAGGCGCCACCTGTTAAACCACACCTCGCATTTGTCGGAGAGCTCTTGCAATGATTGCACTGCCGCTGTCTTGTTTCTGTTATGAGAGATGAGTGCCGTATCGTCTGCGTATTGTAGTAAGTAGTTGTTTTTGTCAAATTCGTTTTCGTCTAAAAGGTTGAAATTGTAGATGTCGTGACAGTATATATTATAAAGTAGTGAAGAGAGAATTTTTGTCTAATTAATGCAATTAACAAGTTACTAGCTTTTTAATTGTTTTATTTGGCCTTGCATAGTTTAGACTAAGAAAGGTCGTAATCAACTGTTTTCTAAAACCAAGACTTCTAGAGTAATCTGCTTGACGGCTGAGGCACCACCGATTTCAATGCATGTTATTCTAAAACTATTGGGTATAGCGGAAAATACCAAAGTGCATTTTCTTCTTAAAACGGTGAAAGAAATAGAGTGAAATCCATTTCACACCGATAATATAATTGATGTTAAAAATAAGCAAAAAACTCTTGCCTTATTAAAGCAATTAACGATAATTAACTTTCAACTAGTTTGCATCGATTCATTACTATTTTTGCAGTAAAAAAGATCTTGTTTAACTTTTTTGTAGGAGTAAGACTTTGCCTTGAATTTCAACGTAATTATTTTCAATAGTATTACTTCCAGCGAAAAGAAACAAGGGACGTTTTCCTCCCAGAACGATGCAAGGAATACAGGGGAATCAATTGCAGACCGATAAATTTATTGTTGTTGAAAATAAGTATTAACTTTTAATTTGTTTATCTTTATTCATTGCATACTTTAGAGTAAAAAATAACGTCATGACGTAGAAGCTGTGTTGCCATGAATTTCGACGCAACTATTTTCAAAACTATTGCTTCTAGTGGAAAATACCTTACGACGTTTTCCACTAAAAAACGGGAAAGGAATGCAGTAAAATCAGTTGTGGATCGATGAAATGATTGTTCTTAAAAATAAGCAGAAAATTGTCGTCTAACAAATGCAATTAACACGTTATTAACTTTTAACTTGATTGCAGTCATTTTATCGGTGCGCAATTAATTTCACTGCATTCCTTTCCCATTTTTTACTCGAAAACGTCCTTTAGTATTTTCCGTTAGAAGCAATCGTTTTTAAAATAAATACGTCGAAATCAATGGCGAGACAGCTTCCACGCAGGTTACATTAAAAGTCTAACTCCTACAAAAAAGTTTACCACGACATTTTTTACTCTAAACTATGCAAGGAATAAAGAAAAATCAGTTAAAAGTTAATAACTTGTTAATTGCATTAGATATACAACAAGTTGTTGCTTATTTTAGTGCATTCCTTACACAATATTAAGAGGAAAACGTCTTTTGGTATTTTTCACTAGAAGCAATACCTTCGAAAATAATCACGACGAAATCCGTTGCGACTTAACGCCCACGCAGATAACTCTAAAAGTCTTATCCCTACAAAAAAGTTTAACAGGACCTTTTTCACTTGAAACTATGCAAGGAATAAATAAATATAAGTTAAAAGTTAATAGTTTGTTAATTGCATTAGTTAGACAACAATTTGTTGCTTATTTTCAACAACAATCATTTTATGGGTACGCAATTGATTTTTCTGCTTTCCTTGCACCATTTAAGAGGATAACGTACTTTGGTATTTTTCACTAGGACCAATAATTTTGGAAATAATAATTTCGAAATCGGTTGCGACACAACACCCATGCAGATTACTCTAAAAGTCTTGCTCCTACAAATAAGTTGATTACGACTTTTTTTTACTCTAAAATATGCAAGGAATGTAGTAAAATCAATTGCGGACAGATAAAATAATTGTTGCTGAAAATAAGCAACAAATTATTATCTAACTAACCGACAGCAGTGGACGTGCGGTCAGTGTGTGGCTTCGGCGGTCCCCAGAGTTAAGCAGCATTATTTGCGGTCATAACTTGGATGGGGAGCGGGAGGCAGTTTTTCTGAGTTTCCAATGTATTCTCATACAGTAGAAATTCAGTAAAAATAAAGCCAACTGTATCGGCCAGGTTTTCCGCAGTTTCTCTGTGCCCTCGTGCAAATGCGATACAGTAGTGCATTAGGATGAGTGGCTGCGGACAACACTCTAGAGGGGTCTCTATGAAGGAACGGGGAAAAATGGAGAGGGGAAACGTAAAAGCCTTAAGAAGGCATATGAAAGAAGCCGATAATTATTATCTAACTAATGCAATTAACAAGTTATTAACTTTTAACTTATATTTATTTATCCCTTGCATAGTTTATAGTGAAAAAGGTCCTGTTAAACTTTTGAGTAGGGATAAGACTTTTAGAATTATCTGCGTGGGTGTTGAGTCGCAACGGATTTCGACGTAATTATTTTAGAAAATATTGCTTCTAGTGAAAAATACCAAAAGACGTTTTCCTCTTAATATCGTGCAAGGAATGCAGTAAAATCAATTGCGTACCGATAAAATGATTGTTGTTGAAAATAAGCAACTAATTGTTGTCTAACTAATGCAATTAACAAGTTATTAACTTTTAACTTATATTTATTTATTCATTGCATAGTTTAAAGTGAAAAAAGTCCTGTTAAACTTTTGAGTAGGGATAAGACTTTTAGAGTTATTTGCATGGGTGTTCAGTCGCAATCGATTTCAACGTGATTATTTTCAAAAGTATTACTTCTAGTGAAAAATACCAAAAGACTTTTTTCTCTTAATATTGTGCAAGGAATGCAGTAAAATCAATTGCGTACCGATAAAATGATTGTTGTTGAAAATACGCAACAAATTGTTGTCCAACTAATGCAATTAACAAGTTATTAACTTTTAACTTATATTTATTTATTCCTTGCATAGTTTAAAGTGAAAAAGGTCCTGTTAAACTTTTGAGTAGGGATAAGACTTTTAGAATTATCTGCGTGGGTGTTGAGTCGCAACGGATTTCGACGTGATTATTTTAGAAAATATTGCTTCTAGTGAAAAATACCAAAAGACGTTTTCCTCTTAATATCGTGCAAGGAATGCAGTAAAATCAATTGCGTACCGATAAAATGATTGTTGTTGAAAATAAGCAACAAATTGTTGTCTAACTAATGCAATTAACAAGTTATTAACTTTTAACTTATATTTATTTATTCCTTGCATAGTTTAAAGTGAAAAAGGTCCTGTTAAACTTTTGAGTAGGGACAAGACTTTTCGAGTTATCTGCGTGGGTGTTCAGTCGCAATCGATTTCAACCTGATTATTTTCAAAAGTATTACTTCTAGTGAAAAATACTAAAGGACATTTTTCTCCTGAAATTGTGCAACGAATGCAGTAAAATCAATTGCGTCCCGATAAAATAAGTGTTGTTGAAAATAAGCAACAAATTGTTGTCTAACTAATGCAATTAACAAGTTATTAAGTTTTAACTTATATTTATTTATTCCTTGCATAGGTTAAAGTGAAAAAGGTCCTGTTAAATTATTTTGTAGGGATAAGACTTTTAGAGTTATCTGCGTGGGTGTTGAGTCGCAACCGATTTCAACGTGATTATTTTCAAAAGTATTACTTCTAGTGAAAAATACTAAAGGACATTTTTCTCCTGAAATTGTGCAACGAATGCAGTAAAATCAATTGCGTACCGATAAAATAATTGTTGTTGGAAATAAGCAACAAATTGGTGTATAACTAATGCAATTAACAAGTTATTAACTTTTAACTGTTTTTTCTTTATTCCTTGCACAGTTTAGAGTAAAAAATATCGTGATAAACTTTTTTGTAGGAGTTAGACTTTTAATGTAACCTGCGAGGAAGCTGTGTCGCCATTGATTTCGACGTATTTATTTTAAAAACTATTGCTTTTAGCGGAAAATACTAAAGGACGTTTTCCTCTTAAAACGGTGCAAGAAATGTTGTGAAATTAATTGCGCACCGATAACATTATTGCAAACAAGTTAAAAATGAATAACCTGTTAATTGCTTTAGGTAGACAACAATTTGTTGCTTATTTTCAAGAACAAACATTTTATCGATCCGCACTGATTATTCGGCATTCCTTGTATCATTTTAAGAGGAAAACGTGCTTTGCTATTTTTCTCTAGAAGCAATACTTCTGAAAATGATCACGTTGAAATCGGTTGCGACACAACACCTACGCAGATTACTCTAAAAGTCTTGTCCCTACAAAAAAGTTAAAGAGGACTTTTTTACTTTTAACTATGCAAGGAATAAAGAAAAACAAGTTAAAACTTAATTACTTGTTAATTGCATTATTGAGACAACAATTTGTTGTCTATTTTCAACAAAAATCATTTTATCTGTGCAAAATTAGTTTTCTGCATTCCTTGCAACATTTTAAGAGGAAAACGTGCTTCAGTATTTTTTACTAGAAGTAATACTTTTGAAAATAATCACGTCGAAATCGGTTACGATTAAACACCCACGCTGATTACTCTAAAAGTCTTGTCGCTACAAAAAAGTTGAACAGGACCTTTGTCACTTCAAAATGTGCAAGAAATGAAGAAAATCAAGTTACAAGTCAATAAATTGTTAATTGCATTAGCTAAACAACAATTTGTTGCTTAAAAATAATCATTTGATCTGTTGAATTTTATTGAGTAGAAAAGCTCTTGTTGGGGTAAGACGTTTAAGGTAATCCTCGTGGAAGATGTGCTTCCACCGATCATAAAGTTTATTTTCAAAATTATTGCTTTCAGCAAAACAATACTAGAGGACGTATTCGTCTGAAAACGTTGCAAAGAAGGTAGTCAAATTAATAAAGAACCGACAAAATGATAGTTGTTGAAAATGAGCAACAAATTCTTGACTATCTAATGTAATTAGCAAGTTATTAACTTTTTACTTGTTTGTTTCGATTCCTTGCATTTTGTTGTGTAGAAAAGGTCGTGTTTAACTTTTTCGTAGGGGCTAGATTCTTAGTGTAATCTGCGTGGGAGTTGTGTCGTCACCGATTTCATTTTGTTTATTTTAAAAACTATTGTTTGAAGTGAAAAACGCTAAAGGACGTTTTTTCTCAAAACGATGCAATTAAGGTAGTCTGAGCACATTGACTGACGTCGCATAAGTTCGAGGGAGTTTAAGAGAGAATTACGAACAGTTCTCGATAAGATAAAAATTTGAAAAAAAAATCAAGCATATGGAAGGTGCTAAAGAGATTACTTTGGACGATAATAATTTAAAAAATGTTATTAACAAATTACTATAATAAAGAATTGTTCAACAAAATACCCGGTAACCCAATTTTTTTTGTAATGAAAGTGATCTTTTCATTTTTCTGCATACGTATAAATTTTTTCAGAATTTTGTGTGATGTTTGAAAATCGCGTTTTTTTATGTTAAAATAAAAAATCAGAGAAAATTCTGAAAAAAATTCAACGTATGCAGAAAATTAAAAGAATCATTTTTATAACAAAAACGAAATTAGTTTGCCGGATGTATTGTTGAACAATTATTTATTTCAGTGATTTGTTAATAACATTATTTAAATTATTATTGTCCAAAGTGAACTCTTTAGCACCTTCCATATCCTTGATTATTTTTCAGATTTTTATCTCTTCGAGAACTGTTCGTAATTCGCTCTCAAACTCTCTCGATCTTATGCGACGTCAGTCAATGTGCTCAGACTACCTTCATACACTGAAATCAATCCCGCACCGGAAAAATTATTGTTGCTGAAAATTAGCAATTAATTATCGTTTAACTTATGCAATTAACATGTATTTAACTTTCAACTTGTTTATCTTAATTCCTTGCATTTTTTGCGTAGTAAAGGTCTTGTTGCACTTTTTTGTAGGGGCAAGATTTTAATAGTTATAATCGTGGAAGCTGTGTCGCCACCGATTCCGATGTGTTTATTTTTAATAGGTTTTAGCAAAAAATACTGAAGGACTTTTTGCTCTCTAAACTATGCAACGAATGCAGTGGAAGTACTTTTTTATTTTTTTATTTATCTAGTAACATCTATTATTTTTTTTTATTCTTATTTTAAAGATTTTTATTTCCGAAAAATTGTTGCTGACTGCAAAACTTTTGCAGCATTAACAAAATTTTGGTAGCATTGATAGAATCGCAAAAAAGCGTTCTTAACTCGTAAACCTAAATAAAAAGGTTTATTACGCGAACAGATGAGAAGGTACAGCTGGCACTATTTTTTTTAAATGAATGCAAAAAATGACTGCTTTTTTCAAGATCATTGGAAGAATGAAAAATAAAAATAGTCATTACTAGATAATAAAAAAATGAAAAATGAGCTTCAGAGAATTAATAATTATGCGAATGAATAATTAGAAATAATGCGAAAATTAGAAAAATGATTTCCAACTGTTCAGGATCATTGAACAAAAAAACATAGTCTCCACTAGATAATTAAAAATGAAAAGATCTGTCTTCAAGATTAATTCATTTAACGCAGAGTTAGAAAGTTAGGGCTGTCGTTACTATAAAATTTGCTAGTGCATAATTCTTCAGGGTTATTATTAGTTGAAACTGTTGCTTCGATCGAAGAATGCAAAAGGATTTTTTCTCAAAACCATGCAGGAAATGCAGTAAAATAAATGGCCACTGATAAAATGATTATTGTTGAAAATAGGCAACAACATTTATTATTTAACTAAAATTATTAAAAAGTAATTAAGTTAAAAATTGTTTATCTTAATTACTTGCATTTTTTATATTAAAAAAGGTTTTTTCAATTTGTCTTATGAGCAAGATTTTTCGAGAAATCCCCGTGCGAGTTGTGTCGCCAACCCTCGCGTCATTTTTATTATGGAAGACTTTTAACTAGACGGAAATGCCATAGGACCTTTTATTATAGTAACGATGCAAGAAATAAGTAAAGATAATCCCAAGTTGTTAATTATTAAAAACGCTTATTATTAATTATTAACTAATATTGTAATAATCTTAATCAAACTCAAAGCAGGTGATATTACCACCATACGGGTAATTTGTAATGTTGCTATGATTGCCCTTTGACACATTGGTACATCACTATTGATAAGACATCAGAAATGAACAAAACTAATTTTTAGCATTCATGCTACGCTTGAGTGTGTTCGGGCTTCGTGAATTCGTAGTCGGTCGGGCCCGCCGATCCCCTCTCTTCGAAGCCTCTCCTTCCATGCCACCGTTTGCCGAGCTCAGAAGCCGAACGGGCAAGCGACGCGGCTGAGAACCGTCGCTTTGACGCGCACGCGCCTGTCGGGTGTCTAGTTTCACCTGAACCTCACTATAGTTGCACAATAAAATCCTAGTATATATATATATATATATATATATATATATATATATATATATATATATATACTTATATATATAGCGCTATATATATATATATATATATATATAGCCACAATAAAATCCTAGTATATATATATATATATATATATATATATATATATACTAGGATTTTATTGTGGCTCGCGCGCTGTGCGCGCTCGCAATCGCCCCCTACCCAAGGGTGCCACCTCCGAAGGGTGCCCCCCCCCCCCGAAGGGTGCCCCCCTCCCCCTCCCCTCCCCCCTTCCGCCAAGCCCTGAGCCCGAATTATTCTAAGTCCCTCGATTCTTGACACGGCGGCGGCGGCGGCGGCGGCGGCGGCGGCGGCGGCGGCGGCGGCGAGATCTTTTTATAATATAGAGATATATATATATATATATATATATATATATATATATATATATATATACTAGGATTTTATTGTGGCTCGCGCGCTGCGCGCGCTCGCAATCTCCTCCAAAAAAAGTGCAAAGACTCCCGGGAAGTATGAGAAAAACCTCCAGGAAGTATGAGAAAGACTCCCTGGGATGTATGGGAAAGACCTCCAGGAAGTATGGGAAAGACTCCCGGGAAGTATGGGAAAGACCTCCAGGAAGTATGGGAAAGACCTCCAGGAAGTATGGGAAAGACCTCCAGGAAGTATCGGAAAGACTCCCGGGAAGTATGAGAAAGACCTCCAGGAAGTATGGGAAAGACCTCCAGGAAGTATGGGAAAGACTCCCGGGAAGTATGGGAAAGACCTCCAGGAAGTATGGGAAAGACTCCCGGGAAGTATGGGAAAGACCTCCAGGAAGTATGGGAAAGACCTCCAGGAAGTATGGGAAAGACCTCCAGGAAGTATGGGAAAGACTCCCGGGAAGTATGGGAAAGACCTCCAGGAAGTATGGGAAAGACCTCCAGTAAGTATGGGAAAGACCCCTGAAATTTTTCTAAGTCCCTCGATTCTTGACACGGCGGCGGCGGCGGCGGCGGCGGCGGCGGCGGCGAGATCTTTTTATAATATAGAGAGATATATATGGAAAAACAATGAATAATTAACGATTTTTGTAGCGCATATACATATTTATCAATTGTTACTAGACATATAAATTCATATATATATATATATTGTAACGGGACACGTATTCCCCTGGCGAGAAATCGACAAAATGAAAGTTCGGCAACACCGAACGTGGCAACAGGGCCTAGGAAGACCTAGAGGGGGAAGATGTCACCGTGGCAAACAGCCGATCGCAGGGTATATAAGCGCGCCTCGCATGAGTTCGGTACCTTATTCTTCATCCAACTTTCCTGATAATATTTTATCCTAGTAAGGTCCTTATAATACCCGTACTGTCGAGCCGAGACACTGCGTCTACCCTCGGACACTACCTCCGTAAGCACGCCCAGCTTCCCCAAGTGCCGCAGCATTGCGCTGACCCACTTGGTTTTTCCCGTGAGCCCGCCCAGCTCCAGTAGGCCGCTACACTGCGTAGACCCCTACTGTCCTCTCTCTTCTATCCTGTCGAAGCCTATATGCCGCTGCACCGCGCAGACCCATATAAAGGCTTCCCTCTATCTTTCCTATCTTGAATCCTTCCGATACTATATGCCGCTGCATCGCGCAGACCCTCGCGATCGGAATACTTCCCCTTGCTCCGCGTCTCACGCTATAGATCTACAAACTCGCGATCGGAATACTTCCCCTTGCTCAGCGTCTCACTCTATAGATCTACAAACTCGCGATCGGAATACTTCCCCTTGCTCCGCGTCTCACTCTATAGATCTACAACCTCGCGATCGGAATCTTTCCCCTTGCTCTGCGTCTCACTATATAGATCTACAAGCGCACGGTCGAAGCTTGGTTTCCCCTTGCTCTGCGTTTCACCATATAGATCTACAAACTCACAGCGAAGGCATACCACTTCCCCTTGCTCTGCGTTTCATGGTATAGACCTACAAGCACACGGTCGAAGCTGGTTTCCCCTTGCTCTGCGTCTCATTATATAGATCTACAGGCGCACGGTCGAAACTTATTTCCCCTTGCTCTGCATCTCAGCGTATAGATCTACATCCTCATAGCTAAGGTATAAGGCTTCCCCTCGCAACACGTCTAACTCCGTAGGCCTACCAAATCGCAATCGATAACATCCAAATAAGAACTCAGAGAGCGATGACGAGAACAACAAACGCAATCTTCTCTCTCTTACCCACAAGACCAATTCTATGAATTGCGAGCATTTTTCCCAGAAAGCCATTTCATTTTATATTTCAATTTATTCTCGGACTTAACTCAACCTGTGACATCCCAGAGACTAAGGGACAAAATTATAGTAATTAACTTTTATATGCAACGGGAAGACTTTAGGAGGATTCCGTAGCCAACGTTTATTTTTTCTATTTTCCTTGAGCAAGCCCAGCTCACGTTGACTGTGGAACTACTTGAATCATCTCCAATAGTTGCACGTGATTGAACAATTTAGAATTCCGGTCTAACAAGGCACCAAGTTCTTTTATTTATTATTTTCCTTGAGACAGCCCAGCTCACTTGATGCGTTGTGTCCTGATCCACTAAAATTGTAACACATCAGAATTCAAATCTTTATACCTAGAATCCCTTAAGCCATCTGTCACGCAATTTCATAAGTGTCCGGTGATGAGATAGAAACACTAACTCTGAGGACTTATTTTTAAGACTTCCCCCCCCCCCATTTATTACTCTCATGAAGAACGAGTAATTACGCGTTTTAGAATCACTTGGCGATGAGCTATGCATGCTCCATGCTCGGACATCCGTTCCGTGCATGACCTTAGACTCAAATTCATTTAGAACATTCCGCAACTATAAACTTACTGTTGATACAGACTGTTGACGCAGACTGTATCAATAGTCTGTGCGTTTAACTAGAGGTCTACAAACCCTAGTACAAGTTGGCTCCAAGCCGGCATAATTCCTTCAAAACATTTCAACCTTTCCTTGCAACCTCTATCCTGAACCGATGATGAAGACATCCTAGCTACATGGCACAGGAATACTGAGGTTTTCTCCCTTCCCCAGTAAAAATTCTCTTTTAATCCTTATTTGGGTCCCGTACACGAACAAAAATCATCCTTCAGATGATGATTACTTGGATACTTCAGGATATTCTTCCCAAGAAATAATAAAACGAAGGAAGTAAATATCGTTTCAATATATATATATATATACTAGGATTTTATTGTGGCTCGCGCGCTGCGCGCGCTCGCAATCTCCCCCAAAAAAAGTGCAAAGACTCCCGGGAAGTATGAGAAAAACCTCCAGGAAGTATGAGAAAGACTCCCTGGGATGTATGGGAAAGACCTCCAGGAAGTATGGGAAAGACTCCCGGGAAGTATGGGAAAGACCTCCAGGAAGTATGGGAAAGACCTCCAGGAAGTATCGGAAAGACTCCCGGGAAGTATGAGAAAGACCTCCAGGAAGTATGGGAAAGACCTCCAGGAAGTATGGGAAAGACTCCCGGGAAGTATGGGAAAGACCTCCAGGAAGTATGGGAAAGACCTCCAGGAAGTATGGGAAAGACTCCCGGGAAGTATGGGAAAGACCTCCAGTAAGTATGGGAAAGACCCCTGAAATTTTTCTAAGTCCCTCGATTCTTGACACGGCGGCGGCGGCGGCGGCGGCGGCGGCGGCGGCGAGATCTTTTTATAATATAGAGAGATATATTATAACCGGCTTCCCTTTTTATTAGGAGGGGGAAGGGGTTAGTGAAAAATACAGAAAAAAAACAAGAAATTAATTATAAAAAAAAATAACAAAAGTCTATTTAATGACCAAAATCTCGATACAAACAAAAGAAGAAAAACTCGATAAAATACTTTAACTAAACTAGAAATAATCGAATCTACGGGGAAAAATAGCACTAATTGAATTAAAGGGGAAAAATGGCAATAATGGAATTTACGGGGAGAATGGGCGCCAGTTACGTATCGGGTAGCAACGTTACTTTACCGGTGAAGTTTCACGGTCGCTTTAATAATTCCCAAACCAAAAGAAAATAGAGCTCGAAAATAATAATACACGGGCACGGCTAGCTGGGAGACGAGACGGGTCTCAAGGACGTGAATTCCCGAACTCGATGGCTACTTAATTATTACCTCGGTGTGGCTGAAGGGGGGGGGGGGGAAATATTCACTAACAGAGCCAAAATAAACGGAAAAATAATAAGGGAAAATAATAAGGGCAAATAACAATGGGCAAAACTAATAATGGGAAAATAATAATGGGCAAACTAATAATGGGAAACTAATGACGGGAAAATAATGATGGCAAATAATAATGGGCGAAACTAATAATGGGCGAACTAATAATGGGAAAATAATGATGGCAAAATAATAATGGGAAAATAATAATGGCAAATAATGATGGGCGAAACTAATAATGGGCGAACTAATAATGGGAGAATAATTACGGGCGAAAATAATAATGGGGGAAAAAAAATAACGCACTAAAAAAGAAAATATCGCCGAGGTGGACACACTCACCAACACACGGCCTCGCACGCAAAAACAATAACACTTCAATCCTAAAAAACGTGGCTAAAGGGGCGAAAAAGGGTCTCAAAAAATTATATATCAAAAATCACTCACTCGATCACACACAAACACTCACTAAACAGTACCGGGGACAATTTCCCACGGTTACTCTCGAAATAATCCACTATCCTAACTGGACGACGGCCAGGCTCGAAGTAAATAATAAAATGTCCTTCGGCTCGAGAGCACTACGGCGCGTCGGCATCGATCAGCGGATCGAGTGTGGCTGGTCAGTGGCGCTCGATCGGTGCTGCGGCGGAGCAGTGTAGCGCAGCTGGATGGTGTGATCGCCGCGGGCCGTTTGACTGCCGCTGGCGATCCTTGTAGTGCGAGTACACTCACGCAGTTGGGCGGCTAACTCCAACATATGTACACACGAGCGTGGAGGCTACTCGTGTGGTGCGGAGTGTACTCATCAGCTGGCTGTAGATGCTGTCCGGGGTCAGATGATTATTCTCCAGCCCACACTCTCCCCACGTCACTCTGCCTAAGCGGCCGTAGTCTCTCTATCTCGTTCTTCCGGGCGTCGTTACTCTTCGTTCCTTACAACTACGCACACATACCAGGGATATTAAGGGGGAGGGGAGAGGGAAAGCGGGATCTCTACACAAAATATAAATCTGTACTTAATCTAGAATATAATCAACAACGTAAAAAAAACCAAATATAGGCGGCGTGTGATGGCCTTCGAGCCGGCCTACAGGGCGAAGCTTGTAAACAATCTACTTTGTTACAATATATATATATATATATATATATATATATATATATATATATATATATATATATATATATATATATATATATATATATATATATATATATATACTAGGATTTTATTGTGGCTCGCGCGCTGCGCGCGCTCGCAATCGCCCCCTACCCAAGGGTGCCACCCCCCTCCCCATCCCCCTCCCCTCCCCCCCTCCCCCCTTCCGCCAAGCCCTGAGCCCGAATTATTCTAAGTCCCTCGATTCTTGACACGGCGGCGGCGGCGGCGGCGGCGGCGGCGGCGGCGAGATCTTTTTATAATATAGAGAGATATATAAAGGTCGTATAAAAATATTTTTACATTTCTAATAGTATATCGACAGGGTTTTACAATTAGCTTAAAGAATAGTTATTATCTAAATAAGACTACAACGATGACGAGAACAATGAAAATGACGAAAATTTATTTTTCATTTATTTGACGCGTCTTTGAAGCCAAACGGTAGCGACAATTTGTGCGAGACGTGACGCCGTTTTTGACAGACAACACGACACGTTTTTTTCATGCTGCGTGTCAACTACTTCGTGAAGGGCTGTTCGCTGAATTGACGAAAAGTCAAGCTCGATTGATTTACCATTTTGTTCTGGTAAATCGGCTTCAATCATTTCGCGTATTGACTCGAAATTGACTTTTTGCGAATTCCCGTAATTTAAACTCAAACCCTTCACTTTGCACTCAGTCTTAACGATCTCGTGGGGCCTCGCGCTGTTAACCACCTGGTAGCCATAAAACTTTGGGCCACCAGATACAAACGACTTTATATAGTCGGTAGGTTCCTTTAACTCATTCGTCATGTCGCCAAGGAGGTTACCAAGCGGAGGTTCCGATTCACCCTGTTGGCCCGTACTGACATAGATGACCGAGTCAGTGTCGTAGTATAGTACGCGCCTACCTAGCCGTTCGAGGTAGCTATATAGCTTTAACCGGGCCTGAGCTGTTGTGTACGCCGCGATCACGACACTTGTTTGTGCCGATGGTACCACAGCCTCATCGATACATGACCAATTGGCGTAGAGGACATTGTCGTTGACGGGTAGCAACCGATGCACCTCTTTATCGTTGTCGCCGAGAAGCAGCAACAGTTGTTCGCGATTGTTAATTACCGTCGTTTGTGTCAGATTTGAGCGTTGACCGAATTTTCCCCAAAATGAATTGAGGCAGAGTTTTGCAACGGCACGCATACCAGGATTTTTCTTAATTCTCGTTGGATCGAGTTTGATTCCCTCGGCACGCTCGTAGTTTTCAATATAGTGTGCCTTTGACTCTGCATCAATAAACTCTGCGGGATAGCCACTCCCCTCGTGCTTAAACTTCAAAAAAGTATTTATATATTCGACAAAGAGACCACCCTCGCCCGTTACAGGATCGTACTGGGTAATTTCGTACTGCCAAATATTAAATACTTTTGTGATTTTATAACCCACCTCGATGGCTTTTCGAACCTCATCCATCACCCAGGTACCTGTAAACGTGCGCTTATTCGCATCGTCGTCGTGTGGACATGCAGTCTGTGTGCGCTCTTCAGCGCACGTACGGCACAGTGCGAAAAGAAGCTCTTCATGCATACGCACAGGTAGCGCTGGGTGGAAGAGATCACGAGGCGGTAATATTGTGCAACGGATCAGTCCGTTGACCGTTGTACCCAGTGCTTCGTACGAACCATTCAACAATTCGTCGTACTCTGTACCTACATATATCGTCGGATGGCCCTTTGGGAAGCGTCCCACCTTCGATATATACGGGTACAACGAGGAAATATCGATGTAATTGATTTTTTCGTTCGGTGCAGCATCGTACACCGTCACAGTATTA
Organism: Ephialtes manifestator; assembly: GCA_963970395.1. Lineage (NCBI taxonomy): Eukaryota > Metazoa > Arthropoda > Insecta > Hymenoptera > Ichneumonidae > Ephialtes > Ephialtes manifestator. The sequence continues at coordinate 574,896 of OZ019977.1, forward strand.
CCCGTGCTGCCACCGTAAAAACTATCGCGGGGGTTTAAGCGCTCCGTCATCAAACGCGGATGATTGCGCAAGAGCTGGTTAATCGTCGGATTGATTCTACGTAGCTCTTGAAACTCACACTCCCTCATGGTTTCCAGTTGATAACCATACGCTCGAATCTTTGCGTCGGATGCCAGAGTCCGTTCGTAACGATTCTCGTACGATTCGGCGTTGGCACGCGACGGTAGCGTACGGTTATCAGGGAAAAAACGGGGGCACCCGTGCCAATAGCAACCGCGAAATTGGAAGACGAATCTATCCTCTTCCAATTGCAGGTAGCAATCGACCACCAGTCCTTCAGTGAGTCTATATTCTCGAGCTCTACCCGCGTGCACGATCTCGTGACCTAAACACTGCTCGACCCATAATAACCACTCAATGGCCTGCCTTGAGTGTTGAACGGCTAGTCGGTGCCCTCCGCTAGGTATAAGTCCTATACTTTGCGGTGCAAGAAAGTTACGTCTGTAAACTTTCGAGCAGACCGATGCGATTGTTGCAGCCTCGGTGAACGGACAAGCGTTACCGACCTCGAGAAATATTTTCCGATACTCTCTACACGCATGCCTCAAAATATCGACATCAAGTGAGCAGTACTTCTCAATCTCAACTTGAAAGTCAATTACTTGACGCGACTCTATCTGCTGCGTGTACCAAGCGTAGAAAGCATTGCGCTCAGTGGGACTCATTGGGTCTGGCGAGTAGTACTCCGCAGCAGGTAGCTCGCCACGAAAAGTTTGGTTGGTCAGTGTGTTAAAGAGATGCGGAAAATACCCCTTTGCCATTGAATGTTTGAAGCCGAAAGCCTCCGGAAGAGCGCTCAATCGCATATGAAAATAATTCATACTATCGATAAACACCGTTCGGCCGACACGCATACACATTATTAAGTTTCCCGTGAGAATGAGTTCAGGCGTTTCGTGATCATTGCATCGCTCGACAATGTATCGTAAAATGAATTGCGCATCGAACGCCTTAGCATTGTGCGCTATACACACAATTTTACGAAACCCCGTCGTGCGGCGTACTGCAAGGTTTACGAGCTCCTGAACGGGTGATGTTCGAAAAACGTGTTTTCGAACACCACACCATTCACAGATATCATCGCCGCTCACAGCGATACTATCTGTGCGTTCTAAGCAAAATTCATAGAGTTTCTGAGCTACGCAAAGCGTTACAATATGCTCACGGGTATCATCATCCGGCGATTTGGTAAAAAACGAGTCCTGGCGCGTCTCGAAATCATAAAAGATAAAAAGAGTCCGCGGATGCTTACGAGGGTCGGCTACAACACGAGGTGCTAACGGCTGCATATAACAATTTTTGTTGTAACCATGAAGATTACGGCAGAGCTGGCAAAACGCTTTACCACAATTATGGGATTTCGCTGTTGAATCGAATAACTTCGAGCATTTTTTGCAAAATCGTACCGTTTCGCAGACCGATTTTCTTTCACCCGATTGAGATTTCACGCGACTTTCGCGGGGCTTACGATGATTTTCAAAACACGCAGCACCGTGAAAAAATGTACTACAATCCGCGCACTCCGTTATCGTTATCGGAAGACTCGATCGCACACGGTGGCGAGGAATGGCAGTGCGGGCATATACTTTTACATTTATGTTGGTACAAAAACCGATAGGATGCGTTACATGGAATACAATAGTTGCGCGTGCCGCCGGCGGTCAAGAGATTTGTTATTGGCGAAAAGTGATTTTCACCTTTAAAAAAAGCGATATTAAGCACCGTTGAGGCCGACGTGTTTTCAAATCTCGATTGCCCATCGAAAATCGGTTCCGCGCCGCTACCCAACGAATCCCAATCGTAGACAACTATAGCAATACCCGCTGCCATAAAGTGCCGTTGAAATACCTCGAATTCAGGTAGTCCACAACCCGACGCGGGGACTACAGCTCGCGTCTCTTTCACGAGCCGCTCAGCCTCGTCCCGTTGAAGCTTCGATTTCTTATGCCTTATACGGTCATAAAAATTTTTCGCTTCAGCACTTCGGTCTTGTTTACTACGCGAATTAGCGAGGGCCACAACGAGCGAACGAGGAAAGCACAAATTGTCAGAATTTCCAATCGCGACTACGGAACGGTTACTATCGATCTTACTATCCAATCCTCCGGTACCACGCACGATGTCCACATACGTTACAGTGAACACCAGTGTGTCGTATACAGAGAGGATTCTTGCACTCTGGTTAACGCTGCAAAGCAAATCCCACAATTGCTCAGCGGAGAAACGCCATATAGGTCTCAGCGATAGACCAGCTACACCTTCCGTCATACCGTCAGCAATGAACCCTACACCGATCATATTAATGGGTGGATGACCCGTTACAAAATGCGCGTAGATATCACGAATGGCATTTCTTACCCAGGCTACGGGGTTTTCCAGAGCCGGGGCCGGTAGCAAAACAACCTCTGTTTGGCGACTAGTTACATTAAAACGCAGAGAAAAGTGAGTTCGCGGCGCGCCTACGATTTTAAAACGGTTGCCTTCAGGTAACACGCGATCGCTATCCACAACATTATTGTCACGACCGTTGACCACGCCGTTCAATAAATTTTCGTCGAGCATAGCTTCCTGGTCATTCATATCTGAACCCATACCCGAATCCTCGTCCATGGCCATAAGCCACTGATCTTCAATATTGCCACCGTTGTTGTCACCGTTGTCGTCATCGTAAAAAAAATGACGTTCTCCGCAGCAACGTCATCCACATCGGCCTCACTCTCGCTCGCAGAGTCGGCCAGGCGCGTACCCCATTGAGCGTTCTCGTAGCGCTCCATGAGGCCCCGGACCACAACGAGGTGCTCACTATTGCGCTCGGCTACGACTTCACATGCAATTAAAATTACATAATTCGAGTCATCGAAGGCACTATGGTCGTACGCACGACCAATGACACGTAACGTTAAACATCTCAGGATAGCTCTGAACTCGCGTTGAGCTTCCTGAAGGTTTAACGTACGCAACCGCGATGCCCATTGCAACGTGCACTGTCGCGCAATAACACCACTTCGAAACCGTACTAAGCTAACGGTTTTTCGAATAACCTTAATGAGGTCACGGGCTCTTTCACACTGCATATTTTTTTTCTTTTCGCACACACAACACTGACAAAATGTGTACAATAATAATTTGTACAATTTCACTACACTTTAAACGAGCACAGGATATACAGAATTTCCACGGTAAGACGTCGAACACTGTTTTTCGAGAAACTCGTAGAAGTGTCGCGAATGACTTCTTGACAAACAATTAAAACAAATTCGAGTTTCCGAAAGACTATATAGCCTTAAACACACCCCCACTACAGTTTTTCCAAAGCAAAGAAAAATCTCAAGGGTTGACGGTGCAATGTTTGGCAGTGAAACCCAAAATTTGCAAGACATTGTTCTCCTTGTCGCAAGATCTGTTTTCTCCAAGATCTCGCGACAACCCGACAAAGTATCGAGATGACCATGGCCTATGTTAACTTTCGTAAAAAGAAAAATCCAGACCTCTGAAGAAACAATGCTGCCTCTTTTTAGATAACTCTAAACAGTTTGACTCAGCGAGTAAGTCCGCTTCTATTGTCGCACACTGCGGGTGAGAAGTATCGATGACCCTTCGTTAGCCGTGCACAGGTATTCCTCGCACCCTTTACGATCGGAAAAATCTAGCCGATCGACCACAGTTATACTGCAACTAGACTTGTTGTTAGGCTTTGGCCGTCTTATTGTTTACATTATTTAATTAGCTTCGTCGATTTTCGGCCTTTTATAGATGGAATTTTTGACATCGTTCTCGGGTCTGAGACATCGGTGTCGAAGATTCTGATGTTATCGACGGTCCTATATAGGAACGTCATTTCGAATCCCTGAATTAATTTTTTTAGTTCGCTCTAATTGCTTCATCAAATCATTAAGAATTGACGAAGCAACCAGAGCGAACAATTTTTACAATTAAAATTAATCGTGAAAAAATATCGCCACAGCCCGGGTTTGAACCGGGAACCTCGGATCACTAGTCCGATGCGTTACCAATTACACCACCGTAGCTCTGGCGACATCAATTCACGATTCCTTTTATAGTTTAACGACATATTTGAAACTAGACTTGTTGTTAGGCTTTGGCCGTCTTATTGTTTACATTATTTAATTAGCTTCGTCGATTTTCGGCCTTTTATAGATGGAATTTACTACGGTGGAATTTGCTACGGTGGTGTAATTGGTAACGCATCGGACTAGTGATCCGAGGTTCCCGGTTCAAACCCGGGCTGTGGCGATATTTTTTCACGATTAATTTTAATTGTAAAAATTGTTCGCTCTGGTTGCTTCGTCAATTCTTAATGATTTGATGAAGCAATTAGAGCGAACTAAAAAAAAAATTAATTCAGGGATTCGAAATGACGTTCCTATATAGGACCGTCGATAACATCAGAATCTTCGACACCGATGTCTCAGACCCGAGAACGATGTCAAAAATTCCATCTATAAAAGGCCGAAAATCGACGAAGCTAATTAAATAATGTAAACAATAAGACGGCCAAAGCCTAACAACAAGTCTAGTTTCAAATATGTCGTTAAACTATAAAAGGAATCGTGAATTGATGTCGCCAGAGCTACGGTGGTGTAATTGGTAACGCATCGGACTAGTGATCCGAGGTTCCCGGTTCAAACCTGGGCTGTGGCGATATTTTTTCACGATTAATTTTAATTGTAAAAATTGTTCGCTCTGGTTGCTTCGTCAATTCTTAATGATTTGATGAAGCAATTAGAGCGAACTAAAAAAAATTAATTCAGGGATTCGAAATGACGTTCCTATATAGGACCGTCGATAACATCAGAATCTTCGACACCGATGTCTCAGACCCGAGAACGATGTCAAAAATTCCATCTATAAAAGGCCGAAAATCGACGAAGCTAATTAAATAATGTTATACTGCAACAGCTGGTTAGCGACAACCCTAGACTGACCATCGCAACCATCGATTGTTGTGACAGCTATCTATTTTATTTTTTATTACCTTCCAAAATAAACGATCTCTGGCTGTGTGGTCCAGGAAAATTTATTTTTTATTTATACAACAGCTTGTGTATGGCGACACCCGCAACTTATACCCAGCGCGAAAAGATCGATATCTTTTGTTTATGTATCTGTTACCGACAGTGATTTGTAGTCAAATATGCTAATGATATAGGATAATTTCAACAGATGTTAAACACCTGTTAACATTAGACCGGATGCATCGTGACATGTGACCAATACAATAATACTACCCCCAAAAACCGGTTCACTCGCTCCTCCACTCCACTCTACAATATATGTGACATTTATCTAGAACAGCATATAAGCCTCAGCGTAATATTAGAAATCGGCAGTCAGGCCCGTGACTTCACTGAAAATTGTAACCAAATCATCTCACGGGCACTTCGTTGAACTACGCGTCAGAGAACTTATTAAAAATAATTTTTTAAATCTCAAAGACGCTGTAAAACGACGACTTGATGCCGAATTTGTTGAACTCACATTCGGCATCGTGTTCTTGGAGTTAACCGCATTGTGCACTTCTTTCATCGCAAATGAAATAAGAAAAGCACTTGCAATGAAAATAAATATACCGACCCAATAAGGATAATATCATCTCTGTGTGTTTATATATATTTATATAATTCTTCTTGCGTTTCATAATCATGTTTTGCCTCCTTCAGTATTTAATCATTAAGATACTACTTTATAGGATATTTCTAATTACTTTCACGTTTTCATTATTATATCTAGATATAAGATTAATCGCCGATAACCCGTCGCAGCCTCATTACCTCTAGATATAAGATAATCGTGTACATTTCCATCATCATCTCCATCTCAACATCGATGTGCAACTAGCTCTATATATATATATAAATAAACGTATGTAACCAATAATACTACTCTTTTTTTATTTTCCTACGTTACCGACATACAATTCGATATAATACTAAGAACTTGACATTACCGACTATAGAAAAACGAAATTGATTTTACCGACCGCCGAAAGATCGGTAATTTTCTTTTCTAACCATATTGACCCGCCAAAAAAAATGTCCACCAGCCAAAACTATTAGCCACTCACAACTCGGGGAATCTCACCAAGCCAATCATAGCTCGGAGAATTCCCCTAGGACCAATTAAAGCTCAGGGAATATCACTAACATCTTTCCCCGGCCTCTCACTGGCTCCCTATATTGTACTCACCCCCTCCATAGGGGGGAGAGGGCCCCGAGACAGACAGTCGAAGGGGTGGGGGGCTGGCGCCAGACATAGGGAGAGGAGTGGGGTACTGTCTCCCTATACCTGTACCTTACTACTGTAATCGCTTTGATTCCGTTGATAGCTGGGAGGAGCTTCGATGCATGAATGAATTGACAATGAGGGAATGTATTCTGTGAATTTCCATGCCGAATATCGAGAGCTATTTATACGATTTATACCTAAAAAAATATATTCCTTTTCTTGGAAAAGGAAAACTGGCAGTACCAATGGAATACTATACATTAAGTGTTTATATGAACAAGTCCGATGAAAAGTGACAAATCCTGAAGCATAAAATTATTGATTTTTTGCCTCCTCGTAGAAAACCCGGGTTGAAAATAAGACCATCGTCAAAACCTCCGAAGATGGCAGATATTACCTGAATGGAGTAAACGAAGTCTATGGTAGACTGAAATTCTTATGTTTAGACCTCCAATTAAGTTGTACAGAGTGAGATGAGGTTCTTAGACCCTTATATAAACCTATAATAGTAGCATATTTTACCAATTTTAATTCAACAAAGGGTGTTGGAAGGGTTTAAATTGTTACGTACGGAGTAACATTTATTGTGCCCTGTTTTGGACGTTAGCAAAAACTAATTGATCCGGGATTTGGGCTAAACGATTTGATCAGAAATAAAGGATTTTTAGTGTTGGGTTTTAATATTTTTTAAATTGGAATTTAATCTTTGATCATTCATTGAAATATACTTTATTCTTAGAAAGTTGATTGCATGATCAGTTTTAATAACTTTATATTTATTTTCTGAAGTGATATTCGAATTAGGATAATTCATTTCAAGTCTTAAACATTGAGAACGTTATGACGGACTTAGAATGATTTCTAAGTCTTGAATTTTGAGAAAAGTTATGACTCCGTTCCTCCGCGCACAGTCAGCTATTATTAAAGTTAAAGGCTTGCTACAAACCGCATTCGTTAACTGTTTTAACCTGGGTCTGTCTGCGCGAGTAAACGACAGTCTTTCGAGAGATACGTTTGCAATTGGTCTGCATTCATTTCGAGTTGGAAGATTTAGAAGATAGAACGAATGCAACTGTACTGCATAACGCTCTGAACTTTTAGGAGTAAGAAATAGAACGAATGCAACTGCACTGCATTCGTTCCCGATGAATGTGGTTGGCGTTGAGAACGACCATCTTGACTTGGTTTAAAACTTTTACTCTGGAACTGTTGATCGATGATTTTACAAAATTTATACTGACTAAAAATACAAAAATTGTGACCTTATATACTAGTGCTGCGAACCTTTGGTGTTACGCAGGATTGGAAGAGGGCAGTTTCTTTATGCTCTAATTGACTGGAAAAACTCCCGTCTCCCACTTTCAAAAAGATTTTTTGCAATAGTGTGCGTAAAATTCGATTTTACACCTCGATATTCCGGGTGCAGAGTGCTACTTTTTTCAACACTGTGCGTAAAAATCGATTTTACAACTTGCGGGCGTAAAATGAAAAATTGGGTTTTTTGCGTTTAAACGGGTCCAAAAATGCGAGCGTGAAATGGAAAACTCGGATTTTTGTATTTAAATATCCGATTCATACAAAGAAAAAGAAAACGACAGGCTCCTTATCATACTTCGGATGCTTCAAATTCTACCTTGCCGATTCTACCGATAATATTCGATATATAATTTTATTAAATTTATTTATTTATTTGTTTCTTATAATCATAATTCTTATAATTAATTATTATTATAATTATTTATATTGAACAATACTTTTGTTCCTGTATCACTTATATATTTTTATATAATCTAATATGAAATAAAAAATATATTTTTGCCGTTAAAAGCTAATATTCGTTTTTTTTCAAATAAGAAAGTATTTTTCCGCAAACTATTGCAAAAAATATCGTATGCAACGCGGGCGTACGATTTACAACCTTATGCTAATCAGCACAGCCCTCGGGCCGGCTCCGCCGGCCCTCAGGCGGCGTGATCAGCAAGCGGGCGTAAAACCGTCCTTTACGCCCATGTTACATAATATACTATTCTTAGTTTTAAAGCTAGTGAGTAATTTTCAAGGGTGAGAGAAGATGAGCTTCTTGCCTCTGGTTGGTCGAAGGTCACCATCTCCAACTTCCTTGAGCTTGCGTGGAGCTTCCCATAATTTGCGGACTAGTGGAGGGCCTCACACCCCTACTATGCTACGGCTTTTGCTAATTTGCCTACTTGGTTGACCACCGACTGTAGGGCCCTTTTCCGGGACATACAATGGTGTACGGAGATTTGCCTATTTTTGGGGTAAGGGTACGTCAGGGCGTAACAAAATTTTAATTCGGGAAGCTTTGTTTTTGTGAAAAAAAAATTCGGGTTTTTTATCGCAAGACTATCAGAATAGTCCAAGACATTGAGAAAAGTGGTTTAGAAAAAATGTCCGTGTGTGTGTGTGTGTGTGTGAAAGAGTTCAAAATTTCAATCACCTGTAACTGAAGAACCGCTCAACCGATAAAGCTGAAATTTGGCACACAAGCGAAGCAGCATCGAAGACGGTATGCAGAAATTTAGATCTTACATCATCTTACTTTTTGATTTTTTTCCAAAAAAGAAGGTGAGTGGTCTGGCGCTCGTAAAGTTTAGAATATTTCGATTTACAGTATTTGGAAAATTACAAACGAAGTCCTTTATCGTTATAACTTTTGTAAATGACGTGATATCACGCCGACAAATTAAATAACATTAAATCATGATCGGTGCTAAATTTGATGAAAATCGATACATTGATTCTAATTGTATTACTATTTCAATTTTTTGAAGTATCTGTAAATGCTTTAACTCGTGTAAATTCTGAAATATCTGACTACCTGCGTAAAAATGATGTGTCCAGGATGGAGAATGGGATTTAATCCGATCCCATTGTCCATCTTGGACTCCGTCCTGGACTGCCCAGACTCCATCCTGGATTGTCCAGAATCCATCCTACACAGCCCAGACTCGATCTTGCGTTCTGCCCTGGATTTCATCCTAGACGCCGCATCTTTTTTATACGGGTGCAATTTTTTACGCGACTCACGATAAGTGATTATCAATTACAAATTTAGTTCAAGGAGAGATGGTTATTTTATAAAACTTCGATTTTGATTCATAAAAAAGAAAACACTGCTGCCATGAAAAAAAATTGAACTTTTAAATAGATTTAGCTAGATTGGTTTACATATGGACTACTATATTACAAGATTTTAGTACAAATTTGAGAAAAATCAGCCAAACGATGAACATTTTACGACACTTTGAATTTTTAGAAAAATGTATTTAGAGCATAGACAAACCTATACAGTAGAATTTTGCAATTTCTTCCCAATAAGAAAAAAAAATGTTAACTTATAGAATATTTGTATTGAAAAGTGATGATTAGAAAAAATAAAGCTGCAAAGTAGAACTTGGCACCTTTATTTATGTTCTTATTATAATTGAAAACGCGTAAAGTTTTTATCGTCACGTGAATACGTAACGATAAATTAATATTCTAGGTCAACTGGAATCTATGATTTCTCGTATAATTTGTTAACACCGCATTTTTAAATTCGACGTATAGCGTAGTCATCTGCAACGTTACGGAAGCTCCTCTACGGACGAGCCAAAATTGAGAATAGCCCTTCGACCGGGCGGAGAGTTCGTGGATAACCAGTTAAAATAATGAGGAAGCAATGTACATGATTAGATTTTACAACAAAAAAAAAGTTTGTTTGTGCATAAACTGTTACACGTGTAATTAATAGGAACAGATCAAGGGAATGTCTGTCATTGTGTCACATTTATCATTTAAAGATATTGACCGGGAGTCTTGTGAAAATTTATTTACCATAGATTTTTTAGCTCACTTCACTGATAATAAAAATAAGAATTTATTTGACGGGAGTGACAACTTTTGATCAGTACATAAACAATTATCCTATTTCCTTGGACGTGTTTTGTAATGTTATGAATTATTTAAAATCCAAATATTTTTTTTATAGGCGAAAGCTAAAAATGAACGCAACAATTATTTATTTGAATTCTTCGATAAAGTGAGCGGATTGATTCCACGCGGATTGAAAAAAGGAATTCAGTATTTATACAATAGGTGTAAAAATCTTCGACTGCATTAGCGGCGCAAGTGTTTTAAATTAATTTTTGTGTGAATATGCTAATCCATATGGGGCATTCCATCTAAATTTTTCATACTTCGACCTTGACTTCTTTCAATAATTTTGACAATTTTTTATCGGAAAGTATTTTGAAAAAGAGAAGACCTGTATTTTTTTCTTTATCGCTACGACCGATATTCCCAACAGACAAATTTTTGTAAAAATTTCAATATTTCGGTGTTCTTTTTTATTCGTTAATATCTAAATTACAGTCCTATAAAAAAAATGTTCAAGATGAAATTTGTTCAGTTTTTAAAGAGTATAATGTGTGTAAAAAAATATTTTTTTTGTTTTCCTAAAGTTTTGTTGTATGACGTTAAACAACAAAATATCGTTTTTCAAAAAATCGCCACTTTTTATCATTTTTATATACTCACGGGAAAATTCTGTTTGAAACTACGACATTTTTCAGACCCTATCCGGTTCAGAAATTAGTTCCGGCAGCCGCGATTAAATAAGGGGCCTTCTTAGGTATAAACGTGGCATCCACAATAGGGAATCCACTCTAGAACCCTACTAGGCTCAACAGAGGCTGCCACGACAAAATATATACTAAAAAATGTCCACTTCGGGGCTTAATCAGGCTCAAATGTGGAAACCTCATTAGGGTGACCCATATTGAGCCTCTGCGTTGCCTACAAAGGTACCCTTTACAGACAACTGTATAGGCACTGATTTTTTTTTATATTTCCAATACGTATTCTGCAATAGGTATGACAAATTATTCCCTTACTGAAACCCGTCGGAGTTAACCAGGTGATCACCCATCTAACTATTGAAGGTCAGTGTCAGCTAAGCGGTCACCCATCTATGTATTGACCATCAGTCGCCAGCCCCGCGGTCATCCATCTAAGTAATTACTGTCAGGCTAGGCGGTTATCCAACCTAGTACTGACAGTCAGAGTTAGCAAAGCGGTCACCCATCTAAGTATTGACCATCAGTCGTCAGCCACGCGGACACCTAGTACTAACCAGTCAGTCAGACAACCGTCCACCCAAATACTAACGAACTAATGCGCGCAAACAATAAAATAAGCAACTTCGGCGAATATGTTTATAAATGACAAATACGATACAATGGATCATTTTTTATATAAACGATTGCCGTGATAAATAACTGAATGTGGTTCTATTATTACCACAGCAGACGCAATCATATAAATCCATAAAGTTCGGACTATATTACACGAATTTCATTTTATATTTCATATTACCGATATTCAAATAAACAAAAAAAAATTATATAATCATATGATCTGAATGGCCGAGTGAGCTAAAGTGCAGTGCAACAACATCATCCGGAGGGTCCCAGGTTCGATTCCTGTTAATGTCAAAAAATTTTAATATGTTTTTTCAGTGATTAATATGTACCATCATGTAGAGGAAGATGTAATATCTACTTAAAATGCAGGATTACAGGATTTAATAAGCAAAAATTAATATTTTTCAATCAATTTTCTTTATTATTTTAGTAGGGGCTTAACAGGGCAGCCTTCATAGGCCCTAACAGGGAAATCTAGAATGGCCCCGTACTTGGAAGCGTGACGAGCCTAGTAGGGCTGTATCAAGAGTCGCGGTAGCGACTCGACGCCAAGTTAAAAAAGAAATTAAGGAGGTTGGATACCGTCTTTCTGGCGGGGAGGTGCGCGGTTTGCCGGGGAGGTAGTGTGCGAGAGAGAGGTCCGTGACGCGCCTTCACTGGCGTACATTGTTGTACTATTCCAGCAGTTTTGTTTTTACGTTTTCTCGGCAATCAAGCAGACGAATAATTTCGGTCTTCGTAAAACTTGTTTTCGAAAAAACAAGAAATGATTTGGTTCTGTTATCAACAATTGTTTATCATTTTTATTATACTTTCGAGCATAACGTTGAAGGTGCGTATAGTTGTCGCTATGTTGCCCATGCATAAGAGAGTAATTTCGATAATTAATTTCTCGATAACCATCTAGACGATTGACATGAAATTTGGCATGGAGATGTAATTTTTATCTACAAATATCCTCCAAAAATTTGAGAACATGTTTATCATTTTGAGTTGGGTATCCACCCTCCTTAATGTTGCCTTCACACTACGATTTGTCGGTCGCTACTGCTACTCTATTTATTCCGAAGGCGGCCACTCACCGGCCGTTTTCAAATTGTAACTCGAATTATATTTGACCACACGTCGAGAACGAAAGATGTGTCAGGTTCAATATTTTTTATTTTTTTTTCTCTTGTAGATTTCCATGCTGGGCCCCTAATAGAATTAGGGCAAACTAGAAAGGGCCAAGTAGGAGCCTCAACTATTTTTCTGCATGGGATGCAGAATGGGGAGATTTTTTAATCAGAAGTTCTACGTAATTGAAGTTTTTTAACATCCTGAATTATTACGTCAAGCTTGAATTATGTAGTACTTTTCGAAAAAAAACCTGCCAACCTGCATAGGGTCTCAAAAATGTTGTTATATTATACAGACTTTTTATGTGAGTATAGAAAAATTATAAAAAGTGGCGATATTTGCAAAACAATACTTTGTTGTTCAACGTCATGTAACAACATTTTAGAAAAACTACATTAACATTTTTTTACATACATTGCAAACCCTTCGCAAAATTGAACGAATTTGATCGAAGACATTTTTCGATAGGACTGTTTACTTCTAAGATATGAATGATAAAAAAGATATCAATACCAAAAATTTTTAACTTTTACAAAAATTCGTCTGTTGGTAATATTGGGCCTAGAGCCAAAAAAACTTTTTCGAAAATCATATGATTGCTCGAAATATAATAAATTTGATCTTTCCATATCTGGCATAAAATTTTAGTATGAAACATTTCTTTTTTGACAAACCTATGGATATTCTGTTTATAGTAGCAAACAAATCTATTTAGTTAAAAAAAAAGGTTAAGCGTTTTTTTTTAAATGCCTTCCATCTTTACGAATACCGAAATTGAATTAATTGATTATTATTAAAAATTTCTTATTATTCCTAAAATGATATAACTGTTCTAAATATTAACATAAAATTTGTTAATATTCATGTTTTTAATTTTTTTTAAATTTCACGTAAAATGTCAGCAGACGTTACATATTTTGTGGTAATTAATTTGTTTTCGGTAAAGCTCATGAAGATCCTATTTATATCAGCTGAGCTAAGCTTATCAGTTACAATGCTGGCGTGTGTTTGTATCAACAATATAGTCGGGCACAAGTGACAAGAAGTAAAGAGCCTGGAGGGTTGGTGAGCCAAGAATCTCGCTACGCTTGCGTCCTTTTCGACTCTTTCTTGCTTTTCACTTCCTTCCTTTCTGCTTACACTCCCGTAGGGTAGTTTTTTGTGTGGTTTGTCCGGAGTGAGGGCAAACTCAAGTAGCCCGGCTCGAAGGATTCAAAAGCGATAAAAAGCCAACATGAAACAAGCAGGGGTGAAGAGAGAAAAATCGAGACAGGAGGTTTCTGAGTATAGCCGGTTAAAACGTTGTTCTTTCAACTTCTTTGTATTTTTTTCCTTGCTATACAGACTGGAATAAAAGCTTTTTCCACCGGAAACCATAATAACACTTTTTTAATCACAATTTATGTGACTAAATAATGGATAAAGCTGTTACTACACGAATAAATCAAAGAATAAAGATTTTTTTAAAATTTATTACAACTATTGTTATTTTATTCAATTTTTTAAAATTATGTTCTTTAAAACAAATAAATTTTCAAAATAATATTGAAGCTAAATTGAACTATTGCTCGTAACAAATAGACAAACCACCTTATTAAGATGAGGTAACCGATATTCCTAATGACGAAGATTAACATTTTATTTTAATAAATGGATTAGTATTTGTTTGTATGTCACAATCATAATCAATATCATTTATTAATGATTTATATTATTCGTGTTAATATTTATTGTACACTTTCACATTTTCGGTATCCATGTGTAAACTGAGTAAGTCAGTTAAATCACTAATTCTCATACCATAACCATCTGAGCGTCACTAATATGAATTTTTAATATTTTTTCTGCCTCATTGCCAACATAAAAATGTAATTATTTTCATTGAATTTTGTGTAATAGAATTTCCAAAATATAATAAATGCTACTAAAAAAGGCCATCTTCAGAATACAATAAAAAGCAGAATATTTAAAATCATCCCTCACATAGCAAAATAAGTCATGTAGCTATAACTGCACAAATAAATAAATAAATAAATCCTTTTAATTAATTATTAATATTGTTTATTTAAAAAAAATAAATATATTCAATTCAAAAATATAACCAAGAAATCAGCAACAAAGTAGAAATGTAATGATTTAGTATCACATAAATCGTCACCGTTTTTAGATTAATACTTAATTTTTTAATTCTTTCGTTGTGCTCATAAATCCGTGAAAATGAATTTAGCACGGATTTATGAGCACAGCACGGATGAAAGGATATATTTAAGTGACAAATGTGACACAATGTGAGACAGTCACTTTGTCCATTCTAACCCATCATTGGCGTCCACACCGTGCGTCGCAAACTGCAAGAGGAAGGTTTCGAGGATCCTAGGTACCTATATAAAATGACATTTTACGAGTGCAGTTGTGGCTGCGCACAGTTTGCACTAAACAATTGGCCAGGACTGCTGCTCTCGTAGTTACTGTACTATAACGTTCCGCGCGAGTTTACGCTACCTCTAACAACGCTCACTGATCGTTGTTTACGAGTTCCGTATAGCGAGGAAGCGAGCGAGGAACCAAGAAGAGAGTGATGCAGTTTACTGTGTTTAATGACCGAGGGCGCGTGTTACGAGCGAGTACTTCGAGTTTCACAGTGCAACAGCAGCAAAACGTCGACGGCATCAGATGACGTACAATACACCATACATCACTGTTCTCAACTAAACAATACGAATACACACTGTATGTACCAATGCCCTTTACATTTGACATTCGTTCCTTCTTTGCCTCCTCTTTGTCCCTTTGACCGTGAATACCGAAACGTTGTTAAAGTGATTCTCACACGCTCGCTAAAATTGTAACTTCGGATGAAGTATTTGGATTTCAATGAAATTCTACTGCAACTTGCATAGGTAGTATAACTATTTATTTATTTATTTATTTTATTAATTTTCGAGTGAATTATTAGAATGCAATAAGAGGACGGTGAGGATAGATGAGCTTGTCAGTTGAAATATTAATTGTATAAATGAAGTTACAATATAAAAATGTTAAATCGAAATTTGTAACTAGAAATGAATCACTAAGTTGCTTACACCACGGACGTAAAATAAAGCTACTAAAAATAAACACAAAAGGGAAAACAACATTTATAACGCTTCGGTAGATGTCAGAGGGAGAGAAAAATTACAAATACCTGATTCGTAAATCGAGCCAATGAAACCCCATAGGATCAAACTTGATGCGGCATATCTATTGCCAAGTCACGACATGCTAGAGCGCCAGCAGATATGCCCGAGCAAAAATTGTTAGCGTTACATCAGGCACAAATCAGGCCCGACTGGGCGATGAGAAGGCCTTGATAGGGCCTTAAATTTCTCCTCGGGTGCTACCGACTTCGATGTCAGGGAAACACTTCCATGTTTTATGGTAGTCGTGAACGCACCTCTTAAATTGATAAATTTCACTAATAATTAGAAACTATCAAAATCCATAATTTACTATATAAATATAGTGAATTTTACTAGAATCCATTCACCCATTAGGATCGATACTTTCCTATTATTGCTATGATTATAATTTACCACATCAAAATTCTAGTAAAATTTACTACAACTTTAGACTACTCGTACATTTTACTATATGTTTAATTTGGTTATTAGCATCGTGAAAAACTATGGTGGTCGAGAATCAACCTCGATTTCGAGTAAATTTAAGTAGAAATGATAAGTTTCAAGAATCATAAATTTACTGGAATCCTTTTAATCACTAGGATTCACTACTTTCCAAATTCACTATAATAATATTTACCTATATAGAATTTTCAATAGTAATACCACTAGAGCTTCAAAATTATCGGATATTTTCCGATAGCTTCGTTCCTAGGCAGGGAAGCTTGAGGAAAATATCCGATTAATTTTGAACCACGAGTGGTATTTGACGGATTATTTTTTCCTCTCGGACTTCGGTCAATCAGAGTGCAGGAAACAGCATCTGGATATTTTTTTAGAGAAAATTTTCCAAAGCGACTCATTTTTCAATCACGTTTAAAGTAACCAACTGCTTTTATGTTACATAGAATAGTTAGTGTGAAATGCGCCGAAAATGAGGAGAAACATGAAAGCTCATCGGAAATTTTTAAGAAATTTCCGATATAAAACTGTTGGGTAGCTTCACACACTGCGCTCTGATTGGCCGAAAACCGAGTGGAAAAAATAATCAGTGAAGTTTACTATATTTGTAAATTGTCCGGAAAGTTTACCAGAATTTTTATTTGGTAAATTATTCTAGTTAATATTGTGACAGGATAATAATTTTGTCAACCCTTTCCTCGACGTCAACGCTCAATTTGACTTCTCGAGCGTTCGTAGGAAACATTATATATATTCCAATTTATATTACCGCTACTTTCGACGATCATTCGTCGATACATTGACAAATTATGGTTGAAAATTGCCATGTCGCGAGAGAAAATGTTAGCCTACCCGACAACATGAGGCTGAGCGAGACGACGCGAGAGCTGACGAGCGCAAGCGCGTTATATCGATTACTAGATCGACCAGAGTTGCCTATTCGACTAGGCATCACGTACGCCGGCCGGTTAAAGAGCCGGCACCAAAAATCACTTTGTCGTCGAACCTCCCCGCGCAGGAAGAAGTAGTCCCGGATGGAATCTTGTCAGTCCAGGATGGAGTCCCGGATGGAATCTTGGCAGTCCAGGATGGAGTACCGGATGGAGTCTCAGATGGCGTCCAACGACTCCGGCTTTTAATCGGATCCCGGAGTCGGCGGACTCCATCCTGGACGACCCGTGAATCTCGGCCGTCCAATGACAGAATCCATCCTGGTGTCCATTATGGATTCTCACCTGGACTGTCTTACAGTCCATCCTGGACTCCATCCGGGATGACCCGTGAATCTCGGCAGTCCGATGGCAGAATCCATCCTGGTGTCCATAATGGATTCTCACCTGGACTGTCTTACAGTCCATCTCGGACTCCATCCTGGACAGATCTCGGGTGTCCAATGGGAGAATCCATCCTGGATTCATTATGGATTCTCGCCTAGACTGTCCCGCAGTCCATCCTGGACGGTCCGCGAATTTCGGCAGCCCGATGGCAGAATCCATCCTGTTGTGCATTCCGGACTCCATCCTGGATTTCATCCTGGTCCCCATCCTGAACTCCATCCTGGAATCCATCCTGGACGATCCGGGTGTCCACCAGGAGGTTGACACCAGGACCAGACCGTATCCACCTTGGACACCTTGGTGTCCAGACGATCCATGTTGGACCACTCTTATTACGTCAACGGAGGGTAAGCCTCTCGTGTGTAGTCGAACTCGAAACAGCTTTCCAGTCTTATATACGCTCAGGCTTCAAGTCACTTGCGAGAAACGCTTCGACCGCTCGCCATCTAGCGGAGCATTGTGTATCCGTGTTTCGCATGATGCCACTAGATGGCAAACGGACGCATCGTTTTTCGCAAGTGACTTGAAGCCTGAGCGTATATAAGACTAGAAAGCTGTCCTAAGTTCGACTACACACGAGGGGTCTAACCTCCGTTGACGTAATAAGAGTGGTCCAAAATGGATCGTCTGGACACCAAGGTGCCCAAGGTGGGCGCGGTCTGGTCCTGGTGTCGACCTCCTGGTGGACACCCGGATCGTCCAGGATGGAGTCCAGGATGGATTCTTCCGTCGGACTCCATCCTGGATTACTTTTTTCTGCGCGGGTCAGTGGGGATAGAGAGCGCAATGTCAGACCTCGAGAAGTCACGCGGTTTTTATAACGAAACATCGACTATGTTGTCGAAAGATATTTGTCAAATAGTGTAAAGAAATTGTAAAATTATCAAGGAACGTGTTGCCAAGAAAGATTCGATTATTATTCATCAAAATAGACAAGTGTTGTCAATTAAAACTCTAGTGAGAGTATTTCACGTAAGTTTTTATAATTATATATCTTTGCCTGAAAATTGTGTTTATTGTTTTGCATCCTTAAATCCTATGGTCATCCAATTACCCACCCTGCGATTAGCCGGACATAAGGAATAGATTAAAAGAGATAAAAGATAGTTTTTCAGTTTACTCAAAACTGATTGGGGCCCATAATTCACATAACAGAAATTATCAGTAGACTCAGAGCTCTGGCAGCCACTGATCGCGGCCGCGCCAGGTGGAATATTCTCAGAGAAAAGAGTATTCTTTCTCAACATAGGAAATAATGAATTTCCGTAAGGGAAAAGTCTCTAGTCAATTGCACTAGATTTATAATAAAATTCTAATTCTAGTAATATCAATTACAGTTTACTGTAAATATAACTCCAAAATCCTTGAAAAATTCCAATAAACGTCGTAAAAATACATTAATTTTTACCAGACATGGGCTTATGGGTTTTCACTACCATAAGACACAATAACTTTTTTTCTCGAACACGACAAATTCGACAAATGTATATGTATGAAGGCGTCATCTTCGGAGATTTCGGGGGGGGGGGGGGGGGGGGCGAGCCCCGCGGGTTACCCCCTGGCTACGCCACTGATTTCACCCAAACCTTTTCTCTACGTATGCAAACAGATCTTAGTAGTCGTGCCGACAAGTAAGTAAAAAAGTATCATCTTATCCAGACCTTAGAAGAATTGTATTCAATCTCTGGCCTATTATATTTGTATCGTATACGATTCACTGAATGCTATGATACTAACGCACAAGAATAATATACTGTCATTTTTTATATTCTCATTAGCATTGATAACACCTTTCCAATGACATTAAGCATGACAACTGAGGTTCCATTTTTATTTGTATACTATAATAGAAGGTTAGTGGCGCAGTGTAATTTGTAAGTTATATAGCGTACAAGTCGAGTGAGATAAGAGCCCAGACAAGGTGAAATGTTGTGTCAGAGGTGGATCTTGAAGGTATACAACGAACCGTTCGGTATATTGCAGCAGACGATGGAGAGAAGAGGGCGCACACAAAAACGAAGGGGATATTGGTAGCACCAGAAGGTCTCGTAAACCGCCGGGGAGAAGTGTTTTTCTATCTCAATTTCCCAGATAAGTATCGCTAGAGAAACCCGCGCAGAAAAAAATAGTCCGGGATGGAGTCTGGGACGCAGTCCAGGATAATGTCCAGAATGGAGTCCCGGATGGAATCTGGGCAGTCCGAGCCGGAGTCCAGATGGACTCTCATATGGACTTCGGCTTTTAATCCGATCCCGAAGTCCATCCTGAAGTCCATCACCTCATCCGGGGCTCCCGAAAAGTCTCAATCTGGATTCTATCCCGGACTCAAAAAACTTTCCCGGACTCCATGCAGGACTCCATCTGGGATGCCAAATACTCTCTTGGACACCACCCTGGACGATCAGCGAATCTCGGCGAATCAATCGCAGAGTCCATCCTGGTGTCCATTTTGGATTCTCGCCTGAACTGTTTTGGTCTCCATCCTGGACTCTACCCTGGACTCCATCCTGGACATAGTCCATCCTGGTGGACACCTCGGTGTAGACGGTCCAGACGGTCTATTTTGGACCGTCAATGAAGGGTAGACCCCTCGTGTGTAGTCGAACTCAGGACAACTTAACACAGTCTCATCATTTTTATCGTCAAAAATTTTCGTTGCGTTTTCCTCAGGTTTTCCTATGCCAGAATTACTAGAATATTCAATCATGTCTGTTGATTCAGCTTCTCTCATAAAACTAGAGTTATTTTTTCCACAACAAAGAGATACTTTTTTACTTTCTGTAGACACGTTCTCAAAATTTGAAGTATTCATATTTACCTCATGGTTAATTTCATTATTTTTTTCAACATAATCCGCCTCTTTTTCGGGTTCGGATATCTGTAAAAATTTTAATTTCGGTTCCGACGTTTCTACGATAGTTTCTGCCAATTTCCTAGATACATTTACTTCGGTTACGTCCGGATACCCTCTTTCGTACATTTCTCTTTCTTCATAATTCTTCAATTTATCCACACGAGTATTACTTTTATTTGACTTCACTAGAATTTCTTCTACATTATTTTGTGAAACAGATACCTCGTTTAACTGACTTTTAATTTTTATTTCATCATTTTTGTTACAATTTTCCTTCTTCTCAATAATAATTTCATAAAATTTCTCAACTAATGACGCAACATTCTTTACTTGGCTTTCAACTTTTTCAATATATTCAAATATGGCTTTAGTAGGCTGTACTTTATTTTCACAAACTTCTACTTTATCCAAAATTTCATTATCCTTTTTGCAAACAGAATCTTTCAAAATATTTTCTTGTAAATAATTTTTTTCAACAAAGGTGCTTTGTCCAGCGGTGGACCCAAATTCTCTTTGAGAAATCAAAAAGTCAGATCTCAAAGGTTCTTCTACCGCTGCGTTACCCTGCGTACCTATTACCTGTTCCTGCTCTCCCATTCCCATTTCCTCGTCGTCTCTCCTTACCTCGGTATTGTTAGTTAATCCCTCCGATGATATTAACTCTATTACCGGTACCTGTATAGCAACTGTATGGCTGTTAGTATTCGTAATATAGACGTATGCTTTGCCGTTATTATTTTTAACAAATCCATGACTTATATCGATTCGTTTTCCTCCATCGAGAGGGGGTAGATATCCCGCTCTCGCATCTAGATTTTTAACTCGCACAAAACATAATTTCGTTGTTTCGGCAGGAAGAATAATCATTTCTTGAGTGGCAAATGGAATTATTGTATTTTGCATTTCTAATTGCCTATTTTCATAATCAATTTTCACGCCATTTCCGTCAAGATGCTCTGTTCCCAAAATTCCGCCGTCATTAATGGGAAAATCGTTGTCAACAATATGGAAAGTAGCAAAGCGACCGAACGCCTGTATGTTTACGTAGCCCAACGTAATAATTGAATCTCTAGTAATGCCATTAAGTTGTAAAATTTCATCACGTTTTATCAAATTTGTTTCTTTTATGAATTTCTTTTTCAAAATATTCGGCCCGGCGCCGGTGTCGATCATCAAAGTAATGGGCGATATTAATTCAGAGGCTGTCAATTTTACGCTCGGAACACTACTTTCCATATGCAGAAGGATATTAAGAATTCGTCTTACTCGCTTCTGGACGGCAGACTCGTTGAAGCGATTATATGGACGGGGTACGTATTCTGTGGGATCTCCCTGGGTATAACCGAGCTCGGGAGCCCACGAACGTTTCCCGAATTCCTATCTTTTTCATTATTTTGTGACCGTACGGGACAATCGCGGATGAAATGACCCGATTGTTTGCAGCAAAAACACTGAGACTCTATATTACCGGCATTATCACTAGGTCTCTCCGATTCGCGGCGATCGTTGAACCGATTATTCATTAAAGGTTGCGAATAATTGTTACGAAAAGGACAAATGTCTGCTCCATGTCCCTCTTTCTTACAAATTTGCACTACACGCGAATTTACAACATCGTTCCTTCCTGGAGGATATATTTTGTAGCATCGATCACCAGTGTGTCCGCGTTTGTTGCAAACCTGACATATTGTCAGTTGCGGCGCATCAATACTATTTTTGTTATCATGCAATGGTGTGTGACGAGATTTTTGGCCACGTCACCTGCGCGAAGTGTAAACGGCGAGGAGTGTCGGATTTACGACACTTGGGTCGGTGCACGTTCGCTTCACCACCTACCGGTTCACCGCAGAAGTCGCTCTCTATCTCGCTCTCTACGTTACCTTCCGTTCCGCTATTCTATTTCCGAGATTTTTAACGTTTTATTAGCGTCTTATTAGCAGTTATTTCTCTTTAAATTGGCGTATTTCTTTTTCGACCATATTGTTCCCCATTTTTCTGAGTCTCACCCCGCTATCCACTACCACCGAGGGATTAACGCTCCGCCTGCGAACCGCCACCGAACGCCCACGCACTCTACGCTCGCGCGCGCCGTCAACTATCGCTACCTGCTACGTTTCTAAGCGCTCTCTACACCGAGCGACATCGACTGATTATGGATTTTGGATTTTGCTTTGGATTTTTGGATTTTTGGATTTTTGTCGATCCTCCAGTTTTGGATATTTTGGAAGAGCAGACGGGTACCGACCAACCGTACCCGTGGATTATTGGATGCCCAGGGAGCGCGCTGGAAAATGGGCCGAAAATTACTGTGCCACCCGCCTCCCTACGACTTCCCAGCCTGGCGCTGGACCATCCCCTGGAGTTTGGACTGTCGCGGTCCGGCCAACCCGGCGCCCCATGAAGAAAGGGTCTAGGAGCACCGGTGGAAGAGTTAATTGCAGTGTTGCACCTCTATATTGTGAGTCCAATACCGCTGATGCATCGAGGCCACGATTTCCGGCGTGAGGGACTCCGCACTCTTCCATCGTTGCCACCGGATCCGAGGGGAAGACACCCAAGCTTCAGCATCGATTTGCTGCACGAAGAGACTGGAGAAGAAACGAAGATAGCGACGCCACGTGCCCAGACGTCATCGGTGGAGTATGCCACGTGCATTGAGCGGTTCAAAACGCGCGCCAGTGCACGAGACTCACGACACGCCGCGGCAGCCTCGGAACATCGGAGAGGTTGCGAAGACCCGAGCGCGTGCGCCAGCGGCGGCCGGCGAGCGGGCGGAGTGGGGAGCCACAGTATCGATCGTAGTAACGATTTTGTGCTTCGACACTTCGTTTTGGACTTCGACTGTGACAACACTTCTGAGTGAGCATCGAATCCCCGTGCATCGACCCAGGATCCATCCATCACCACGTGCGCCTGCTGAGATCCGGGTGAGACTCAGCCCTCCATTGGATTTCTGTGAGTCGAGACCTCTTTCTGGTTGTGCGAGCCGGCCCCGTGAGTAAGTTTTGCTTTGTTGGCTGTAAATTATTATTTATGAATTCGTTTTTGATGGTATTTCACGGTCAGCCGAGTCGCACAGCCACCCGGCAGCGTGCCGGGTACAAAGAGGGCTCGACCATTAATTGGTCGTTTCACTTTTATTTTATTATGCATGAGTTAGTGATATTAGTTTGGTTTTTGCGTAGGCATAATTGCTCAAGATATGTTAATCTTTTTCTTTTACTTTGTCTCCCGTGATTCTCGTTATTAGTATTGTTATTAGACCGAGCGCTACCTATTACCCCAATGTCGCGTGCTATCTGACTTTGAATTTTCTGTTTGTGTTAAATCAATGAGCTCTCTACAATCGCTCTTTGTTAGTTGAGATCGGGTGAATATTTATCTAACGTAAGCTTTCTAAGTGTAACTCTCGGCTATCCGCCGGCTTGCCGTGGTGTTGCGCGCTAGCGGTCAAGTGGACCGTTGCGATGTTTACATTTCGAGTCTCTTGTTCGGCACTCTAACTCGACCGTGCTACGCTGCTATCTTTTCTTAGAGGCGTTTGAATATTCACCGACTTTCGGATATTGTGTTTGTGGTTTGTTTTATTCTCTCAGGCACATCGCGCTGTACTACGCGTTCTTGCTGATGCTACCTATCGTACTCTAACTATTCGATATAACACGTGCGTCTCGCGCGTAGTCGGCTACCTTGTATTGTTCTCTGTTTCCGTTAGTTATAATTCATTGACTCGAGATTTATCTGTCGCCCCTCCCTTCAGATAATTAACGGTCAGTTCACTAAAATTAATTCCAATTGATTTCATGCATTTTTATGGCATTCTTTATCAACATTGTCTAGATTATTGTTAATTTATCGTTTGCCTTGTCGTTTATTCGGAACGATGCTACCTTCGGATGCTATTGCTTTTGATTAGAGTCACGCTACCTATTATTGCGATCTTGAATGGCCCCGGCGAATACTTTGATGATTAATATTTTCATTGGCTACCTCAATCCGTGACGATGTTTTGTTTATTTTTCTTTATTTTATATCGAGTCCCGGCTACCTAGACTGATCATTCTTGTCCACCTTATAAACGACTTTGCGCCTTGAGGTACTCTCAAGTGCAGCCCGGGAAAGGTTAATAAACCACTCAGTTCCCTAACAATTCTGGTTTTGTCGCCTCATTATTTCGTCCACCCCCCTCTACCATATTTCAGCTCGCGGAGCCTGAGTTAGTCGCGTGCCTTGTGGCTTTCACCGCATCCTCGCCCGACCACGCATGGGACTCTGCATTATCGGCGGCAAAAATAAGTCGATGTAAGTCGGCGGCACTTCGGTGCCTGGCGTCCAGTTGCCGGTGAAACAGAGTTCCGAGAGTCATTTATTTTGCCGGTTTTAATACTTTGTCTTTCTCTTTTTTTTTGGTGTCTATCATTTCGGAAATATAGATTAGTTCGGTGCGTGAGTCGTGGCCGAGGAGGGAGAGCTTGGGTTGTGAGGCCCAGCCGGGAAACTCCTCACAAATTGGCGCCCAACGTGGGGCCCGAGGTGACAAAACTAGAAAAGAATGACTAGGGTATAGTTTAGTTGATAATTTTTTTTTGGAAACAGATAACATCTCGAGTTAAATTTGTGGCTATCTATGTTTTGCGATCATATTTCATTTCTTTGTTTCTTCGCGAGTTCAGTTTTGTTTTCTTCCCTCTGTTCTCTTGTTGTTTTTTTCCTGTTTTTTTTGTTTCTCGTACATAATTGAATAACCGTAATAAATCCCAACTTCGAATCTCGTAAGTAAGGCCGTATCTACCGAATTTCCAGATTAACGTACGCTACCTACTTGTTAAATTTTTCTTTTTTTTCTCTCGCTCTCTCACCGTGTTGCTTACAATTTACGCTCCCTAACATTATTATTTCAAGACCAGGAACTCGCTGTTTCGACGACCTCGAATGAATAACTAGAATATCTTACGTTGCGATGTGCCGTGTTTTGCGTTTTTATATTTCAGCTACGTGTTCGCCTAACCGTCTCTCGCTCAAATCCGCCGTATTTGAACGGTTTGGGGGACAATAATAATCTCTCGCTCGTTTCTTGCGCTTGATCCCTTATAGCCGACTTCGACGTTCTGTGTTGACCAGAATAAGACAAGGGGGCGAACCGATTGTTTTTGCAGAGCTAGTTGAAGAACTCGCTATGAAGGATTAGCGATCACGCGCCTTCGCGGCGTTTACGTGTTATTGTCGTCGACTTTATTTACGTTCAAGGATTACCGGAGTCCGTTAGGGATTATCGCCGAAGATGGTCCCACGTACGGAATTTGTTTGGCCTCGCCTTTCTTCCCTTTACCCCTCACAGCCCGGCTGTTAGTGGGAAGTAAATTCGACGATCAAGTGGGGGCCTTGAGCATTTCAGCTTCTAGGATACCGTATCAGCCATTCCGATTTCGACTCCGTAACGTACCGGTCAGCCCTTCGCGAAGTGATCCATTAGTGATTAACCTTACTCGTATACCATTGTGCCTAAAATTTATCCTGCGCTACGTTATACTCTAGCCTCACGACTTAGTGATTGTCCTTGCTACCTTGGAAAATCGGGATCAATTTTTTTTTACTACGTTTGGCTCTCCTGATTCATCACGCCCACTGAACTCTTTAAGGTCCCTTACTAGCAGCGAATTTTTTTTTATTTTTATCAAACTTTGCTACCTCTTACTAGCAGTTATTCTCTCTAAAACCTAGTTTATTAGTATTCGCTACCTTTGAAGTTTTCATTTGTATTGAAGTTCACTATCTATTATTAGTATTCGCTACCTTTAAAGGTTTCATTTTATTGAAATTTGCTATCTATTCTCAGCATTCGCTACCTTTAAAGTCTTCATTTGTGGTGAAATCCGGTACCTATTATTAATATTCGCTACCTTTAAAGTTTTCACTTGTATTGAGATCTGCTATCTATTATTATCATTGGCTACCTGTAAAATTTTCATCTGTATTGAAATCCGGTACCTATTATTAATATTCGCTACCTTTAAAGTTTTCATTTGCATTGAAATCTGCTATCTATTATTAGTATTCGCTACCTTTAACGTTTTTATTTATTTTGAGATTTGTTATCTTTTCTTAGTAGTCGCTACCTTTAAAAATTCCGTTAGTGACATCCACTATCGGGTACTAGTCAACATTACGTCTAAGATATTTTATAGAACGTTTTGCAGATTAGCTACCTACTGCTAGTAACGCCATCTCTACAATTTCTTGCTGGATTTATCCGGCCATTAACTACCCGCTGCTAGTAAACCTTTAGTTAGAAATCTCTATCCAGTCTGCGGGGTACGGATACCCCGAGATACCACCGCTACGTTCGTAACCGTTCATTGAACTTTTTACCGCGCAGCTACCTGGTGCCATTATAAACTAAAGTGAAGAAACTCCTTCCTCCATAACATCGGACCCGTGCTACCTAGTGTCAGAAGCGCTCCGAATTAAAATAGCCACCAACCGAGTCTACCTAGTGCGTGATACCTCGTGACATAACGTCGGGTTGTCGTATCAACAAACCTAGCGCAACCTACTACTACTACGCGATGCCATCCGATATTGAGACGCCACCACCCGGTTCGGAACCAGCGCTTGAAGACGTCCCACCCGGCGATCCTGTCGGCGACTCGGGTTATGGACTGACCCCGGGTAGTTCCGCTAATGTTACCGTCCGGGAAGGCCAGGTAAGTGAGAATTCTGCGTTAGCAGGGACGCGTAATACCCTGCCTCCCCCGGTCGATCCAATCACGGCGCAACCTCAACCAAATATTGAGGCTCTCAATTTCGCGGATGCACTCCGGCCGAATGGCCCTATCGAGCGTACGGCGCCACTGCCTAATCCGTCGGCCACAACATCGCAACAGCCGTTGATGTCGGCTGCAGACCGCCAGCTATACCAACGCAATTCCACCATGCGGGGCGGTCCTCAGACATTGCATTTCTCGGGGTCTCCTAACCATACCTACGAAGCCCAACGCCCCGAACCTCAAAGAAACTCCCCTCCGTGCGAACAATTTTCGGGTCCGCGTTATCCTCCGTCTCCGACAACCGTACTGCATATTATGCGTAAATGGGACTTGTCATTTTCCGGCAGGCGCGGCGAAGACATCGAAACCTTTTTGCTACGTGTCGACGAGGGACGTGCCCTAATGCCCATTCGCGACGCGGAAATCATACGTTGCATACCATTTTTCCTCACCGGTATTGCCCTTCAGTGGTTCCGCAATAGTCAGGGGACGTGGAATACGTGGGATGGGTTCAAAAGAGCATGCGTTCAGAGATTTGGGGACCCGGACTATCAATACGCCCTCCGGGAAGAAATTATGCGCCGAACGCAGGGTATCGCGGAACCCGTAGCCGATTACCTAACTTGCCTTCGCGGTCTGTTTAATCGACTCCGACCACCATGGGATGAAAGCGACCAGATCCAGTACGCGCACAGAAACATGCTACCTAGATTACAGATTGCCATCCACCGCGACGACGTATTTGACTTCGATTCCCTGCAACACGTCGCGATCCGAACGGAAAAAAGTTTTAGGGCCGCGCGAACATACCGTCCCCCTCCGACAGCCGAGCAATCGCTCTGTCCAGAACTGGCGTACACTGGACCGCGAACCCCGCGTAATTCGTCCAACCACACTGCTTACGCCGCACTCGACCTGGTCGAGTACGATGGTTACGAGGCAAATCTTATTGCTACCTCCCCACGAGTCGACACCACTTCTGCTCCGTTAGTGGACGAGACGCTACCTGTCACCGATGCCGTAAACGCACTCCAAAACCACCAGCGACCATCTCGGCGTCGCGGTCCGCCCGCAACACCCACGCCGTGCCAAGCTACCTTGACGACCTCCCCTACGGAGCCGCTACCTACGCGTCAAACGTTACCTGAGCCGGTTTCGACCAACCCTTTTTGGCCAGAAGCGGTGGAGGCCGGAAATCCGCCTCCCACGCGCCCCACTCCCCGCCACGCGCCGCGACCTCGAGTATGTTGGAATTGTCAACGTCCCGGTCACAACTTTAACGATTGCGAGGCTGAGAAGCGTACGTTCTGTTACCGTTGCGGGAAATCGGGTGTAACCTCTCGGAACTGCCCTTTTTGTTCGGGAAACGCGTGAAGGAGCCTGTGCAACGGTCGGGCGCAAACATCCGCTCCTCAACGACGCCGACTGCTAATTCAGACCATTCGCCCTTCGGGAATCCCGCCGAGATCTGTTGGTTTGGTCAACTTCAAACCGAAGAAAGCGTTACCGCTTTCTTCATCACGTTCACCGTAAACGGATGGCCTATTCGAGCCCTCGTGGACTCAGGGTCAAGCCGAACGTTTCTCGGACCGACCGCCATCCGCTGGATGGACGAACTGCAAATCCCTCGGCAAAACACCGCCCCACGCGGAGTGGAAATGGCGGGAGGGCAACGTGCTATCGCTCGCCAAACGGTCTCTCCTAAAATTTTATTGAACGGGAATACCTTCCCTATTACCGCCTATCTGCTACCTGATCTCGTGCTACCTTGTATATTAGGGTTAGATTTTTTGCGGAGCGCCCGGTTCGTAGTAGATTTCGAAGAAGCTACGTGGTACTGTAAATCCCATCCCTTCCGATTTTACCGTTTCGAAGTACAACGGGACCAAGGCCCGATTCACGCTCTCTGCTGCGGGTTACAGGAATTATCTGACGACCAGGGACGCTCTCTGCAACAACTTCTCGATGAGGAAATACCTCCCGCCCCGGAAAAACCCGGAGCGACAACCCTAGCTGAACATCACATTGATGTGGGGGGTCACGCGGCAATTAAACAACGGTATTACGCAGTATCCCCCGCGATTGAACAGCTCATCCACGAGTCTGTGGACCAGATGCTGTCCGACGGCATCATCGAGCCGTCGGCCAGCGACTGGTCTAGCCCCATCGTTATGGTCAAAAAGCCTAACGGGAAGCGCCGGTTCTGTCTTGATTTCCGTAAAGTTAATAGTGTCACAAAACGGGACGCGTACCCCATTCCCTTAATGACTAGTATTCTCGATAAGTTAAGAAGAGCTCACTACATCTCCACGCTCGACCTCAGTCAAGCGTACTTTCAAGTCCCACTCGCCCCGATAGTCGTGAGATAACCGCATTTACCGTACCGGGCCGTGGTTTCTTCCAATTCACGCGCATGTCCTTCGGCCTGACTAACGCCCCAGCTACCTTCCAACGCTTACTAGATCGCTTATTAGGCCCGGAAATGCAACCCTACGTCTATGTCTACCTCGACGACATCATTATTGTAACCAAAACCTTCGAGGAACACCTCTTTTGGCTGCGTAAAGTTCTCCGCAAAATTCAGGAGGCCGGTCTAACGATCAACCGCGAGAAGAGCGAGTTTTGTTGCTCGGAGGTGCGCTACCTTGGTTTCCTAGTCAACCGCCATGGACTACAGGTGGATCCAGACAAAACCGCGCCGGTCGTGAACTATCCCACCCCGAGAAATGTCAAACAGCTACGACGATTCATAGGTATGGCTTCCTGGTATCGTCGCTTCATCCCCGACTTCGCCACTATCGCTACCTGCCTTACAGCTCTCTTCAAAAAGAACGTGCGTTGGCATTGGGAAGGGGAACAGCAGCAGGCGTTTGATGAAATTAAGCGCCGGTTGACTTCCTCCCCTACCTTAATATGCCCTGATTTTAAGCTACCTTTTACCTTGCAAACTGATGCTAGTGGCGTAGGCTTGGGCGCAGTCCTAACGCAGGAGGTCGACGGAGTAGAACATGTAATCGCGTACGCCAGCCGTTCACTGAATAAGGCCGAGCGCAATTATACGACCACCGAACAAGAATGCCTTGCCGTCCTGTGGGCTATTCAGAAATTCCGCTGCTACCTCGAGGGGTACGAGTTCACAGTTATCACCGATCATGCGAGCTTACGTTGGCTTCATAACCTTAAAAATCCGTCAAGACCTGCCCCGTCGATGGACCAGAATGGAGAGCGGAGGGCCCGTACGTTCGGGATGCCGGCCGGAATATTCCCCGCGAACAACTTCCGACTCGCGAGGCCCGCCCGCGCCGCAGCCCGCCCCGACCTAGCCCCTACGACCGCGTGGAGTTCGTGGACCTCACCGACGAACACATGCTACCTACCCGCGCGATACCTAAACATCGACCATAGCAGGAGTTACTAGCTTCCCTCGGATTAAAACCCGCTACCTCCGCCGTCACTACACGACTGCCATACCTAACCTGCCCGCCCACTGAAACCCCGTTCGTTATTGCACCCCGGTAATTTTGTTTTAAATTGTATCCACGCCGCCTCTTACGCTACCTACACCGTCAACGCTACCTTCTCATAAACGCTACGTTAACTGGATCATTGTTACTGCCTTGCTTCCTATTAAAATAATATAATAACATTGTTTATCGTCTGCTGATTATTTTCTTTTTTGTCCTTCCCTTCCTATGATCATCGTATATTTGTTTTAATTTCTTCGGTCCGTCTTGGTTGTGGTTGTTTGTCTGTGGTGCCATGGGGATCTTTGTGGCTACGCTTCGGCACGGGAAAAGTCATCATAGCTGTTCTGTCATTTGCATCTCGTTTGTTTTATGTCTCGCTGCGATCGACCAATTAATCACAGAAATGGGCTAGTGCTTTGAAAGCCTGGTTGGAGGTTGAGATCTGGGCCCCGAAAAGGCTGGGTCTCGTCCCGGTTTCTCTGTTTCAGCTCCCAAAGGATCCCTCCGAACCGTTGCGCTTTGCGCAGGCCCTCACTAAACTCCATCCGTATTTGCGTGAGGCCGTACTCAGAAGAGTCGGACAGTATGTCGCTCACACCATCTCGCGAACGGCACCTGGCACCATGTTCACCGAGCTCCCCGGAGGGGAGGGGACTCTGTGACGAGATTTTTGGCCACGTCACCTGCGCGAAGTGTAAACGGCGAGGAGTGTCGGATTTACGACACTTGGGTCGGTGCACGTTCGCTTCACCACCTACCGGTTCACCGCAGAAGTCGCTCTCTATCTCGCTCTCTACGTTACCTTCCGTTCCGCTATTCTATTTCCGAGATTTTTAACGTTTTATTAGCGTCTTATTAGCAGTTATTTCTCTTTAAATTGGCGTATTTCTTTTTCGACCATATTGTTCCCCATTTTTCTGAGTCTCACCCCGCTATCCACTACCACCGAGGGATTAACGCTCCGCCTGCGAACCGCCACCGAACGCCCACGCACTCTACGCTCGCGCGCGCCGTCAACTATCGCTACCTGCTACGTTTCTAAGCGCTCTCTACACCGAGCGACATCGACTGATTATGGATTTTGGATTTTGCTTTGGATTTTTGGATTTTTGGATTTTTGTCGATCCTCCAGTTTTGGATATTTTGGAAGAGCAGACGGGTACCGACCAACCGTACCCGTGGATTATTGGATGCCCAGGGAGCGCGCTGGAAAATGGGCCGAAAATTACTGTGCCACCCGCCTCCCTACGACTTCCCAGCCTGGCGCTGGACCATCCCCTGGAGTTTGGACTGTCGCGGTCCGGCCAACCCGGCGCCCCATGAAGAAAGGGTCTAGGAGCACCGGTGGAAGAGTTAATTGCAGTGTTGCACCTCTATATTGTGAGTCCAATACCGCTGATGCATCGAGGCCACGATTTCCGGCGTGAGGGACTCCGCACTCTTCCATCGTTGCCACCGGATCCGAGGGGAAGACACCCAAGCTTCAGCATCGATTTGCTGCACGAAGAGACTGGAGAAGAAACGAAGATAGCGACGCCACGTGCCCAGACGTCATCGGTGGAGTATGCCACGTGCATTGAGCGGTTCAAAACGCGCGCCAGTGCACGAGACTCACGACACGCCGCGGCAGCCTCGGAACATCGGAGAGGTTGCGAAGACCCGAGCGCGTGCGCCAGCGGCGGCCGGCGAGCGGGCGGAGTGGGGAGCCACAGTATCGATCGTAGTAACGATTTTGTGCTTCGACACTTCGTTTTGGACTTCGACTGTGACAACACTTCTGAGTGAGCATCGAATCCCCGTGCATCGACCCAGGATCCATCCATCACCACGTGCGCCTGCTGAGATCCGGGTGAGACTCAGCCCTCCATTGGATTTCTGTGAGTCGAGACCTCTTTCTGGTTGTGCGAGCCGGCCCCGTGAGTAAGTTTTGCTTTGTTGGCTGTAAATTATTATTTATGAATTCGTTTTTGATGGTATTTCACGGTCAGCCGAGTCGCACAGCCACCCGGCAGCGTGCCGGGTACAAAGAGGGCTCGACCATTAATTGGTCGTTTCACTTTTATTTTATTATGCATGAGTTAGTGATATTAGTTTGGTTTTTGCGTAGGCATAATTGCTCAAGATATGTTAATCTTTTTCTTTTACTTTGTCTCCCGTGATTCTCGTTATTAGTATTGTTATTAGACCGAGCGCTACCTATTACCCCAATGTCGCGTGCTATCTGACTTTGAATTTTCTGTTTGTGTTAAATCAATGAGCTCTCTACAATCGCTCTTTGTTAGTTGAGATCGGGTGAATATTTATCTAACGTAAGCTTTCTAAGTGTAACTCTCGGCTATCCGCCGGCTTGCCGTGGTGTTGCGCGCTAGCGGTCAAGTGGACCGTTGCGATGTTTACATTTCGAGTCTCTTGTTCGGCACTCTAACTCGACCGTGCTACGCTGCTATCTTTTCTTAGAGGCGTTTGAATATTCACCGACTTTCGGATATTGTGTTTGTGGTTTGTTTTATTCTCTCAGGCACATCGCGCTGTACTACGCGTTCTTGCTGATGCTACCTATCGTACTCTAACTATTCGATATAACACGTGCGTCTCGCGCGTAGTCGGCTACCTTGTATTGTTCTCTGTTTCCGTTAGTTATAATTCATTGACTCGAGATTTATCTGTCGCCCCTCCCTTCAGATAATTAACGGTCAGTTCACTAAAATTAATTCCAATTGATTTCATGCATTTTTATGGCATTCTTTATCAACATTGTCTAGATTATTGTTAATTTATCGTTTGCCTTGTCGTTTATTCGGAACGATGCTACCTTCGGATGCTATTGCTTTTGATTAGAGTCACGCTACCTATTATTGCGATCTTGAATGGCCCCGGCGAATACTTTGATGATTAATATTTTCATTGGCTACCTCAATCCGTGACGATGTTTTGTTTATTTTTCTTTATTTTATATCGAGTCCCGGCTACCTAGACTGATCATTCTTGTCCACCTTATAAACGACTTTGCGCCTTGAGGTACTCTCAAGTGCAGCCCGGGAAAGGTTAATAAACCACTCAGTTCCCTAACAATTCTGGTTTTGTCGCCTCATTATTTCGTCCACCCCCCTCTACCATATTTCAGCTCGCGGAGCCTGAGTTAGTCGCGTGCCTTGTGGCTTTCACCGCATCCTCGCCCGACCACGCATGGGACTCTGCATTATCGGCGGCAAAAATAAGTCGATGTAAGTCGGCGGCACTTCGGTGCCTGGCGTCCAGTTGCCGGTGAAACAGAGTTCCGAGAGTCATTTATTTTGCCGGTTTTAATACTTTGTCTTTCTCTTTTTTTTTGGTGTCTATCATTTCGGAAATATAGATTAGTTCGGTGCGTGAGTCGTGGCCGAGGAGGGAGTGCTTGGGTTGTGAGGCCCAGCCGGGAAACTCCTCACAGGTGAAAATAAACATTTATCGGCAGTATGTCCGATTTTTTTACAAATGTGACATACATTCTCGGTTCATTCTTCACTCGAGTTTTTAATAGCCCCGGTGGTTTGCACATAAAAACCATTCTTCTTCGAACACTTTTTCGCTACATGCCCCTTCTCGTCGCACAGTTGGCATACAGTCTCTTCGCTAGCTATTGCGTGCACGTTGCGTCGGGCCTCGTGTTTAACGTCCTAAGCACCTGAGGCTTCTCGCTCCCGGCTTCTCAACGCGGCGCGCGACACTAAGTCCTTCTCAATCTGTACAGCATTAAGAATTAATTCATCGATATCATCTATTACCGTAAGACGTTGTTCTATTTCCGGTTTCAATCCATGCAAAACACAGACGGGCAGACATTTTCTAGTGTTCTCAATAGAAACCTCCGATCTCGCATCATCTCCCTCCTTATAGATCTCTATTATCAGCTTGTCAATATCTTTCAAACGATTAGCATAGGCAATTACCGACTCGTTTTCACTTTGATATATTGTTCCCAGTTGCCCCTGTAGTTGATAGACATTGTAGGTTGGACCATACCTTTCTTTAAGAAATTTTCCTAAACTTTTTATTGTCTCGAATTGCATGTCTTGTATCATTCGTCGAGGTTCACCTATAATCTTAACACGCACAGCCCGTACCAAGTTACCTTCTGCTTCCGGTCCTATCATAGTAAGGGCTTCGTAACATCCCTGGATAAACATAGTTAAAGACATCGTACGACCGTCATAATTGGGGATCACGGCTAGCGCGTCCCGAAGGGAAAGTGTTTGATTATTATTGACCATTGTGATAGAGGATTTTCTGTCTTTTTCAGTGAAAAAGTCTACTATTTTTCCACTAGAATTGATTGCCGACTGTGATTTCATTTTACTAGCTTCACTCAAAATTTCAAATCTTTCAGGTGTATCTATACTCATATACCCATCTATATCTCTCTATATTATAAAAAGATCTCGCCGCCGCCGCCGTGTCAAGAATCGAGGGACTTAGAATAATTCGGGCTCAGGGCTTGGCGGAAGGAAGTGGGGCTAAAGGCTTGGGGCTAGCCCCACTCCTTTCCGCCAAGCCCCGAGCCCGAATTATTCTGTCCTTTTCCAAAAACATAGGTCCCCCAAGGCTGCGAGCACCTTTGGGGGGGGACCCTTGTGGGGAGGCACCCTTGGGTGGGGGGCGATTGCGAGCGCGCGCAGCGCGCGAGCCACAATAAAATCCTAGTATATATATATATATATATATATATATATATTTTATTTTAATTTTTGTATTAACTGGCGAACACAAAAAGAAACTGTAATTTTTAGTTTTTCGTAAAATTTGTTATTATTGGTCTTAATAAAATTATTTTTGTATCGACTTTCTCTATTTTGGTAATTACTGGTAATTTTTCACACTCACACGTGGTTACTGTCAGGTGATAACTCGATTTTATTGAACTATCTTTGATTTTACTTGTTTGTTATCCACAACTATGCTTTTGTACAAATTATTAAGTCGTCTCAAAAAAAATGTTTACGTCCTCCAGATCTTCTTTTGCCCATTTAATTGGTAAATTGTTGAAGGGTAGAGTATCGCGGCAGTCCGCGCAAGTCTCCGAAGGTTTGAAAAGAGTATCGCGGTTGTCCGCGCAAATCTCCAAGGATGAGGTAAGAGTATCGCGGCTGTCCGCGCAAGTCTCCCAAAAGGTATAGGTATAAGGGTATCAGAAAACGAGGAGTTCTCAATGTGTGAATTTCTTTCTTTTAAAAATTCTAACTTCTCCAAATAATATAATAAAATTGAGTTATTCGATTTTTCGAGGAACTAGTTTCCGTGTGGATCTTCTTAATTTTATTTTAGAATTCTCTTTTCGTATTTTTCATTGTAATTTTAATTTTAATAAAAATCGATACTTATTAATTTGATCAAGAGTTTCTATAGCTTTTATTTTGAGTTCTAAATTTTTACCACAATTTCTTACAACCTTTTTATTTAAACTTTTCATTCGTTAATTACCATTTATTTATTTATTGTTCCTTTTCTTTGAAAATTATTATTTATTCTTTTACTACTCTATACACAATTTTTCCTGTCTTCGCATACAAAAGTATTCTTTTTGGATCCCGGACGAGCCCCCAATTTTTGTTACGTCAAGTTTGCAAAAATTAATTAATTTCGACAATCTTATACGTTTTGCACGTTAACGAAAGAATTTACCGTGCACTAGTTAAAAAATATAAAATATTCCCTTGACTACAACTGACGATAGTATCGTTAACGCAAGCCTGTTTTCCGGTCTAATCTTTCGAAAAATAACCCAGGATTAGGCTAAAGATTCTACTTTTGCAGAGGTGAAAACTACGATAATTTGTGTATTTATGCTGATATACTTTTCTAACTTACGTTATTATAATTTGTACTTACGTGATATTTACCGTGTAATTGATGTTCTTATGCGACGTGAATGTGGCCTCATCTTCTGGTCTGTTATTCAGATGACAATTCCGTTGAAGTCTTGGATATTTGAAAATCGCGGGATGACGAAATCAAATACGAGGTATTTAATTTGCAGCTTGATGGTTATTTATTCAAGAAGAATTATAGCGCAAAACGTAAATCAATATTCGACCGATATCCACCGAAATGTCGCAGCGTACTTTAAATGTTAAACGCTGGTTCAATAAATTGGTGTCGATTTTCAATACAATGATGTAGGAAAAAGTTTCTAACTTCAAAATCCACGAGTCGCGTTGCAATCGGAAAATTCACGCAAGTTTTATCAAAGATCGTTCAAAGCATGAAGACTGCTTGTATGACAATGGGTCAAGAAGTGACAATACCTTTGACCGTAATGAAGACCGGGTGGTACGTGGAAGATGAGGCGGAGCAGCAGGAGCCTCCGCTGCAGGAGCAGGCCGAGACCCTCTCGTCCGGTGCTTTTATACAACTGTGTACCCCTTCTCCTAACTTGTTTCTAGAGTCTACTTTTAATTAGGCTACCAGATGCGTCCCCGCGCGTCATTCGGAAGTTTGGGAGGGAGACATATGATTCTTCAATATCGATACACCTCGAAAGTCTTACGGCCAATCTAGCAACCGCTTCACCTATACATGTCCCCTAGCAAGATGATACTTGCTTCCCATTGTTCCGCGTGTCCTCTGGTCGGCTGAGATTAAGTCTCACATCTGATTGGCGAATTTCGTTCGGATGTTCCAGTTCTATTTTGATTGCAGAATAAATTATGCCCATTTGTCTCTCGCGAGGGTTATTATATAGTGACCTGGAAGATCGAATAACGCAAATAATTTTAATAACTGTTGCTATATACTTCATAAAACGTCATGCTTGTGGTCAAAATATATTTTCTTAACTAATATAATTTCTTTAATTATTTTTATAAATTCCAACTTTAATGATTAAAACATTATTGCTTAATTTGTCAAGATTTCATCACTCTTTATTTGGAGGAAGAGTATTTTTCATAGTCGAATCTTCTTTATTCTCGATCGATTACGTCGGAAAAATTATCAATGGAGAAAACTGAAACTGAACAATAATAAAACTGAACAATAATTAATTTTAGTAATATAATAAATGAGATCACCGACATTTTTGTGCCAAACAATTTTTTTGGAGAGTTTCAATCTCAAGCCGAAATTCTGAGAAATAAAGTTAAATCTTTATTTGATCATCAGTTTTTCGGGGGAGATATCAGTCGTTTTATTAGTCCCATTTGAGGGTTGCTAATTATGGTTCTTAGGTGGTTGGAGGATTTCCCAACAGAACTCATTTCTGTCCGACGAAAAGTCGGTTGAACAGGGCAGAAGCCTCGTGTTAGATTTTAGGCTCTCTACTTTTGTCATCGACAACGAGAGAACTCGTCGACTGTTATATCTTCTTAATCCCCGACCACCTGGCCAGTGATTGAACTGTCCAGTGCTGGCGCGGCGATTCTCATTTAAATTCTTTCTTTCATAGTATGAATCTTTATGATAAAGTTTTCGAAGCAAATTGTCTAAGTATTTTCGTAAAATTTTGCGAACCGTTGCCACATGCACGCAATAACCGCTGCAACTTTAGACCGTGCACCGATATCTGACCGGCGAATACAATTTGATCTATGCGACATTTTTTATATTGTATTGTTTTATGTTGTTTTTATATTGATAATATAATATTCATTCACCTTATGGCCATTCGAGTTTATGATCTTTCGAGATTATAACCATTCGAGCTTATGACCATTCGGGCTTATAATCATTCGACCTTGTGACCTTTCGAGATTATAACCATTCGAGCTTATGACCATTCGAGATTATACCCATTCGAGCTTGTGACCTTTCGGGATTATAACCATTCGAGCTTATGACATTTCGACATTATAACCGTTCAAGCTTAAGACATTTCGCGATTCTAAACGTTCGAGCTTCTGTCATTTCGAGATTATAACCATTCGAGCTTGTGACAATTCGACGTTGTGTCATTCGAGCTTATGGCCGGCAGACCTTATGACAGCGCCCCCAAACAACACACTTGGCAACACGCTTTGTTTTGGCATTGTATGGACTTCGGCTTTTAATCTGATCCCGAAGTCTATCCTGAATAGTTCAGCCGGTACAAACGCAGAATCCTTTCTGGTGTACATTTTGGATTATCGCCTGGACTGCCTCCCGTGTGCGAATCTCAAACGGGCGGTGTCTTGGCACAGTACCATTGCCAAGATTGCCGGTACTGGCGCCCAGTTCTGGGGACATACGGATCTATGTCTGTCTCAATGCTGGGGCAACTCAGAAATGATAACACCGGTCCTACGCTTGTTCCATACTGTCGACACGGTACTGATTGCAGTACTGGTTGAGTCTATGATGGCGAATGTTCGTATTCCGTACTGTTAATTAATTATGGACCAATGCTGGTGCAATACTGGTACTGGTACTGGAACAATGCTGGTACAATGTTGGTACAATACTGGTACAACACTTCGCCAGAACCACCAGCCAGAACCGCGCCGATACTGCGGATCAAGCGTTGGACCCTGAAATGTTATGATTTCAGAGCTGTCCCAGTATTATGCTCGTAAATCATCCGATACCCACTCATGTACGAATTTCAAACAGGCTATGTCTTGGCGCGGTCCAATTGCCAATGTTGTCTTAATGTTGCTAATCTTGTCTTAATGCTGGGGTAACGCTGGAATGATAACACTGGTCCAGAGTTTGTTTTCTAATATTGGTATAATACTAACTGACAGTACTAGTGTAGTGCTTTTAGCTAGGCTTGGGCCAGAGTTCATTGATTGGACGGAGCCGAGGTCCAGTTTCAGAAGCGAGCCAGTGGCGGGACAACTAATATGAACATTTCCGAATATTAATATTCATATTATTATTAAATTTATATATTACATAATAAAAATATGTTATTATTTTAATTATATTGGTAATATTATTTTATTAATATTAAAAAAAGAAAAAAAGTAATTCTTTCACAATTACAGTTTTTCCGAGATGCTCTCTGAGAAGTGATGTGTGGGGATTTGAACCTAAGACCTATCGACGTACCTAACTACCTATCTATCTAAGGACGTACACACTAACCACTAGACCAAACCGACTATATGGATTTCTGATACTAGACTTTATTGTTACGTTCCGTAACTTTCGGGTCCTACACCCTTAAAAGAGAACTTGCGTCAAGACGCTGGGGCAGGCAAATAGGGGCACATATCGGGATGGACGCTCGGGAGCCTGGAGGGCCGCTACACCTATGGCGTGGGATTGGATGTCTATGAGCATTTAGCGCGGGTCTGGGTGGGCCCTCAAAATACGAGAGTTGGAGCTCGCGTGTCCAATATATCGACCTAGATTATTATTTAAACATTTAAATTAGGATCGACGGACCGTGGGTAATTCGACTTCGGCTTCATACAGGAGACAGAGCGTCCGCGAACTATGATATCGAGATGTTTACAGGAATGACCTAACCACTAAGGGGTCCCTGTACCTAAAGCCGCCTAGACGTCTGCGTCGTTCTTTGTGCAGTCGATAAACCTGAGAGCCATAAATTTTGCAATGCGATGTTGGGAGTCACACGTGGGCATCCAATGTTTTAAATAAGATAGGTACGTGAGATCAAAGACAAAGGATGGATTGTCGATCCCGCGAAAGGCCTCGTCCGTCGACTTGTTTTATTTTCGGTGTTAACTCCAGTATATACAGTTCATTTTTCGACCATATACAATCCTAGGTAGAAAGGGCTATATCGCGACCGAATGCTATCGAATATAATTATAAATATGTCATCGGTCACTAGATGACAAATAATCAACCGGCGACGATTTTATATACCAACGCGACCAGTGAGATCACCTTTCGGCAGAGCCAAAACTTCTCAGAAGACGACCATACCAACACAGTGCAACTGAGAAGGAGGGCGTATCGGAGCTATGAAGATTGCAGTGGGCCAGAAGAGGATGGAGCGTTGCAGCCTACTACTAACACCGCTACAGCGAGGGCACACCACAGCACGGGCGTAAGAAGAGAATGAAGAATAAGGAAGCTATGCAAGGCGGAAGCGGGAGGAGGACAGCATCATAGGCCTACGAGCAGCAGAGGGAAGGCGACGGAACTATGGAACTTCTCCTTCTCTGCCGATGGATACCCCTTGATGACTACTACGGTTTAGGAACAAAAAGATTTAAATAATAATTGTTTAAATTATACATATATATATACTAGGATTTTATTGTGGCTCGCGCGCTGCGCGCGCTCGCAATCTCCCCCAAAAAAGTGCAATCTCCCCAAAGACCTCTAGGAAGTATAGGAAAGACTCCCGGGAAGTATGGGAAAGACCTCCAGGAAGTATGGGAAAGACTCCCGGGAAGTATGAGAAAAACCTCCAGGAAGTATGGGAAAGACTCCCTGGGATGTATGGGAAAGACCTCCAGGAAGTATGGGAAAGACTCCCGGGAAGTATGGGAAAGACCTCCAGGAAGTATGGGAAAGACTCCCGGGAAGTATGGGAAAGACTCCCGGGAAGTATGGGAATGACCTCCAGGAAGTATGGGAAAGACCTCCAGGAAGTATCGGAAAGACTCCCGGGAAGTATGAGAGAGACCTCCAGGAAGTATGGGAAAGACCTCCAGGAAGTATGGGAAAGACTCCCGGGAAGTATGGGAAAGACCTCCAGGAAGTATGGGAAAGACCTCCAGGAAGTATCGGAAAGACTCCCGGGAAGTATCGTAAAGACCTCTGGGAAGTATGGGAAATACCCCTGAAATTTTTCTAAGTCCCTCGATTCTTGACACGGCGGCGGCGGCGGCGGCGGCGAGATCTTTTTATAATATAGAGATATATATATATATAGATATATATATATATATATATATATCTTCACATGATTATATGTATATTATAGTTATTGGCTAAATTTAAGGCTTACTGCATTAGCTTTAGGATATTGTTAATTAATAATTTAATTTATTTCAAAGATCGAGGTTTCTCTAAATTAATCAATTAAATTCTTTAAATGAAGTTGTTAATTTACAA
Organism: Ephialtes manifestator; assembly: GCA_963970395.1. Classification (NCBI taxonomy): domain Eukaryota; kingdom Metazoa; phylum Arthropoda; class Insecta; order Hymenoptera; family Ichneumonidae; genus Ephialtes; species Ephialtes manifestator. The sequence continues at coordinate 616,556 of OZ019977.1, forward strand.
AAGTAAATTAACATGTATAAGTTGTCGAGATCGAAATCATTATCTTTGAAAATATATAAGTATATATATATATATATATATATCTTCACATGATTATATGTATATTATAGTTATTGGCTAAATTTAAGGCTTACTGCATTAGCTTTAGGATATTGTTAATTAATAATTTAATTTATTTCAAAGATCGAGGTTTCTCTAAATTAATCAATTAAATTCTTTAAATGAAGTTGTTAATTTACAAAAGTAAATTAACATGTATAAGTTGTCGAGATCGAAATCATTATCTTTGAAAATATATAAGTCATTGTTTATCGTTTTCAATAATTATTAATTGTTAATTAACAAATCGTTGCCTTGGAAGTTCGGGAGATTTATGTAAATGCGATTTCCATTATTTATCATAGATCGTTTAATTTATCCATAATCGATAATTATTAATTGTTAATATTGAGACCATAGTGTTAATAAGCTAGCTCTAAGACAAAAGGCATGGTGGGGACGGCTGAATCAACTCATAGTGTGTGCCCCCTCCCAAGGGGTATCATTTGTATATCTTTGGCTGTCTATATAAGATGGAGCCCTTAAAGCTTCGAGTTAGTCGCGGTCCACAGTTTTTTCGCGCAGAAGGTTCAATTCGACGCTCAGAGTCACACTGGTTACCCGAGCCTGTGTAGAAGTCAAATTTTGATACTCTGTCGTAGCGCGCGTGAGTTAAAGTTCGAGTCCGTCGTTCCCCGGTCTTTATTCATTTTTAATTATTTTAAAGTGCAAAATTCAGTGTTCATTTTTTTTTGTTTCAACTTAGTTTTCTTTTTCCTAAATAAATCAAAGTGTTTTAAAAATCTATTAAGTGTTGTGGCATTAATTCATTTGCTGCACTCAACGACCACCCTACAATCGACTCCTGTTGCCGTTCCCGCTGAAGTTTCCTGACACTGTCGTCGTTACACCACTGTTTCCAGCTACCAGCCTACCGTTTTTACATCTACCCATCGGGTTTACAGCAGTACCGATAAGTCAAGTTCTTTTATTCATTATCTAAGTCGAAGAAACACCCTTAGGCCTTTTCCCGAACTTTTGCCCGAGAGGGTAGGCTCTAAACAAGGCCCATAACACCCATACGCCCTTTCAATTCACCTGTAATCTAGTGTAACAGGGAGAGCCTCACTCTCCTTTGCCTAGAGTGAATTTTTCGGGAAAAACGGATCTGTGCCGTAACAAAAATTGGGGGCTCGTCCGGGATCTAAAAGAGTGTTTCTTCGTCCAAATTATTTTGCTTGGTTTCGCTTCTTCTTTGTAGCTTCTTTTACTGTGCATGTGTGCGAATTTTGGTATGAGTGGGTAACAGAACCTGGGAAATTCTGTTACCAATAATCGATAGCAGAAGCTGGAAAATTCTGCTATCATTGGCTATTAATTAACTAATGACAGAACCTGGAAAATTCTGTCTGTTAATTGATGCGCTTGAAAAATATATATATTTGGTTTTATATTGTTCCATATTGTTTGTGTGAGAGTATAGTTAAAATTCGGGAAAAAAACTGTGTAAATTGCGTTGTATTCGGATTTTGCGGTGTTTTATTTTCAGGAAATTGCGTACGGTGAAATTAAAATCGGAAAGATTCGCGGTATCAAGTGGTGTTTTATTTTTTTTTTAAAGGAAATTTCGTGCGTTAAAAAAAAATAAATTCAGTAAAATTGCGATATTATAACAGTATATTATCATTCTCAGGAAATTGCGTGTTAGTTCTTTTGGGATCTGTCATTGGGAATTTTTCGGTGAAACGCTTATTATATGCATTCAGGAATTTTTTTTTATTATTGGAAACCGGTTAAATTGCGTGAAATAGAAATTTATATTTATGACTTCCTTGAGTAACTTACAAGTTTTTAAATGTAATGAGAACGCGTTCACACGGGCAAATTGACGATAAGGTTGTACACGAGTACCCTAACGAAAGGGAAATAAAAAAGAACGCGAAAAAATTTGATAATCTTGTCGTGGACGACGAATTAATTTCTGAAGACGAAAGCGAAGACGAAAACGCGACTTTAAAATCATCGGGAAAGGAGAGCGGCCCCCGTTTAGAAGAGACGAACGAATTTTTTAGAGAATTACCATCGGGATCTAAATTTTCTTCTAGCAGTTTTTTGGGAAATAATTCCGCTAAGATGCCTGACAATCCCTGACAAATTTGAGGGATGCAATAAAGTTAGTGCCGGATTTTGATGGGAAACGCGAAAATTTGGCCAGATATGTAATGGGGATGGAGGATGCGAAAGCCATGGTTGGCGATGCACTTGATGTGCATTTATTGCGGCTTTCTAAAACAAAATTGTCATCCTCTGTTTGGAATAGGGTATCAAAAATTACTTTCACTAGCACGTCTGAATTAATTAGATACTTGAAAAAAACGTATGATCCACCGAGAGATATTTACCAGCTAACCGGAGAATTGGGAAGTAGTTTTCAGCGTTGCGTAGATTCGGTAGATGATTTTGCTGACCGCATCCAAGCACTCGCTGATCAAATTATGGACGCTTATAAAAGCAAAAATAATGATCTTCCTGCGGCCGAAAAAACGCGAATAGAAGAAATGGCATCTAAATGTTTTCAGCGCGGTCTTAAAGACGAAATTCGTAGGGGTATCGGAGTACAACCCAATCTAAGTGACGCAATACATAAAGCCAAAGAAGTAGAGCGCGAACTTGCGGATCTCGAGCAGCTTAGGGCAAATGACGAATCGAAAATTAGTGAGCCCCCGGAAAAATTGGAAAAAAAGATTAGCATAAATGTCGTAGAAAATGGGAATAGGAGCCCCAGTAAGGGATCGGGAGCGCCTGCAGTAGCGGGTGGTCTAGTATGTCAACTCTGTAATAAGAGTGGGCATGCGGCCGATACCTGCTGGGGATTGCAGGGTAAGTCTACGCCGGTCGCGTGCCAGCTATGTGGCCAGGCAGGTCACACCGCAGTCAAATGCGGGTCATTGGCCGCAGGGCCCCAAGCCGTCCGATCGACAACGGATCAGCTGACCGTCTGTCAGATCTGTGGTAAGCGGGGGCACTTGGCTGATAAATGTTTTTTCATTCCTTGTCGTAAGTGTGGGCGAAAGGGACATTTGACGGAGTCCTGTTTTCAGACGCAGCAGTCTGCAGAAATACAAAACTCTGTGGCGGGACCGGGTGCTCCGCAAATGGGGCAAAATATGCCATCTTCGCCGCCCATGCAATGCTACGCGTGCCAGGGATGGGGGCACATGGCTCGGAGCTGCCCTAGTCGAGTGAGTGGTCAAGGGAATCCAGGGATGCGGAGTTCTACTGGCCCACCCAATATCAGGGGGTTTGGACGGCCCGTGTCCTACGCCCAAGCGGCAGGATTCTCCTATCCTTCGTCGATCAGCTGTAATTACTGTAGGCAAGGTGGCCACGTGATCGCTGAGTGTCAAATCCGTGCAGCAAGGTACGGACCTCTGAATACTCAGGGAAACGGGGATGGCCTTCCTGCGCCGGGTGCCCAGGCAGAGGCCAACTCGCGGGTGCACCCAACCATGGCAATAGCAACATCGGAATTACCAACGCATTACCACGAATAGTCGATGTATACCTTACGCGAAAAACTGATGACATTATCTTGCCAACTATTTCATTAGACTGCCCAGATAGTTCAAAGTCTTTGTTGTTTATGTTAGATTCTGGGGCCAGTAAAAATATCATTAAAAAACAAAGTGTAGCACCGGGTGCTGTAATCCTTCGAGATGAAATTTTGAGATTGAGCGGCATAACGAAAAATCTTGTTTATACATTGGGCTATGTTGTTGTAGATGTTCTAGGAAGGAACACCATTTTCCACGTAGTTCCTGATGATTTTCCAATCAATCAATCCGGTATTTTGTCATCAGAATATTTCCGAGATAATTTGGCAAAAATCGACTATGAAGAGAGTTTATTAGAGGTTCGAAAACTGGCTATTCCATTTCACACACGAGAAAGTATGATCTTTCCTCCTAAATCCACGCGTTTGTTTTATGTTAGGATAAAAAACGATGACGTGAGGGAGGGTTTCTTGCCTACTATATTGCCAAGTAACGGAATTGTAGTACACCAAGGTCGAGTGAGGAATCATCAAGGCAAGGTGTATTTGTATGCCACGAATCAAAGCAATGTTGCTGTAAAGGTAGAAATACCAGTAGCAGAATTATTGCCAACGATGCTATCGAAATCCAACGTAGAGTTTAAGCTTGAAAAATCCGTCGTAAGTACCCACCCGAGCTCGAATTTAGTCGGAGAAAATCGAGTCATTGCAGTAGAAAATTGCGCAGCCAATTCCTCTATTGTAGGGAGTCCAGAGAGAGTTTTGTCTAGTTTAAGTCCAGTTCCAGAGAGAGTTTCGTGTCCAGAGAGAGTTTTGTCTAGTTTAAGTCCAGTTCCAGAGAGAGTTTCGTGTCCAGATAGAGTTTTGTCTAGTTTAAGTCCAGTTCCAGAGAGAGTTTCGTGTCCAGAGAGAGTTTTGTCTAGTTTAAGTCCAGTTCCAGAGAGAGTTTCGCGTCCAGAAAGAGTTTTGTCTAGTTTAAGTCCAGTTCCAGATAGAGTTTCGTGTCCAGAGAGAGTTTTGTCTAGTTTAAGTCCAGTTCCAGAGAGAGTTTCGCGTCCAGAAAGAGTTTTGTCTAGTTTAAGTCCAGTTCCAGAGAGAGTTTCGTGTCCAGAGAGAGTTTTGTCTAGTTTAAGTCCAGTTCCAGAAAGAGTTTCGTGTCCAAAGAGTGTTTTGTCTTATTTAAGTCCAGTTCCAGAGAATGTTTCGTGTCCAGAGAGAGTTTCGTCTAGTTTAAGTCCAAGTCCAGAGAAGAAATCGTTGTCCAGTGTTGTTCCAGATCGAGAAAAGAAATCATTGTCTATTGTTGTTCCAGGTCCAGAAAATAAATCGTTGTCCAATGTAGTTCCAGCTCCAGAGAAAAAAATTGTTGTCTAGTGTTGTTTCAGCTCCAGAGAAAAAATTGTTGTCCAGTGTTGTTCCAGCTCCAGAGGAAAAATTGTTGTCCAGTGTTGTTCCAGTTCCAGAGGAGAAGTCGTTGTCTATTGTTGTTCCAGTTCCAGAGAAAAAATTGTTGTCTAGTGTTGTTCCAGGTCCAGAGAAAAAATTGTTATCCAGTGTTGTTCCAGATCCAGAGAAGAAATCGTTGTCTATTGTTGTTCCAGGTCCAGAGGAAAAATTGTTGTCCAGTATTGTTCCAGTTCGAGAAAAGAAATTGTTGTCCAGTGTTGTTCCAGTTCCAGAGGAAAAATTGTTGTCCAGTATTGTTCCAGTTCGAGAAAAGAAATTGTTGTCCAATTTTGTTCCAGCTCCAGAGGAAAAATTGTTGTCTAGTGTTGTTATAGCTCCAGAGAAAAAATTGTCGTCCAGTATTGTTCCAGCTCCAGAGAAGAAATCGTCTATTGTTCCAGCTCCAGGGAAAAAATCGTTGTCCAATATTGTTCCAGGTCCAGCGAAAAAATCATTGTCCAGTATTGTTTCAGATCCAGAGACTCGAGCAGGGTATGGTAAGAATTTGGAGAGTGGAAAAAATTGTAGCAAAAATTCTAAAAAGTCTTCAGTTGATGTCCAGAAAAATTGTCGGTTTGAAAAGGAGAAACGGGATGAAAGTCAGAAGAAAAAAATAACTGTAATTGATCAGATTGAGGTAGGGGATGAAAAAAGTAATGTTTCTTAATTTCATATTTCAGATGTTAATAAGAAATTTGTCTCGCTGTTTTTGTTTGTTTTGTTGTATTTATTCCAGACGTTCAGTAAAATGTCAAGTTCAACAGTAAATTCAGTTCCTGATAAAAAATCAAGAGACAATTGTAGTTTGGTGGCAAAATACAGTCAGAGATCGACGTCTGCACAAGAATATCTTGAGCCACTCGTAGGTTCAAGATTTATAATTGATTCCGATTGTTTCGCGTTTGGAGGGAAACTCTGCGATGAGTCACGGATCGCGAAGGTCATGGAATTGTTGCGACTCGATCATCTAGCAGGAGATGAGATCTCTTCTATAAAGGAACTCGTAAGGGGTTGCGCGGATATCTTTTACCTGCCAGGTGAGGTACTGGGCGCCACGGATGTCGTGATGCACAGGATACCCACCACAGACGATTTTCCTGTGAATTCGAAGCAATATCGCTTTGGAGAGGTTCATAAAGAGGAGATTCGTAAGCAGGTGGGAGAAATGCTTGATGCTGGGTTGATCAGGCCCTCAAGCTCACCGTACAATACGCCTCTGTGGGTCGTGCCGAAGAAGCCCGACTCTCAGGGAAATAAGCGGTGGCGAGTGGTGCTGGACTTCCGGCAGCTTAACGAAAAAACGATTGGCGACGCGTATCCATTACCGAATATCGAGGGAATTTTAGATCAGCTGGGTGGCGCGAAATATTTTTCTGTTTTTGATCTTGCGTCCGGTTTTTATCAAATAAAAATGCATCCGGATGACTGTCACAAGACTGCGTTTACTACACCGTATGGACATTACGAGTACGTTCGTATGCCCATGGGATTGCGTAATGCACCTCCCACCTTCCAGAGAGCGATGGACATGGAGTTAATGGGTCTCCAAGGACAAGAGGTATTCGTATACTTGGACGATATTGTGGTACATGCACGCACTTTAGAGGAACATAATGAAAAATGTTTAAGATTGTTTGACCGTTTGCGTAGGGCCAATCTTTCTTTGCAGCCGGATAAATGTGAATTTTTGAAAAAAGAAGTAGGCTATCTGGGTCACCTTATCGGAGAGGATGGGATAAAGCCCGACCCAAAGAAAATAATTTCAGTTCGCGATTTTCCTCGTCCACGTAACGCTAAAAATATTCGTCAATTCTTGGGTCTAACGGGTTATTATAGACGTTTTATCGAAGGTTACGCGAAATTAGCTAAGCCTTTAAAAACTCTTTTAAAATCAGATGCACCTTTGTTGTGGGGAAATGCTCAAGAAGAAAGTTTTCAAATTCTTAAGCACCATCTGTGCACCGAGTCCGTTTTAATTTTTCCAGATTTTTCAAAACCGTTTATAGTCACAACAGATGCATCCGAATATGCAATTGGGGGTATATTGTCGCAAGGGGAAATTGGTAAAGATCGACCAATAGCGTACGCCTCACGTACGTTAAACGAAGCTGAAACGCGTTACGATACCTATGAAAAGGAGGCTCTAGCGATCGTTTATAGTGTGCTGCATTATCGTCCGTATCTGTACGGAAGAATCTTTACTTTGATAACTGACCATAAGCCGCTCACGTGGTTCCGCACTTGTAAGGATGGGAATGCGCGTGTGTTGAGATGGAGATTAAAATTGGCCGAATATGAATATGATGTTGTTTATAAGGCCGGAGTATCAAATGTGAATGCGGATGCCCTGTCTCGAAATCCAGTAGATTCAGAGCCTACGTTAACAGATGGCGAAATCGTCGTCTCTCGGGTCACGGGTGACCACGATTGAACAGATTCCGAGATACTAACATTGTTGGGGGATGAGGAGTACGATGGTGACAGCGATGAGGAATTCGAAATAGAAGACGAGCAGGTGAGATATGAGGAGCAGTGGTGGGAATCGCTCACTTCTGAGGAAAGACTCGAGGCGGTCAGCGAGGAACGGGAGCTCATGCTGCCCATCCGTAAGGACGTCACCGCCAAGACAGGGGTAAGTGGAAACAGCGCTGTCACAGGTACTGGTAAGACTGCGGTTTCACCCCCTCGGATGCTCACTCGTCGGCAAGCCAAGCTGCAAAAGGAAGCTGAGGCCAAGCAAAGGCAGCTTGAAGAGAGACAACTGAAAGATTTTTCACCACAAGCGGGGTGTTCAACTTCTGGAAGAGTGGACCACGTGGAAGATGTTGCAGCCTCCAAAGAAGATCCTTTATGCGAAAATCCTCCATCCGAAGACGAAGTAAGAGGGCCAAAGAAGAAGAAGAAGGGGCGTCGAATTGAAGATCCTCGGGAAGACTACTCCAACAATGAAGATAGTGACGATGACCAGTCACTTCACGGGGTTAATAACGAAGAGCTACCTACGGAATTTCCTGAGACTTCTATACGCGAAAATATTATTCAGTCGAGGGATTTATTTTTCACACGAAAGGACACTCTAGCGTATTTTTTAAATACCAAGGGTGAGCCTCTTGACCACGAGTCCCAAAAGCTGGCCGAGCGCAACGAGCTCCCGTATTTTCCTGACCTGTCGGTGGGAAAGGCGAGTGCTATAAAGCGAGGTAGTCGCTACCACGTAGCTCTCCAGTCAGCGAGGACTCGGGTGAAGGGCCTTCCATAATTCTTTCACATATGCGTGACGCGATTCGGGGTTTGAAGGAGTGTATGGAAGCATCGGATATGCAAAGTGTGAGTTTCGCGAAAACTGATTTCGTAAGTAATATACCGTGGGAAAATATAATAGCGGAGTTTCGATCGAATTTTTCAGGTAGTCCGATGAAAATTATCGTATGTCACGGGATCATACGTTATCCTAATCGAGAGGAACGCGAAGGAATAATTCGCGAAATGCACAGCTCGGCAGTCGGAGGTCATCGAGGTGTTTCAAAAACTTATAATAGGATTCGGCATTATTATTTTTGGGAAAAAATGAAAGTTGATATTCAACAATTTATTCAACAGTGCCTTCCTTGTCAGCTAAAAAAATGCGTGCGGATAAAGACAAAGCAACCGATGATAATTACGGATACGCCGGGTAGTGCATTTGATAAAGTCGCGTTAGATATCGTCGGTCCGATTCTAAAAACGAAGCGAGGTAACGAGTATATTTTAACCATCCAGGATCAACTCACAAAATTTTGCATTGCAATTCCTCTAGCCAACGCCACTTCGGCAACCATAGCAGATGCTCTGGTCAAGCATTTTATTAGTATTTTTGGACCTCCTAAAGCTATTCTCACGGATCAGGGTCGAAACTTTTTGAGTGGATTGATCAAACGAGTAGCTCGCAGATTTAGAATTAAAAAGATTCGAACCACGGCTTTTCACCCTCAATCTAATGGGTCTTTAGAACGCTCGCATCATGCTCTGGGAGAATATCTTAAGCAATATGTGGATCGTGAATTTGATTGGGATGAGTGGGTGGAATTAGCAATTTTCAATTGTAATACTAACGTTCACGAGGGGACAAAACATACTCCTTATGAGTTAGTTTTTGGAAAAATTGCCAGAACGCCTTCAAGTGAACCGCTGCATGTGGAAGATAAACTTCCAACATATGATGATTATCTTGTTAAACTCGTTACCCAGCTTCATGAAATTCGAGAAATAGCGCGATCAAATTTAATTGCGTCAAAAGAAAAATCGAAGAAATTATACGATAAACGCGCAAATCCAAAGATATTTAAGGTTGGAGACTATGTATTTTTGCAACAGGGCCCGAAACCGAAAAAATTGGGTGATCAGTATACCGGTCTGTTCAAAATCGTTGAGATTCTGGGTAATCAGAATGTCAAAATTGAATTTAAAAATAAGAAAACGCAAATCGTGCACGCCAACCGTCTCAAACATTCACATATCGTACCGCAGTAAATTTCTATGAAGCCAACCGGCGGCACTCTACTCCTGGAGGAAAGAGTTGAAGGAGAGCGAATGATAAAGCGTGGTCTAATCGTTTTTTTTTAAATGAAATGCCATAACCATGAAAAACTTTATTACGGAATGAGTCAATGTTTCGCTAATTTTTAAGTGCAAATATTTCGCCTATAGCTTATTTGTAGTAGAAAAAAAATATACAATTTTTGCTTGCTTGCTGATATTTTAAATCTTTTCTTTGCAAAATATTATAGATATCTAAGTTATTGTGGGAAGAGGGGGGGTTATCTTTAATCAAAGTAGATTTTCTTTTTGAAAGGCAGATCTGATGGATGCGGTTGGAAGGGAAGCTGGTCAAATAGGGACCGCTGGTGGTTGGAAGCACCTGCCACTATACCTCGATCTGAGGGTAGTGGTATTGAAAGACATGGCCTGGATTTTGAAAAAAAGTAGTGTAAAATAATCAGGACCGGAGTAAAGTCAAAATACAGAATAAGAATCGGATTATTTCTGTAAGAAATGCAAGTACCATGTTGTATCCCGATTTGACTGGAACAAGTGGAGTTTGATTTTTATATTTCTTTTTTTTTTTAAGAGAGCTTTTCTCTTCTTATATAGATTAGCCATTTTTTTTCCTCTTCCTTTAACTGTTTATTCTTTGATTTAAATATATAATTGGTCCTGATTTACATATTTTCAAGTAAATTTTCGCAGAGATCATTCCTTTATTTTATTATTTTGAAATATTTGAAATGGCAAATAATTGTAGCTTCTGGTGTGAATGTGAATCTATAATCCTCCTTTCATATTAATTCTCTTCCCAAGAATTTCCGAAATATCCCTATACGACTGTAAATTAACCCTTAATTATGTTTGTAGTATCTCATTCCCAATCCTTATATAACCCTGAACCGAGATACAAAGGAGATATTTTTAATTACGTAATAATTCAGTTATTATTTAGACTAGATAAATCACAATTAATTTCTTTTTATCAACAATTTTAAAAATCTGAAGTTAAAATATCCCAGTCGGATAAATTATATAGAAAGTAGTATAAGTATATTCGAACAATATTACAAAACTTAGTGAAAATAATTTGAGGAGCGATAAGGAGAAAATATTGTAAGGATTGGCATTCCATCTTTGGGTTTCCTTGTAAAAATCTGCACGCTTGATGGTTCATACATATATTGTTTTTGTATTATATGTAGACCGTGTGATTCCAACTGAGCATCCCAAGGAAGGTCTCTCCGAGGTCGAGCGCCGTTTTTCAAAGCGACGCTCGTCTGAGGGGGGAGGTGTTACGTTCCGTAACTTTCGGGTCCTACACCCTTAAAAGAGAACTTGCGTCAAGACGCTGGGGCAGGCAAATAGGGGCACATATCGGGATGGACGCTCGGGAGCCTGGAGGGCCGCTACACCTATGGCGTGGGATTGGATGTCTATGAGCATTTAGCGCGGGTCTGGGTGGGCCCTCAAACTACGAGAGTTGGAGCTCGCGTGTCCAATATATCGACCTAGATTATTATTTAAACATTTAAATTAGGATCGACGGACCGTGAGTAATTCGACTTCGGCTTCATACAGGAGACAGAGCGTCCGCGAACTATGATATCGAGATGTTTACAGGAATGACCTAACCACTAAGGGGTCCCTGTACCTAAAGCCGGCTAGACGTCTGCGTCGTTCTTTGTGCAGTCGATAAACCTGAGAGCCATAAATTTTGCAATGCGATGTTGGGAGTCACACGTGGGCATCCAATGTTTTAAATAAGATAGGTACGTGAGATCAAAGACAAAGGATGGATTGTCGATCCCGCGAAAGGCCTCGTCCGTCGACTTGTTTTATTTTCGGTGTTAACTCCAGTATATACAGTTCATTTTTCGACCATATACAATCATAGGTAGAAAGGGCTATATCGCGACCGAATGCTATCGAATATAATTATAAATATGTCATCGGTCACTAGATGACAAGTAATCAACCGGCGACGATTTTATATACCAACGCGACCAGTGAGATCACCTTTCGGCAGAGCCAAAACTTCTCAGAAGACGACCATACCAACACAGTGCAACTGAGAAGGAGGGCGTATCGGAGCTATGAAGATTGCAGTGGGCCAGAAGAGGATGGAGCGTTGCAGCCTACTACTAACACCGCTACAGCGAGGGCACACCACAGCACGGGCGTAAGAAGAGAATGAAGAATAAGGAAGCTATGCAAGGCGGAAGCGGGAGGAGGACAGCATCATAGGCCTACGAGCAGCAGAGGGAAGGCGACGGAACTATGGAAACCAGGGTACTGACACTCCGCTGCTCTGCTCTATGCTAACCGTGTATTTCTTATTTGGCACGCCAACGCCGACGCTCATTGGCTGAGAGCGAATCGGGTACACTTATGTTCGCCAACGTTACACGACCAAACCACCGTTGCCCGCGTTAACATTTTCGAAGTTGGCTACGGTCTCAGTAGTGGGGGCTGACGAAGATAGATATATCAATTGTCTTTGTTTAGGCACCAACGGTGCATGCGTATAATGTACATTATACACATAGACTGAAGGGCCGGCTCAGACTAGCTGCAATAATAGAATTTATATTAACAGAAAAATGCAAACCCTCGTATAAACAGCTAAAAAGAACGGGGTATCAAAACGAAAAAAATCTATCAAGTGAAACGAAATAAATAAACTCAAATATAACGTTTAACAAGTGACTTCACAACTTAAATATCAAAAATACTATGCCATCACTCAAGTTCAAACTAGAAAATAACGAATTTTTACAGATGTCTTTTCTTAACAATATATTACTGATTTTAACTATTTATTAATTCAAAAGTACAAGGTAAAAACGTATTTTTTCGATTGCTTAAAATCTTAAAATTTAAAAGAAATCATATATTATGGATGATCGGAAAAACGTGGCTGAACAGAGAATATCTCATGAATATACGCAATTCCTTATAACATTGCTAGGAAACCTTGAAATTGTAAATTACGTATTTCTTTATGAATTCAAGAAACATGGTATATTTAGACGCATTACAAGTCAATAGACTGATTATATTATTTCAGGGTTGTTTATTAAATAGATCATACATATCGGACGTAGTCATTTATAGAATACAATATCTGTGACAATTTTAAAACTTATTATAGAAGAAAATTATAGAAGAAAAAACTCGGATTTTTAGCATCTAATCAAATATAGAAGCAGCTTTTTGACGTGTTATTTGGCAATAATACTACAGTGATCCTCAAATATTGGTTCTGAGGAGAAAAGAAAAGAAATTGTTCGACATAATAAGCAAGTAACAATGCGTAACAAGTATGCAAAGTAGAACCTTGCACATTGCTTCCTCATTATTTTTCGCGTTTTACAAAGCTACCTCTAAACATTAATTTCTTTTTTAACTTGGCGTCGAGTCGCTACCGCGACTCTTGATGAGGAAGTATGTTATTCAATTTTTGGCTTCCTCATAAAGGAAGCTTTGTAAAACTCGAAAAATAATGAGGAAGCAATGTGCAAGGTTCTACTTTGCATCCTTGTTTTAATTAGATAAATATACATGTTGTGGATACGCTTTTTCTATTTCGTTATTCCGTTATTTCGTTATTATTAGAGCGTTTCCGAAAGTGAATGTGATAATGTATATTTTTTAAAATAATTCAACATTCCATAAAATCAAAAATTTCATACCGTTCGTCACTAAATTATACATATATAATGGCTGAATATTGCTTCATTTATGTACAAAATTTGAGCTCGCTATCTTACGTTTTGCAAAAGTTACAATAGAGCGATAATGTCAATTTTTTTTTTAAATTCAAAACATCATAAAATTGTATCGTTCAACCGATCTTAACTAAATTCAATAGCGATCACCGGCGTATGAAAGCTCACATTCATACCAATTTTAAGATCAATATCTCGAAAATTGAAAGAGTTATCGCGTAGACATATTTCAAAAAATTAAAAAACGCGTAATAATTTAACGATGAAGTGGATTTTAACAAAAATCTGTATGAACAATGAGGCTTGATCCCTCTATCTATGGTCCAAATTTCAGCTTGATATCTCAAGGCATTCCCGAGTTATAAAGGTTTACATTTTTCAAATGGGGAAATCATTGGTTTTTCCCGACACTATAAAATAATATTCTCACTTTTATTAAGTTAATCAGCCGTATTATCTTTTCGATAGTAAATGACGGCGACGGGCGGTGGGGTACCGCGCCGCCTTTTCGATTCATGTTCTGAAAATCTTGGTTTTTCCTGACATAAAATAATATGTTCACTTTTATTGAGTAAACCCGCCGTATTATCTTTTCGATCGTAAATGCCGGTGACGGGTGATGGGGTACCGCGCCACCCTTTGGATTCAGATTATTAAAACCTTGGGTTGTCCAGACAAATAAAAATATTAAAAAAAATAATAAACTGACTTTTATTGAATCCCACGATTTTCAACGATTCATACTAGTTTTTCCAAATTTAAAAATCTTTTTTTATAAATATCTTGTCAATTTCTAAATTTCGTTTTTTACGAATTTACAAATATTGTTTTGTTAAATTGAAAGTGACAAATATATTTTTTGTAAAAATGACAAAAAGATATTTCTTAAAACGAAAATATAAATTTTAAATGGATTGTTTCTGTACTTATTTTTGTAAAACTGAAAACTTCATCGGTTTTTTATAAAGTTGGTGGATAAAAACCGTTTCATAGAAGTAAAAGAATTTCAATTTACCTTTTATCGAATATAAAGTAAAATATGTAACGAAAATCTTGAGTTGTCACACATTTTTACAGTTTCAGTCATGAAAATAAAATATTTTCAGAACAATTGCGAATGTTCATGTTCACAGCAATCTTTTATTTTATCTGAAAACCGTGAAAAAGCACTAAATAAACGTTCGAATAAATATTTTCATCAAGATATGAGGATACCGATTCAATGCAGGACTTCCTTAAGACGAATAATTAATATTATTCTCATCTTAATTTATTGAAACTAAAGTTTCAATAGTTTATTTAATAACGAAAGAGACAGCTCATTTTCTTTCAGATATCCGAGGTGTATATTATTTAAAAAATACTAAATCGGACTCTACGATAAAATAACAATTCAATTGCTATTTCTGCGATGAGCTATTAAAAATTACGTAATAACTAATGTTCCATTATATGAAATAAAAATATATGATCGGAGGCATGAACTGATGACATTGCGTTTCAAGCAGCGCATGAATTCAAGTTCACCGCTGTTCCATCCCCACCAATTTCCACTCCATCGACAGCCGTAGGCATCATTGCTGCCAAGCCAGCAAGCCGAACTTTTCATCGTCACATTTTGTTATTCTTGGGCTGGCAATATCCGTACCCGATCGGTTCGTGCCAAATAAGAAGTGGCGGGGTACACGGAGTGTCAGTACCCTGATGGAAACTCTCCTTCTCTGCCGATGGATACCCCTTGATGACTACTACGGTTTAGGAACAAAAAGATTTAAATAATAATTGTTTAAATTATACATATATATATAATATATATCTTCACATGATTATATGTATATTATAGTTATTGGCTAAATTTAAGGCTTACTGCATTAGCTTTAGGATATTGTTAATTAATAATTTAATTTATTTCAAAGATCGAGGTTTCTCTAAATTACTCAATTAAATTCTTTAAATGAAGTTATTAATTTACAAAAGTAAATTAACATGTATAAGTTGTCGAGATCGAATTCATTATCTTTGAAAATATATAAGTCATTGTTTATCGTTTTCAATAATTATTAATTGTCAATTAACAAATCGTTGCCTTGGAAGTTCGGGAGATTTATGTAAATGAGATTTCCATTATTTATCATAGATCGTTTAATTTATCCATAATCGATAATTGTTAATTGTTAATATTGAGACCATAGTGTTAATAAGCTAGCTCTAAGACAAAAGGCATGGTGGGGACGGCTGAATGAACTCATAGTGTGTGCCCCCTCCCAAGGGGTATCATTTGTATATCTTTGGCTGTCTATATAAGATGGAGCCCTTAAAGCTTCGAGTTAGTCGCGGTCCACAGTTTTTTCGCGCAGAAGGTTCAATTCGCCGCTCAGAGTCACACTGGTTACCCGAGCCTGTGTAGAAGTCAAATTTTGATACTCTGTCGTAGCGCCCGTGAGTTAAAGTTCGAGTCCGTCGTTCCCCGGTCTTTATTCATTTTTAATTATTTTAAAGTGCAAAATTCAGTGTTCATTTTGTTTGTTTCAACTTAGTTTTCTTTTTCCTAAATAAATCAAAGTGTTTTAAAAATCTATTAAGTGTTGTGGCATTAATTCATTTGCTGCACTCAACGACCACCCTACAATCGACTCCTGTTGCCGTTCCCGCTGAAGTTTCCTGACACTGTCGTCGTTACACCACTGGTTCCAGCTACCAGCCTACCGTTTTTACATCTACCCATCGGGTTTACAGCAGTACCGGTAGGTCAAGTTTTTTTATTCATCATCTAAGTCGAAGAAACACCCTTAGGCCTTTTCCCGAGCTTTTGCCCGAGAGGGTAAGCTCTAAACAAGGCCCATAACACCCATCCGCCCTTTCAATTCACCTGTAATCTAGTGTAACAGGGAGAGCCTCACTCTCCTTTGCCTAGAGTGAATTTTTCGGGAAAAACGGATCTGTGCCGTAACATTATAAAGGTTGCTTCGAGAATAAGTCACAGAAATATGCCACCCGGTATTTTTGAGGTCGCTGATTACGAATCTGATCTCAAAATTGAGAGATTCAAAATAGCGGAGCCAACATGGCGGACCGAAAATGCTAAAAGTAACGTGGTGTGAATAAGACTCCGTACCCGAAAGCTATTTATGTCGTTGGCTACGAATCTTAACTGCACATTAGGAAATTCGAAATGGCGAATCCAATATGGTGGACCAGAAATTAAAAACTGTTTCGATTTAGATGAAACACAACACCCATAGGTTTTCGCAGTCCCTGATAACGAATCCGAATACGAAATTCATGAATTAAGTCACAGGCCCAAGATGGCGTATCGAAATGCAGAATTTCAAAATGGCAGACGAAATGTAAACCGTAACTAAATTTCAATCAGAGACTGGATACGTAAACCCGCGCAGAACGAAGTAGTCCAGGATGGAGTTCCGGATGGAGTCCCGGATGGAATCTTGGCAGTCCAGGATGGACTCCCGGATGGAATCTTGGCAGTCCAGGATGGAGTACCGGATGAAGTCTCAGATGGTGTCCGCCGACTCCGGCTTTTAATCCGACCCCGGAGTCGGCGGACTCCATCCTGGACGACCCGTGAATCTCGGATGTCCAATGGCAGAATCCATCCCGGTGTCCATTATGAATTCTCACCTGGACTGTCTTACAGTCCATCTCGGACTCCATCCTGGACGATCCGCGAATCTCGGCTGTCCAATGGGAGAATCCATCCTGGTGTCCATTATGGATTCTCACCTGGACTGTCTTACAGTTCATCCTGGACTCCATCCTGGACGACCCGCGAATCTCGGCTGTCCGATGGCAGTATCCATCCTGGTGCCCATTTTAGATTCTCGCCTGGACGGTCTCGCCGTCCATCCCATACTCCATCCTGGACGGTCCATGGAATCTCAGCTGTCCGACGGAAGAATCCATCCTGGACTCCATCCTGGACGATCCGGGTGTCCACCAGGAGGTTGACACCAGGACCGAACCGCGCCCACGTTGGGCACCTTGGTTTCCGGACGATCCATTTTGGACCACTCTTACTCCGTCAACGGAGGGTAGATCCCTCGTGTGTAGTCAAACTCAGGACAGCTTTCTGGTCTTATATACCCGCGTAGAAAAAAAGAATCTTCTGAAGAATCTTTTAACGAATCTTAAAAAAAGTCTTGAAAGAATCTTTACAGGAATCTTGAAAAGAATCACGCATAGGAGCCGGAGCAAGATTCTTTCCAGGATTCTTTTCAAGATTTTTTCCATCCGAAAGCGTTTTGAGAATCTTTGAAAGAATCTTAATGAAATTCTTCATTAAGTTAGATTAAGTTTCAGAGGAATCGAGCGAAACCTGTTGATGCTTTTCAGGATTCTTTTCAAGATTCTTTCCATCCGAAAGCGTTCTGAGAATCTTTTAAAGAATCTTCGAAAGAATCTTGAAAAGCGTCTTTAAGAGAATCGTGAAAAGATTCCGTCTATTAAATAGAAAAATCGTTGAAAATTTTTTAATGAAATTCTTCAGAGGAATCGAGCAAAACCTGTTGTTACTTTCCCTTGGTGTCGAGACAGTAAATTTCGGTACGTCAACGAAGGGTAAACCCCTCGTGTATAGTCGAACTCAGAACAGCTTTGCAGTCTTATATACATTCAGGCTTCAAGTCACTTGCCAGAAACGCTTCGACCGCTAGGATGGAGTCCGGGATGGACTGCGAGACAGTCCAGGCGAGAATTAATTATGGACACCAGGATGGATTCTGCCATCGGACAGCCGAGATTCACGGGTCGTCCAGGATGGAGTCCGGGATGGAGTGCAAGACAGTTCAGGTGAGAATCCATAATGGACACCAGGATGGATTCTGCCATTGGACAGCCGAGACTCACGGGTAGTCCAGGATGGAGTCCGCCGACTCCGGGATCCAATTAAAAGCCGGAGTCGGCGGACAGCATCTGAGACTCCATCCGGTACTTCATCCTGGACTGCGAAGATTCCATCCGGGACTTCATCCTGGACTGCCAAGATTCCATCCGGGACTCCATCCTGGACTACTTTTTTCTGCGCGGGAAGGATTTCGATGTTACTTTATACGAATCTGAATATAATTTTTTTCAATCAAAAAGCCATACATAAATACAAGAACTGACAAATTTAATGGATGTATAGTCACGACATGAGAAGTCTCAGCTAAGCCACGCTCGGTACTCAGACAACTGTCAGGCGTGCGTTGGTTCTGTTGTTCAGGCAGTACGAAACGCAAGTGTCGGGAAAATATGACGCCAGTACTCAGCCGCATATCAGGCTGATACTGATGAAGTTTGCTCGCCGACATTAAGCTTCGGCCCAGACCAACCCCAGTACCTAGACGACTCTCGGCAATGCGTCGACAATATTATACAGTCTGTATAAAACATAAATATCGAGGCAGTACAGTAGACTCATGCGCTTGGCAAGCTCGCGCTAGGCCACTTCCCCGCCGGCCGCGCTCGGTAGCCTACCCCCTCTATTTGGTTGTTGCTTAGCAACAACGTACGAATCTGTTGCCGGTGCTGACTTGTTTACAGTCTGGCCACGCACCGTGCCAATGATTTGTTTGCATTATTATGCGTGCCTGCAATCCTATGCGTTTTTTAAAATAAATTGTATTATTATATTGTAAATGATGAGCGTGCGAAAAGATAGTGTTGTGAAGAAACGGGGGCCGCGAACAACGGTGCAAGAAAAGTTGAATGTTCTTAAAAAATTAACGCATTCATCTACATCTATATCCGAAATAGCACTCGAGCAAGGTGTCGATGTTTTTACAATCCACAAGTGGATTAAGGACCGCAAGAAAATTGAGGATTGGTCTGAGTCGAACGAGAGAGGCGACAAAAGTGGCTGGCGACAAATGTTATCGGCGAAAAATACTGATCTCGAAGAGGCTCTCTTTTTATGGTTTTTACAATGCAGGAATCACGGCGTACCCATTAGTGGATCCATTGTAAAAAATAAAGCATTGGTGTTAACCGAGAAGATGTCCGGAGATGAATCTTTCGTGGCAAGTGATGGATGGTTGTCACGCTGGAAATGTCCATACGGTATTCGACAACTATCAATTTGCGGAGAAAAGTTGTCGGCAGATTTATCAGTTACAGACGATTTTATCCGTAAATTCCGATATGTAATCGAAGAAAAAAATCTGACTCGAGATCAAGTTTTCAATTGCGACGAGACCGGCTTGAATTTCAAAATGCTTCCTACGAAAACTCTCGTCAGAGAAAGCGAGAAATCGGCACCGGGATTTTAGAAAAATAAAGAACGTCTGACCGTCATGGCATGTAGCAACGCTTTAGGATCGCTAAAATTGCCATTAATGGTCATCGGTAAATTTAAAAAACCGAGACCGTTCAAAAATATTAATCCTGAGAATCTCCCAGTTTTTTATCGAAATCAAACGAGTGCATGGATGAATTCTGCTTTATTCGAGGAATGGTGCGAATTTCAATTCATTCCAAAGGTTAAAGAATTTTTAGCAGAACAAAAGCTGTCGCCGAAAGCATTGTTAATGGTAGGCAATGCCCCCTCTCATTCGCAAGGAAATTTTTTCGAAAAGAGCGGAATAAGTCTGATGTTTCTACCCCCGAATGTTACTTCGGTGCTACAACCTATGGATCAAGGGGTTTTAGAAAATTTAAAACGACGTTATCGATTCAGGCTGCTTTCTTCGATCCTTAAGGGATCTTGCTAGTGTGCCGGCCCGAAAAATGGCCTATTTTCGCGATTTTTTTTCGGAAAAAAACAAAGTTTCGGAGTGTTGCGATGCGGCGATCGTTCTGAATTTTTTATACTGTATTAAGGTAATCATAAATGACACAAAACGATTTTTTATTGAATAATTTTTATTGTTTAAACATTTTTTTTTTAATTTTCGAAAACAATGTTTACCAAAAATGTAGCCGCACGGAGGACATTGCAGCGGTCGTAAATTGGATCTGAAAAAAAAAAAAAAAAAAAATCCAAAGGATTATTAATTAAGATCGTATTGGCTATCTTCCTATGGAGGCTTTTTTTTTATCGAATTTGACAAAATGGCGGCAGTTTGAATAGAAAGTATCGAATTTCGCCATTTTTTTTACAGTTTTTATTTTTCTTAAATATGAAGATCAAAAAAAAGCTTCCATAGCAAGATAAAGAGTGACGTAAAGAATGTTTCCCGAAAATTTGAGAACGATTGGTTGAAAATTGTTCCGTGGAGAATGTCCACCGTTTTGAAAAAAGCTGTTTTGAGAAAAACGCGTTTAAAGTTTCAAGTGCGGTAATATCATATAAATTGTGTACTTACGCTTAATCGACGATGCCAGGTCCATAGAGAATCCCTTCGGCTTCCTCATAATTCTCGTTATCTTCCATCACTTGAATCCTAATCCGCGAATCGATTTTTTGAAAAACTTCACTTCCCCATTACACTTCTTGCACTTTAGCAAGCGTTGGAGCGCGCCAAAAACCAAACAAAATTCGACGATACAATAGCCGAAACTTTGATCCACTTTCACTTCGAAGTCCGGATTTTTTTTTGCAATTTTTGCCGCCGAAGTGCTCGCAAACGTCGTGTCAGTTTCGATGGAATGTCGACTTGTTCCTTTAAACCGTGCGGCTTTTTTCCTATTCGGTCGAGATTGAATAGTTCGTTTCCCTTTCTTATCTTGCCACATGCAATTTTCGGGCGTTCCTTCTGTAAGTCTATCCATGATGAATGCCGAAAACGACCTAAAGAATTTAGTAAGTTTAGACCCGGACTGGAGTTCCGAAATACTGCTGGCTCAAACGTGCAACAGCAAGTATGAACCGGCCAAAAGATGGGTCGGGGGGTTATGGGACAAAAGAGTAACGGTTGAACGCCGAGGGTCTTCGGCGCGCCGCTCGCGCCAGGCCACTCGCCGCTGCTCCAAATCCTTTTCGCTAAAAATGGCTATTGCCAGCGAAGTATTTCGAATTTCGGTTTAAAATTTAGACAGGATGTTCTTGACCGTATACATCAACGGATATGACAAAAAAAATCGATTTTTTTTTCACACTAGCAAGATCCCTTAAGGCGCAAGACAATGATACGGCGGTAATCAAACATTTGAAAAAAAATCAACGTTCTCGACGTCATTTACTGGATATCTCAGGCATGGGATGATGTTTCAGCATCGGCCATACAAAACTCGTGGAATAAATTGTTGCCTTCTGACAATGTTGCAAAAAGCAATTGCTCCGAGACGGGAGGTCTTTTAAATGTTCAGTTGACCGATCTCGCCAACTAAGTGAGAGACGTACATGACGTGACAGAAGAAACTGTGTCCTCGTGGAATGCGCATGACAATTTTGAGGTGGAGTATCTTCCCGACGACGAAATCATTCGAACGGTTGCCGAACAAGCTCAAGAAAACGAAGGAGAGCGCAATGACGAGTGCACTAACAATAATCAAGAAAATGTCGATGCAGTAGAGTTTCAAGAGTGTCTGAGAAAAGTCACCTTTTACTGTGAACAAAAAAAATTGAAACCCGAGTATTTGTCGGTATTACGCGAGCTTCGTCAGTTTTAACTTGACTGAAGCAAAAAAATAGAGTTGAGATAAATTATCCGTATCGTTTTTTTTATTATTCGTTGTTCTGTTTTGTTTTATATTGGATTGGAAAGTTGAAAATAATTATCGTTTTTAAGCCTTATATTGTTTCTCGTCTTTATTCTCTCTATTTGAGATGTGCTAAATTAAACTTATCAATATATTAATAGAATTCATTGGATCTAATTCGATTATTCACCATGTGATTATAAATAATTTGGATGTAAACATTGACCTATAAATGATTTAGAGGTAAATAGTGAATTGGAAATCCTTTAAAGATAAATGCTTTGAGGGTGTATAATGTGATTGTAAAGAATTTGCATAAAAATGTCCCAATGTCAATAATTCGGTTGCAAATAATTTACCTGGAAATAATTTAAATGTAAAGGATTCAATTGTAAATAATTTAACTATCAATAACTATCACAATTGCTCCTGAACCATTGTTGTGTTACGGCACAGATCCGTTTTTCCCGAAAATTCACTCTAGGCAAAGGAGAGTGAGGCTCTCCCTGTTACGCTAGATTACAGGTGAATTAAAAGGGCGGATGGGTGTTATGGCCTTGTTTAGAGTCTACCCTCTCGGGCAAAAGCTCGGGAAAAGGCCTAAGGGTGTTTCTTCGACTTTGATAATAAACGGAAAACTGACTTACCGGTACTGCTGTAAAGGCCGATGGGTGGATGTAAAAACGATGGTCGGGTAGCTGGAACCGATGGTGCGACGTCAAAGGTGACGGGAAGTTTCAGCGTGAACGGCAGCAGGAGTCGGTTGTAGGGTGATCGTTGAGTGCAGTAATTAATTAAAGGCACAATACTTGATATTTTTTTCTTTAAACACTGCGGTTTATTTTGAAACAAAAACTGAACGGAATACAAGAGCACACAGGTGATCACTGAATCTTACACTTCAAATTGGCTAAAATTCACTAATGACCGGGGAACGACGGACTTGAACTATTAACTCACGCGGCTATGACCAAAATTTCAAAGTTCGACTACCACAAAGGTTCGGGTAACCAGTGTGACTCTGAGCGGCGAATTAAAACTACTGCGCGAAAAAACTGTAGACCGGGACTGACGCGGCGCGTCAAGGGCTACATCTTATATAGACATCTGAAGATGTACAAATGATAACCCCTGAGAGGGGGCACCCACTAGAGTTCATTCAGTCGTCCCCACCATGCCTTTTGTCTTAGAGCTAGCTTATTAACACTATGGTTTCAATATTAATAATTAACAATTATCGATTATGCATAAATTATTCGATCTATGGTAAATAATGCAGATCTCATTTGCATAAAACTCCTGAATTTTACAAAGGCAACGATTTGTTAATTGACAATTAATAATTATTGAAGACGATAAACAATAAATTATATATTTTCAAAGATAATGATTTCGATCTCGACAAACTTAAAAATGCGGATTTACTTTTGTAAATTAACAAACTTCATTTATTAATTTAGAGAAATCTCGATCTTTGAAATAATTGAAATAATTAATTAACAATATCCTGAAGCTAATGGAATAAACCTTAAATTTAACCAACAACTATAATATGAATGTTCATATAATTATGTGAAGATATATATATATGTATCTTAAACAATTATTATTTAAATCCTATTGTTCCTAAACCATAGGAGTCATCAAGGGGACGTCGGGGTGTCCACAGGCGGAGGGAGGAGAGTTCCTATAGCCCCATCGCCTTCCCTCTGCTGCTTGTAGGCCTATGATGCTGTCCTCCTTGCGCTCCCGCCTTTCGTAGCTTCCTTGTTCTTCATTTTCTTCTTACACACGCGCTATGGAGTGCCCTCGCTGTAGCGTGGACCTTGGCTAGCTATGGCGCTCGCTCCTCTTCTTACGCACGCGATGAGGTGCCCTCGCGGTAGCGTTGTTCGTTATAGGCTGCAGCGCTCCATCCTTCTCCCGCACACGCACTGTGGAGTCGATTCGGTATAACGTTCTCGTTCTCCTTAGGCTGTCCCGTTCTGCTATGTCCATCTTCTCCTAGCCCACTGCAATCTTGATACACCTTCCTCCTTTTGCACTGCGTTGGTATGGTCATTCCCGAGAAGTTTGGCTCCGCCGAATGGTGATCTCACTGGTCGCGTCGGCATATACAATCGTCGCTGGTTTATTAATTTTTATCCGGCGACCGATGACATAGGTTTAGTTATAATCAACAGCGTTCGTTTGCAACACAACACTTTCTTCCTTGGATTGTTTACGGTAGAAGACGAACTGTGCGCACCGGAGTTGGCACCACCAACAAAAAACAAGTCAACGGACGAGGTTTCGCGGGATTGACAATCCATACTTTGTCTTTGATCTCATGTACCTATCTTATTTAAAACATCCGATGCCCACGTGTGACTCCCAACTCCGCACTGCAAAAGCTATGGCTCTCAGGTTTACCGACTCTTCAGCAAAGAAAAACGCAGACATCTAGGCGGCTTTAACTGCAGGGACCTCTTAGTGTTTAGGGTCTTTCTGTGAGCACCTCCGCGTTACAGCTCGAAGTCGCTCTGCCTTTTGCACGAGGCTAGGGTCAGATTACTCTGCGTCCGGTGATCCTAATTTAAATAAACAACAAGAGATATTCCTCGGTTGTTTAAACAATGATATAAGTCGATATTCTAGACGCGTGAGCTCCGACCCGCGTGACTGGAGAGCCCACCCGGCCACGTGTAAAGTGCTCATAGACACTCAACTACGCGAGGCGGGCATAATGGACCTCCAGGTTTTTCGAACGTTCGCCATGCATCCCTGTTTGCCTGCTCCAGAGTCTTTACGTGAATTTTTCCAAGGGTACAGGACCCGAAAGTTACGAGACGTAACAGTTGCTTCGCTATTAGATAAATCTGGGGAACCTTCAAGGCTAATGGTGCGTTAAATAATTGAATTTGGATTGCCTTCAATGTCAAATTACTATTGATTCATTTAATTTATAAATTCATAGATTTCATCGAATAGTTGTAAATATCATTATAATTTAAGAGATTTCATTATAGAGTTGACAATATCATTATCAATTCATACCTTATTATGCTCATTTCATATAAATCCACTAGCCTACTCATTTCATTTAACGACGCGAATACATCTCATTCATTCATTGATATACATTACACGGGCACTTGCATTTCAAACATAATATTAGAAAGTACAGTTCATATTTACAATTTCATTTCAGTTCAATATCATTTCATAATCATTCATAATCATTTCATTATAATTTCATAAATAATTTTCATTATCATTGCATGATCATTTCATTATAATTTCATAAATAATTTCAATTATCTTTGCATGATCATTTCATTATAATTTCATAAATAATTTTCATTCATTCTCCTACCTCATTCTTATAAATAATCCTCAATAAACAATTTCCATTAATAATTTTCAATAATTAATTCCATTAATAATTCTTCATGAATAATTTCTATTAATCATTCTCATCAGTAAATAACTTCCATTAATAATTCTCAATAAGTAATTTCCAGTAACAGTTCTCAATAATAACTCTCCAAAATAATTTCCATACAAACAGGCACATTTTATAATCGGTAAATAGACGGTGACTGAGCTGAGCGTTTGACATTGAGTCGGCGCGAAGACGTTGCGTCCTATAGGCTCAGCATGTGGAGCGCGGCGAGCGGAGAGTAAACAGGGTCTGCCCCAACGGACGCTACGGCCAATTTGAATCTCGCCCGTCGGACGGTATTTCTCTCGATAAGTCCTTGGATTGTTTTAAGAAGGCTCAAAATTCCCGTATTGGAGCAATTTCCCCATAATGACTCCCGTAGAATTTGTAGGTGGAAATTGGAGCGCAGCGCGCGTGCAAATTGTAGAGCTTCAATTAATTTTATGGCCAGTTTGGGGCGTATCCTCTTAACTTCTCTTATTTTTTCGAGAAAATATATATAATATTAAAATAGAGGTAGAGACCAAAAAAACCCAGGCACCGGTCGTCCTGTAGTGATAATAAAACACGAAATGTATAGACGACGGCCATGTGGCTGCTACAAATTGCGCCAATATTAAAATTGTGAAAAGAACATTAATTAAACAATAGTATATAATCAAAAATACCTGTTTTTGATCCAGGTGGCAGACTTTGACCAAACAAAGTACAATTTCTCTCATTTAACACTCAAAAATTGATTAACTAGATGTCTACAACTCGTGAATTGTCAAGCACGTGTAAACGAGACTCTGGTGAACCGGTGACTGGGGTGAGGCAATAGCGAATTTTCGGTGGCTCGCCGTTACTTAGGGCATACCTGTAGCACGCGACAGGTGTAAAGGCTGACGCGCGCGGTCAACCGGCGCATCGAGCGCCGCTGGGCAACAAAAATCGGAGCACTCGCGGGAGAGCGCGAGTGGACAAATTACGCTCCGCGCTCTACCATACCGGCTATCGCGTGGCGCACAAGCGATCCGCTACAGCCTTAATGTTGTTTTATGAACAGAAGTATAAGAGAACTATTTAGGGATAAAATATGAAGTTTTGTTTTCTTTGGAAAAGTGTAATTGCAGATATTATAAGTTTGAAAAATAAAGACTCAAGTATTTAGTGTGTTGGGGAATATATATATTCATAAGTCGGGTCTGTACAATATGAATGTTACGTATATTTGAACGCAAATATACATAAGCGATCCGTGAGCCGCTTTGAGAACGCCCCACCACCGCCCAGCGGCAACGCGTAGTGGGGGCGCCCGCGTTAGGCCATTTCCCCGCTTTCTTAGTCCCGACCCGTGGCTTAGCGCGAGAGTCTACTGTATAAACGCAGTACTTAGTCGCATATCAGGCTGACACTGGCGAAGTTTGCTCGCCGAACAAAACACTAACTTTAGCATAATCCACGCCCAGTACCCAAACGAATGTCGGCCAGGCATCGGCAATATTGTTTAGTCAGTGCTGTACATAAGTGCTGGGACAGTATGACCTCAGTACCCTGATGACTCTCGGCCATGCATTGTCAATACTATGTAGCCTGTACAAAGCATGAGTGTCGGGGCAACATGACCCCAGTACTCAGACGCATTTCAGGCTGATACTAGCGGTGTTTGCATGCCGAACATAAGACGAGCTTCGGCCTAGTCCACGCACAGTACCTATACAACCCAAGGCCGTGATTTGACAAAATAGTTCGGCCAGTATGTATTACACGTATCGCACTAAAGTGATCGAAGTACTGTGCTGTGTATTGAGCTAGAACCATCATAATTTACTCGTCGACAGTATGACAAGTGTCAACGCAAGACCCATTCAGTACTAAAATAAATGTTGGCCATCCATATCATGGCAATATCGTTTAGTCAGAACGAAGCAGAAGCGTAACTCAACATAACGAACAGAAGTGTAACTATCCAAGACTCGTTAGAGTCTTGGATAGTTACAATATTATGAACAATATCCGTCCACAATATTATGAAGTCTGTATAAAACATAAATTTCGGTGCAGTATAATGCCAGTACTTAGTTGTATGTCAGGCTGATACTAGCAAACTTTGGTCTATGACAATAAAATGAGTTTCGACCTAGTCCGGGCCCAGCACTCGCACGACTGTCGGCGATGTTCCCGAAATATATTCAGCTAGTACAGCGCACAACTGTCGGGTCAATATTACACCGTTGTGCCCAGAATTATTTCATTATAGTTCAGTGCACCGTTTAAACTTCGCCACGGAGCGAGCTAGAAACACGAAACCACGTTTATTCGACGGAGCTGACTTTTCTCTGGGGTACGTTTTTTGCGGAACTCCGTCAGACGTTTTTGGAGCAATTGGGTAACCGAACGATTTCGAAAGACCTCCCGCTTTGACTCAGCTCGGAGTCGGTATCGTTCGATGAAGCAATGTACGCGGAAGTAATAAATGCATACGCACCGATTTTAGGCAAATTGCTGGGAGTTAATCAGGAATAAGTTTAGTCTTCAATCGAACATCAAAGTGACCAGTCGGTTTTGGGTCAGACTCGCCCATAAGTAACGGAATCGAGATGAGCTCGATATTGTAATACACTGTATTGTTATCTGTTTAAATAAATCTTCTTAACTTTACGTTATTTACTTGAGTCTAACTCTTTATTGGCAAACGATCCCAATAAATAAAATATACGTTAAATTGACCCCCTGCGGGCATAACGCACCAGTACTCAGTCGCATGCCAGGCTAGTATTGACATTGTTTGCTTGCCGCCAAAAAGACGAGTTTTCCAAAAAGAGAGACGGCGAAGTCCGCGCCCAGTACTTGGACGCCTTTCGCCGGTGGTCTGGAAATATATTCAGCAAGTACGAAGGACAACTGTCGGAACAGTATTATTCCAGTACTCAGTCGCATGTTAGGGTGGAACTGGCAAAGTTTGTTCGACGACAATAAGATGAGTTTCGGCCTAGTCCGGGCCCAGCACTCGGACGGCTCTCGGCGGTGTTCCGGCAATATATTCAGCCAGTACAACGCACAACTGTTGAGACAGCCCCAGTTTACTCCAGTACTCAGTCGCATGTCTCGCTAGTACCGGTAAAGTTTGCTCGCCGACTTTAAGACGAATTTCGTTTAAGCCCACGCCCAGTACTTGGACAAACCGCGTCTGAGTGCCGTCCATGTTATCATGGAAGTACTGGCCACAAGTACTGGCGCAGCATGGTGACAATTGTTAATCAGTACTGTAAAAACTCTGCCAAATGACACTTGGCGGCCAATTCCGTTTTAGTACTGGACCGTATTGGCAACTCTGGCAGTATACCAGAATTCCTACATGGGCTTAGACTTAATTCTGGACTCCACTCTGGACGATCCGCGAATCTCGCTAGTTCAATCGCAGAGTCCATTCTGATGTCCATTTTGGATTCTCGCCAGGACTGTCTTAGTCTCCATTCTGGTCTCTACCCTGGACGATGTGCAAATCTCGTCGGTTCAATCGCAGAGTCCACCCTGGTGTACATTTTGGATTCTCGCCTGGATTGTCTTAGACTCTATCGCAGACTCTACCCTGGGCGATCTGCGAATGTCGGCGATTCGATCACAGAGTCCATGCTGGTGTTCATATTGGACCATCACCGAAGAGTAGACCCCTTGTGTAGTCGAATTCGGGACACCTTTGCAATCATATACGCTAAGGCTTAAAGTCACTTGTGAGAAACGCCCCGTCCGTTTGCCATCTAGTAGCATCATACTAAATACTGATGCACAATGCTCCACTAGATGGCGAGCGGTCGAAGTGTTTCTCGCAAGTAACTTGAGGCCTCATGGCAAAAGCTTCTGACTATTGCAGAGCTATAAAAAAATTATGGATTTTGTCTGCTCTTTCACAAAATCTAAATGATCTATTTTTTAAAATTAAAAAAAAAATTGATTTTTTTTCAGGAAACACCAAAAAACTTTTTGTATTCTGACACCCACAGTATCCAATAAATTTGTCATATTTTCGTTTCCGTATGAATATGACACCTTTTTGCTTCCTTCACTATTTATTTTAAATATCATGTCACAGCCGTTAACGAAATCATGTCAGCAGGGAAAATGGTGTTCATATAAACGATGAATAATGGAAAGCGAGGGGATTGTGGTATGGGAAGTTGGAAGGTCTGTTCACAGCTGTACAACAATGTGCCGTACCATGACATCACAGTGCAATATCCCGCTGATGTACAGCTGCATCAGGTGCATTCATTATACTTTCGTTCCTACTGTACCTATGAAACTCCTGTACTTGCACATTTTATAGTATTATTCCCATCTCTCCCTAGAGAGGTTGCTGATTTTTTTCCGTTGAACCTGAACTGACGAACGAATAATTCAACGAAGCAGAGTGCGGTATCGTAGCAGCTGTGAAAGAAAGCTCAACTGCACAATATGGACTGCAGAAATACACACGAGCGTGTTCTGCAGCTCATCCAGTGGATTAGTGATGCGAAATTCTGATTCGATTCTTTGAGGATCGATCTTTTTTCACTGATGAATCGTAATTTTGAAACGATTCTCACACTAGTCGATTCTTTGTGATTCGATTCTTAAATACATAGAATCGAATCATTAGAATCGCTGCCACGACGGACCAAACAAACGTAAAGAATAAACCTAATAAACATTTTTTTATTTTTACCATATTCTAAAAAGTAAGATAAATAAAATGAATCCGGGATATTACGCATCGCCGCCGCGACTTGCGCGAAGCTTCGGCGGAATGTTTTTTGATTGGACGTGTAGAGTTGATAACATCAACATAACCTGAAAGTCGGAACTGTGTCCAAACGTCCAAAGAATCGAGTATCGAGTGAACAGTGGACCGAATGGCCGTAGCCGTTGTCGAGCTCGAGAAACGTTACATGTAATCACGCCTGAAAACGTAGAGGGAAAGGTAAATATTTCATATGTAATTCGAAAAGCAGAGATAGTTTAATCCGAAAAGAAAACCGTGAACATACAGAACTGTCAATAAATTAATGTGTATTGTCTATTTGTCTGGAGGTTCTTTTCTAACCTACCTACGGTGTCCGGTAAGTATCAAGATTACTGACCAAAAAAAACTTTCTACGTAAGATTCACAAAAACAAATAAATTCAGTAGTAGCAATTCCTAATCGACAGATTGATCAATCACATTCGTAGGAATTAATCCACTTTTAATGACAAGTGTAGTCTCGGCCGATCTGAAAATTGTGCTAACGTAGAGAAATAAAAGAATTGCGCAGTGTATGCAATAACACAACAAATAAACAACAGTCACTTGTGTCAAAAGAAATCCTTGTTAGAAATCTGAATACACTGTCAACAATGATTGGAAGCTTTTATTTATGAACTGTACTGAATATAACGTACAATTGCGATGTAAAATTACTGTACCTTGAACATTTGAAATTAAACTAAATTATCAAAATTGACGTATTTGTACAATAGAATAAAAGTGAAATATTGAAATTAAGGTATACGTCCAGTAAGATTTAAGTAAATTGCATTTGTACAGTAAAATTGAATAATTGTTTTGTTTTAATTTAGAAGTAAAATGTACATTATTCTTTCAGATAAACGTAGCGCAGCATGTCAGATTGTGGGTCGGAAACGAGTTCTCCGAAAAAAAGAAAGAGAAGTCCTGATCCTCCAGGCAAGGACGTGGCGGATAAACGAAAAAAAGTGCTGTTCATGACCATTTTGTGAAGCACGACGCAGTTTCAGTACGATGTCGCTGGTGCCTAAAAATCTATAGGAACCACAACAATACGACTAAGTTATCGAAACATCTGGAACGAAAACATCCGCAACACATGAGAACAGAAGATTCGCAACGCTCGAAATCGATTCTGGAATCGTTATCCGAAGAAATTGGAATTTGTGAATCCGCAGATGAAGACGATCTCAGATCCAAAGGACGATCAAGATCTTTGACGCCTTTCTCCAGATCTATTGAGAGCGCCAAGACTCCCCGTGCTCCATCGGTAGATTCGCGTAGTCCTCTGCGCAAATAGCTTTCCATCGACAAAGCGTTCGATAAAGTGAAAGCATACATAGGTCACTGTTTGCAATATTAATTCTTATACTTCCAAATGCATTTTTTTTATTTCAATGACTTTTTAAGTGCTTGTATTATATGTTTTAGATGGCGGGAGCACAGCTGCAAAAATTACCAACGCAATCGTTTACATGATTGCTGTTGATCGTCAACCATTTTCAGTCGTCGAAGACAAAGGGTTTAAAAAACTTTTAGGGGTCGACTATACACCGTGCCCAGCCGAAAGACGATCACAACTCGAATTGACGAGAAATTCAAGTTGCTGAGCTCCAAAGTCAAGGCCCTGCTTTCCAAAGTGCACAATCTGTCGGTAACTACGGATATCTGGACGGATCCCTGAATACGCCCTGAACACGCGCAGTTATTTAGGCGTTACAGTTCACTACGTCAACTTTGCAACCTCGAAATTGGAAGAGTTTAGTCTCGGAATGAAAGAGCTCGGCAGTACTACGATATCCGAGGCCCCAATATTTGACACTGGTTTCCGGTAGTACTATTCATAAGGAACGAAAAAGTTCATATGAACTATAGTCCTATCTCTTTTAGTTTCCGAGATATGGAATTTTTAAGATTTTAATATAGATTTTGATGTATCGGGGGGCTTCGCCCCCCGAACCCCCCGAACAGGGGCTTTGCCCCTGGACCCCACCAGGGCTTCGCCCCTGGACCCCGCCGAGATCTTCGTCCGCGAACCAGAATATAATTTTTTTCAGCATTTTTAAACGACAATACAATGTCGATCCCAGACTAGAAAAAATGGACACTTGGGCGCTAATGGGTTAAGGTTCTCCAGGGTTCCGGTTCTCGTTAGGTTCTTTGAAGTTCTATAGATTCTTTTGGGTTCTTTTAGGTTTTTTAGATTCTTTTAGGTCTTTTAGGTTCTTTAGATTCATTTAGGTTGATTTAAGTATTTTAGATTAGGTTCTTTTAGGTTTGATTTTCATCCTTTTTCTATATTTACAATCAATAACCTCATAGACTTGTAAATATTAAGTTTCATTGAAATAAAGTTATTTTTTAAATATTTTTTCCGCCATATTGGATCCGCCATTTTGAATTTTTGAAAGTCATTGAAAGGCATCCTCAATAATCACAATCTACCAAATTTAAATCAAATCGTACAGAAAAGTTACACACGAAGATTTCATATATTTTTACCAAATAAAATTTTAAAAAATTCATATCTCGGAAACTAAGGCAGTTAGGACCATAGTCCATATGAACTTTTTTACTCCCCACGAAAAGTACTACCGGAAACCACCATCAAATCTTGGGGCCTCGGATATCGTAGTATCCCCAAGAGCTCGAAAAGGGTCACACCGCGGACTACCTTTCAAGAGTTCTGACCGAGGTTCTCGAAGAGTGGAACATCAGCCACGATGCCGTAGTTGCCGTAACAAAGGACAGTGCCTCAAATATAGTAAAGGCGATCTACGACAGTTTCGGGCACAGCAGACATCTGCCATGTTTCGCTCACACATTGAATTTGGTTGTTCAGGACTCGATTAAGGCTACTCTGCAGTTCCAGGCTGTTGTAAAAAAAGTTAAAAGCATAGTAACTTTCTTCAAACGAAGTGTGAAAGCTGCCGACGGCCTGAAAGAAGAGCAAGCAGCTGATCTTCAAAACGGCGAAGCTTGCTTGAAACTCATTCAAGAGTGCGAGACGCGCAGGAACTCAAAGTTTTATATGGTTGAGAGATTTGTAAAATTAGCGAATTATGTGAGCATAGTTCTCATATCTTTGCCGAAAAAGCGCAATGACGATACTCCAGACATGGTCAATCATTCCGAGCTACAAGTTCTGAAAGACTCGACGTCAGTTTTGTCCCTTATAGAAAAAGTAACAACCGAGATGTCCGGGGAAACTTACGTCACGTGCAGCAAAATTATTCCTATTGTCAACTGCCTCACAAAATCTCTGGAAAAGTTCATCACCGATCACGACGTGTCGGAGAGCCATCGCAGCAACATCCTCAAGGAGCTCAACAGGCGATTCCACGCCGACGGCTCGAACATCGAGAAGAACTCCATTCTTGCGGTATCTACTTTTTTGGGTCCACGGTTTAAGAAACTGCATTTCCGAAGTCCTCTGGCCGTCGCAACGACTGTTTCAAAAATTTGCAAGCAAATAAAAGAAAA
>OZ019977.1:658689-985618 GCA_963970395.1 Ephialtes manifestator
CACACACACACACACACACACACAACACACACACACACACACACACACACACACACACACACACACACACACACACACACACACACACACACACACACACACACACACACACACACACACACACACACACACACACACACACACACACACACACACACACACACACACACACACACACACACACACACACACACACACACACACACACACACACACACACCACACACACACACACACACACACACACACACACACACACACACACACACACACACACACACACACACACACACACACACACACACACACACACACACACACACACACACAACACACACACACACACACACACACACACACACACACACACACACACACACACACACCACACACACACACACACACACACACACACACACACACACACACACACACACACACACACACACACACACACACACACACACACACACACACACACACACACACACACACACACACACACACACACACACACACACACACACACACACACACACACACACACACACACACACACACACACACACACACACACACACACACACACACACACACACACACACACACACACACACACACACACACACCACACACACACACACACACACACACACACACACACACACACACACACACACACACACACACACACACACACACACACACACACACACACACACACACACACACACACACACACACACACACACACACACACACACCACACACACACACACACACACACACACACACACACACACACACACACACACACACACACACACACACACACACACACACACACACACACACACACACACACACACACACACACACACACACACACACACACACACACACACACACACACACACACACACACACACACACACACACACACACACACACACACACACACACACACACACACACACACACACACACACACACACACACACACACACACACACACACACACACACACACACACACACACACACACACACACACACACACACACACACACACACACACACACACACACACACACACACACACACACACACACACACACACACACACAACAACACACACACACACACACACACACACACACACACACACACACACACACACACACACACACACACACACACACACACACACACACACACACACACACACACACACACACACACACACACACACACACACACACACACACACACACACACACACACACACACACACACACACACACACACACACACACACACACACACACACACACACACACACACACACACACACACACACACACACACACACACACACACACACACAACACACACACACACACACACACACACACACACACACACACACACACACACACACACACACACACACACACACACACACACACACACACACACACACACACACACACACACACACACACACAGACACACACACACAGACACACACACACACACACACACACACAGACACACACACACACACACACACACACACACACACACACACACACACACACACACACACACACACACACACACACACACACACACACACACACACACACACACACACACACACACACACAGACACACACACACACACACACACACACACACACACACACACACACACACACACACACACACACACACACACACACAACACACACACACACACACACACACACACACACACACACACACACACACACACACACACACACACACACACACACACACACACACACACACACACACACACACACACACACACACACACACACACACACACACACACACACACACACACACACACACACACACACACACACACACACACACACACACACACACACACACACACACACACACACACACACACACACACACACACACACACACACACACACACACACACACACACACACACACACACACACACACACACACACACACCCACACACACACACACACACACACACACACACACACACACACACCCACACACACACACACCACACACACACACACACACACACACACACACACACACACACACACACACACACACACACACACACACACACACACACACACACACACACACACACACACACACACACACACACACACACACACACACACACACACACACACACACACACACACACACACACACACACACACACACACACACACACACACACACACACACACACACACACACACACACACACACACACACACACACACACACACACACACACACACACACACACACACACACACACACACACACACACACACACACACACACACACACACACACACACACACACACACACACACACACACACACACACACACACACACACACACACACACACACACACACACACACACACACACACACACACACACACACACACACACACACACACACACACACACACACACACACACACACACACACACACACACACACACACACACACACACACACACACACACACACACACACACACACACACACACACACACACACACACACACACACACACACACACACACACACACACACACACACACACACACACACACACACACACACACACACACACACACACACACACACACACACACACACACACACACACACACACACACACACACACACACACACACACACACACACACACACACACACACACACACACACACACACACACACACACACACACACACACACACACACACACACACACACACACACACACACACACACACACACACACACACACACACACACACACACACACACACACACACACACACACACACACACACACACACACACACACACACACACACACACACACACACACACACACACACACACACACACACACACACACACACACACACACACACACACACACACACACACACACACACACACACACACACACACACACACACACACACACACACACACACACACACACACACACACACACACACACACACACACACACACACACACACACACACACACACACACACACACACACACACACACACACACACACACACACACACACACACACACACACACACACACACACACACACACACACACACACACACACACACACACACACACACACACACACACACACACACACACACACACACACACCACACACACACACACACACACACACACACACACACACACACACACACACACACACACACACACACACACACACACACACACACACACACACACACACACACACACACACACACACACACACACACACACACACACACACACACACACACACACACACACACACACACACACACACACACACACACACACACACACACACACACACACACACACACACACACACACACACACACACACACACACACACACACACACACACACACACACACACACACACACACACACACACACACACACACACACACACACACACACACACACACACACACACACACACACACACACACACACACACACACACACACACACACACACACACACACACACACACACACACACACACACACACACACACACACACACACACACACACACACACACACACACACACACACACACACACACACACACACACACACACACACACACACACACACACACACACACACACACACACACACACACACACACACACACACACACACACACACACACACACACACACACACACACACACACACACACACACACACACACACACACACACACACACACACACACACACACACACACACACACACACACACACACACACACACACACACACACACACACACACACACACACACACACACACACACACACACACACACACACACACACACACACACACACGCACGCACACACATACGGACATTTTTTCTAGATCACTTTTCTGGAAGTTGTGGACAGCTGTGTGTGTCCTGACATAAAAATCTCGAAACATTTTTTTTTTTCATGAAAACAAAGCTTCCTCTATGAGGAAGCAAAAAAATAAAAAAATAGAAAAGTGTAACTGGAAAGATTCTCAAAACGAATGAATCTGCCTTGAAACAAAGACAATTGGACAACCACAAAAATAAAAGAAATGATTGCGAAATTTTGAAAAAAAAAAATTCAAAAAAATGAAACAAAAACGCCTGGAGATATTCGGAAACCGACCAAACCTGCCTTGGAAAAAAAATTATTGCATCAACCGTTGAGACGCTAAAATGGGGCAATTGTTATTGATTGCGAAATTTCGAAAAAAAAAGTAGAACGTTGCACATTGCTTCCTCATTATTTTTCGCTATGAGGAAGTATGGTATTCAATTTTGGCTTTCTCATAGAGGAAGCTTTGTAAAAAGCGAAAAATAATGAGGAAGGAATGTGCAAGGTTCTACTTTGCATCCTTGTTTTAATTATATAAATAAATATGTTGTGAATTCCCTTTTTCTATTTCGTTATTCCGTTATTTCGTTATTATTAGAGCGTTTCCGAAAGTAAATGTGATAACGGATATTTTAAAAAATAATTCAACATTCCATAAAATCAAAAATTTCATACCGTTCGTCACTAAATTATACATATATAATGGCTGAATATTGTTTCATTTATATACAAAATTTGAGCTCGCTATCTCAAGTTTTGCAAAAGTTACAATAGAGCGATAATGTCAGTTTTTTGAAAAATTCAAAATTCCATAAAATCTGAACCATTTTGCCGATTCGACCCAAATTCAATACTAAACAATATTGAGTGCACCTGCTCTTATAACCAACTATTTAGCAAAATAGACTAAATTTTACGAAAGTTAGAGCGACCACGTCTTTTTTTCAAAAAATTCAAAACGACATAAAATCGAAATTTTCGCACAGATTTTGTCTCACCTTCTTTCGCTTGGTAGCAAAAAATAGTACATACAATCAACGACTTGCTTCCTGCAACTGTCGCGGCTGCTGTTCCATCCAAATGATTCGTTATGTCAACCAACCGGTGAGTTGAGTTTATGATCTCAGCTAGAGATTGTTACTATCAAACAGAGTTGGGAAAAATTATAATGGAAAATTGCAAAATACAAATTACTGATAGCAATTGTAATTAATTTAAAATCCAATACAATTATTGGAAGTAATTGTATTTAATTTGAAATCCAATACAATTACAAAATGTAATTGTAATTGTAATCAATTTAAAATCCAATACAATTACTGGAAGTTTAGCCACTGATTTTTTAAAGAGGGTCTAGGATTAAGCAGACACGGGCGCTTCAGCGTGTATATGAGAGAAGGAAATAAAGTTCGTCGTTCCGCATATATAATTGGTCCTTCAAATACTTACGTACATCGGAAATTTTAAGGGATCTTTCCAGTGTGAAAAATAATCGATATTTTTTTTCGTCTTATCCATTAGTATATACGGTCAAAAACATCCTCTCAAATTTTTAAAGCGAAATACGAAATACTTCGCTGGCATACTTTATGTACCTGGCATCTCCGATTTGTCGTAAGTACACGGAAAAAAAATATTAGTTGCCATAACCAAGAAATGAATTGACACAATCAATCGATTATTCTATTTCCCTTATAACTCAAATGGTAATACTAACGATTCGAATAGTAATACCGACGATTCGAATGGTAGTCCCAATGATTGGATTAGTTAACCTAACTAATCTCGCCAGAACTAATCGTGAATAGTTGAGGTTAGTATTCGATATGATTGAGGCAACTAATTTTTTAGACATTGTGTACAGCAAGTCGAAAATGTAGTTGCCACAACCAAACATTTCTTTCCGTGTACATAATTTAGGTATATGAAATTTCTATACTCGAAACTTTAAACGCGTTTTTCTCGAAGCGACATTTTTCAAAACGGTGGACATTCTCCAGGGTATAGTTTTCAAGCGATCGTTTTAAAATTTTAGGGGAACATTCTTCACGCTTCTCTCTATCGTGCTATGGAAGTTTTTTTTTCTTTTTTGTAATCTCCCTATTTTTTTAAAAGAAAAACTGTCGAAATAAATGGCTAAAATCGGTAGTTTTTTTTCAAACGGCCGACATTTTGATTAGAAAAAGCCTCCATGGCGCGATAGCCAATCGCATACTAATTAATAATCCTTTGGGTTTTTATTTAGATGAAATTTGCGACCCCTAGGATTTTATCAACTTTATTTTCAACAATTAAAAAAAATTTAACCAATAAAAACCGTCTTATATAAAATCATTTTCTGTCATTCATGATTATCTTAATATGTCATACAAATTTCAGATTGATCGACGTATAGTAACCGTCCGATAAAAAATCGTGAAAATTGGCTATTTTTTGGACCGTCACACTGGAAAGATCCCTTAAAGAGTTACGTGAGAAACCTGAGTATTATATTAATTATCTGTTTGTGCAATCTGAAAAAGGAAAGCAATCATGCAAATATACACTATCTTTTTCTTTTAATAGAAAAAAAAACAAACTGCAATTCTTGTTTGTTGAATAAAATAATTTGAACGTTTTAAATATAAAACATTAAAAGATTGTATTTTTCTGTAAGAGGACGTTGCCCCCCCGCCCCCCCCCCCCCCCCTCAACCACCTACGGACACCGCGCCCCTGAACACTTCGTTTGCGACGAAACGACGTTTGCGTTCCGTGGGGAGCTGGAGAGAGTTAGAGGGCTTCATAGAACGTATAGTGTAGCCATGAGCGTGGGTCGCCAGAGTGGGAGGCGGGGGCGGCAGGAGTGGGGGGGGGGGGGGGGTGAAGCTAACGTGGTCCAGCAGCCAACTGGCCCGGCACACAAGAGGCGTGTTCGCTAAACGCGAACGGCAATACCGAAAGCCGCTAAGCCTCGACCCGATCGTGAGCCTCGTCATCCGATCGTGGCGAATCGCGGACTAAATAACAACGTGAGAGAATTAGGGGAAGGATCGTGGGAAGGAGGAGTAGAGTATTGGAAGGCATTCGAACGAATACATAACATCAATTTTACGTATAATATATACGCTTTCAATTTATACCCTCGTTGTATGGCCTCAGGGGAGAGATGGCCACAATGAGCCCTTTTAAGGCACTCATGTTTTGAAAAAACGCACAGGAGTGCCTATTAAATTTGGTCTCCACATGCCTGTTTTTATATTTAATGGAAAATATTGGTGTAATAGGAATTAATCTATTTTTTTTTACAGCAGATCTCTTCAACAAAGTCAAATACATATTCTTGGTGTAACAGAATACATGAATTTTATTATTTAGTATTTTTTTATGGTTTCAGATCATTTTGTGCTACCCGGACGTCCATATCAATCAGGGGCTCTGGATTGAAGAGACCGACCAAGATGAAATTTGCAGCGTTTCTTAATCTAGCATTGAATAGTATGCCCGTGAATTATAAGATATTTCCTATTTATTAATATAGGCATTTACCTTTAAAAAATGGCACTTTTAAGGTGGAAATTGTGTACCTGCCAAAATCGTTGCAAAAGCGGAAGGATTATGCTCAAATTTGCTGTGTACTTTAATGCAGATGTATCTTTTTTTAGTTTTTTTTTAAATATTAGATTTGTCATTACCTACCAACATAAAATTTAGATATATGGTTTGAATAAATTTAACACTAATGATAATATAAATACTTTTTTCTATGAAAAACTATTGCAACCTTTTGTATTATACACCATAAAATAATGTAGTCATCGGTTTGGGGGGCGGAGCCACCCAACAACAACCGGGCGTCCCGCAGGGGCGCCGGTTTGCTTGTTACTATTATACGTGTGTACTTTTACCAGAAAGGTAATGTAAAAAAAAAATCCTCGTCAATTTTTATGATCCGTTGGGCATCCACTCGACCGGCAATAATCAGTATAAAAATATCGAGTACATGCAAAAAGTTCATTTTTAAATATTTTTGTAAATTGCTTATCGTGGCCCAGCGTAGGGCACAATGAGCCAATTGATGCAAAACATGGTGTAGCATGGGTCAACAGAGAATAATGCTTGATTTGATAGATATATTCGCTATGACATTATGCTTTATGTGATTCTTTGTTAGTATGCAAGTTACCCGCGCAGAAAAAAATAGTCCGAGATGGAGTCCGAATAGAGTCCCGGATGAGGTCCAGGATGGTGTCCCAGATGGAATCTAGGCAGTCCGGGCGGGAGTACCAGATGGACTCTCATATGGACTTTGGCTTTTACTCCGATCCCAAAGTCTATCCTGAAGTCCATCACTGCATCCGGGAATCCTGAAAGGACACAAACTGGATTCCATCCAGAACTCCAACAACTTTCCTGGATCCATCCGGGATGCCAAACACTCTCCTGGACTCCACCCTTTACGATGAGCGAATCGCGGCGAATCAATCGCAGAGTCCATCCTGGTTCATCTTGGACTCTCGCCTGGACTGTCTTAGACTCCATCCCGGACTCTACCCTGAACGATCCGCTAATCTCGGCGATTCAATCACAGAGTCCATCCTGGTGTCCATTTAACAGACACAAAAAATGTGTGTGTGTGTGTGAAGGCAGATTTCCTTGTAAGCACGATTACTGTCATAATTGTAGATGTATCTTCATAAAATTAGACACGCAAGTGGGCTGTCATACACCAACGTTCGGGATTGTAGTTAACGCAAATCAGCTGGAAAATTCAAATTTTAGAGCATTTTGAACCCGCGCAGAAAAAAGTAGTCCAGGATGGAGTCCAGGATGGAATCTTGACAGTCCAGGATGGAGTCCCGGATGGAATCTTGGCAGTCCAGGATAGAGTACAGGATGGAGTCCAGGATGGTGTCCACCGACTCCGGCTTTTAATCGGATCCCGGAGTCGGCGGACACCATCCTGGACGACCCGTGAATTTCGGCTGTCCTACGGCAGAATCCATCCTGGTGTCCATTATGGATTCTCACCTGGACTGTCTTACAGTCCATCCCGGACTCCATCCTGGACGACCCGTGAATCTCGGCTGTCCGGTGGCAGAATCCATCCTGTTGTGCATTATGGATTCTCGCCTGGACTGTCTCGCAGTCCATCCCGGACTCCATCCTGGATTCCATCCTGGACTCCATCCTGGACGATCCGGGTGTCCACCTTGGGCACCCTGGTGTCCAGACGATCCATGTTGGACCACTCTTATTACGTCAACGGAGGGTAAGCCTCTCGTGTGTAGTCGAACTCAAAACAGCTTTCCAGTCTTATATACGTTCAGGCTTCAAGTCACTTGCGAGAAACGCTTCGACCGCTCGCCATCTAGCGGAGCATTGTGTATCGGTGTTTCGCATGATGCCACTAGATGGCAAACGGACGCACCGTTTCTCGCAAGTGACTTGAAGCCTGAGCGTATATAAGGCTAGAAAGCTGTCCTGAGTTTGACTACACACGAGGGGTCTATCCCC
This sequence comes from Ephialtes manifestator, assembly GCA_963970395.1. Taxonomy (NCBI): domain Eukaryota; kingdom Metazoa; phylum Arthropoda; class Insecta; order Hymenoptera; family Ichneumonidae; genus Ephialtes; species Ephialtes manifestator. Next base: position 668,217 of record OZ019977.1, read on the forward strand.
CGTTAACGTAGTAAGAGTGGTCCTAAATGGATCGCCTGGACACCAAGGTGCCCAAGGTGGGCGCAGTCTGGTCCTCTTGTCAACCTCCTGGTGGACACCCGCATCGTCCAGGATGGAGTCCAAGATGGAGTTCAGGATGGATTCTTCCGTCGGACAGCTGAGATTCCATGGACCGTCCAGGACGGAGTCCGGGATGGACGGCGAGACCGTCTAGGCGAGAATCCAAAATGGACACCAGGATGGATTCTGCCGTAGGACAGCCGAGATTCACGGGTCGTCCAGGATGGTGTCCGCCGACTCCGGGATCCGATTAAAAGCCGGAGTCGGCGGACACCATCCTGGACTCCATCCTGTACTCCATCCTGGACTGCCAAGATTCCATCCAGGACTCCATCCTGGACTACTTTTTTCTGCGCGGGAAAATTTTGAAAATATCATTTTCACGCTATAACTTTCACAAATTATAAGATATCGGGCTGAAATCCTGTACATAAATGGACTACCATCAAGACATGATGTATACCAAATTTGGCGAGAATCGATAGTGTGGTTCTAATTTTTTTTTTAATGTCTGCAAAAACTTTAGCTCCTGTAAATCCTGAGATATTTGACTACAATTTTCGACATGATTTCACGATTATTAATTAATAATTATGTGTTTAGTCACTGAAACTATCGATATGTCGGTAAATTTCGATTTTGGTGAATGAAAAAGAAAAAATGCCGTCACGAAATTTTCTTTTTTATTTATTTTCCATAGATTTATCTTAAATTTTGTTCATATCAAGAGACGCGGTAGCGTCTCGAGACAAGTACATTTACCCCTACATTACCGACCGAGAGAGACGCTGCGAGATTCTTTTACAGGAAACATCGGGTTTTAACCACATTTCGGCCCGCTCACAACGTCATTAAACGAATTTGAGTGTTTTACGTATATATCTCATGCTGCTGATAGATGTATTGATTTAATACATTATTTTTGGGACCAAAACGAATGGTGTAGCTATTGGGATTCGGAGATATTTGATTTTAATGATCTCGAAATCGTCAATTTATTTCGTTTTTCGTTTCGTCGTCGATCGTCTCTGCCAATCATTGTGTTTTCGCACACTGCCAATCACTGAGATGACAGACTGCCAATCAATGTGATGAACGCGAAAGCCGTAAGATGCCGAACAGTGATCAGCAGTCAGTCTGCTAGACGTCAGAGAGTCTAGAGCGAGCAGGAGGAAATTAAAATAGAAACGCGGCAGCCCGTTGCCGCGTTTGCCTAGAGTGTATAAGAAATGTCGTAATTACTATACACCATAAGAAAAATTGACATGTCATTTGACATATTTATTACATACAATTGACATATTTATATGGTAAACAAACCCAGAGAACATTTAGTGAGTTTTCAGCCGCTAGATGGCGAATAACCACAACTTTTCTCGTAAACGAAAAGATCTACGGCGGTGCATATAAAGAGCAAACTTTTTGCCAAAATTGTCTTTCGTGGGACATCGAAAACATGGCAGTGATGCTGCCCGATATTCGTATTTTTTGTTTAGTTGCAATATGATAAATTTCAACTCTATGACTTACCGACCTTCTTTGGCTAGCGTGTGCAGTTTCAACACATCAGTCGGAGAAACATAATTATATTAAAAAATATGATGGTGACTTTAAATACATTTAAGGAAACGCTCAGAAAAATCTTCCATAACTAATTCCAGTATCATATTGAAAATAGGGCGCCCAGCTTCTTAACGAGATTCTTTAGTGGGTAACTGAAAATAAAAAGAATCTCTGTTAGAATCTCGCCCAGCGAGATTCTTTTCATTAATAATCTATATCAAAATCTATATAAAAAAGATATTTACGAATATTGAAGGGTTGCTAACACAAATTTGTTAGTACATCAAAGAAGATTAGACCCCTCGTGTATAGTCGAACTCAGAAAAGCTTTGCAGTCTTATATATACGCGGAGGCGTCAAGTCACTTGCGAGAAACGCTCCGTCCGTTCGCCACCTACTGACATCATACGAAATACTGGTGGACAATGCTCCGCTAGATGGCAAAGGAACAAAGCGTTTCTAGCAAGTGACTTGAAGCCTCAGCGTATATATAAGACTGCAAAGCTTTTCTGAGTTCGACTACACACGAGGGGTCTAATCTTTGTTGATGTACTAACAAATGAGTGTTAGGAATCCTTCAATATTCGTGAATATCTTTTTTGATATAGATTCATTTCATTTTCGATGAAAATGAAAAGGGTTCGGTGCGCAACCGTGATTCTTGTTAAAAACCTCGGCCAGATTCTTTTTTTCTATGCGGGGAAGCAATTTGCAAAGTTCTACTTTGCAAGCTTGTTTTATGTTACAATGTTCTTCTCAAGACGAAGATTTGACATTTTCCCCTAAAGCCATAAAGATGGTACGGCATCGAGCGGTTAAAGTTTGAAAAGCTAAGTGAAAAATATTGAAATTGGAAAAGCTCTGATAAAGAGAGAGGGAAAATTAAAAAATATCTGTTTCATTTTCGTTCTCAGTTTTCCAAACGAAATATATTCACTATTCAATCAAAGAGAAATGGAGTGGTCTCCGATTCAATCGCAGAGGGATCGGAATGTGAGCAAAGTATAGAGAAAATGAAGCTGGAGTATCCAATCACCGTCTCGAATATCACACGGATTCCACCAGTTTGCTGTTTTAGTCTGAGTACACGTTGGCGTGTTGAAATTTGTATAGATGTAGACTATGCAATTGGATTTTCACTCGGATTTATCGAACACTCGTACGCCCTCCCCCTGGCTGAACTATTTCTCCAATGTTCTCTTTTTATCTATCTCATGGACCTGGCGCGCTAATTGGAAGCTTCGCGAATTTATTTCAGAGGAGTTTCACACCGGTTTGTGATCATAGTACGGGTCCGGAACCCAGAGGGTGGCGTCAGGTTCGAAGCCTTGTGAAGAGATCTCACGTCAAGGGTTTCGAAACTCCACAAAGGATACTTCCTGCATTTTCCGTTTTCCTCTGCTCTTCTCAATTCTGTAGCCCCGACGTCGTTCACTTAGTTATTATGCCTTTGAAGGCCACTTTTTTTTCAAAGTGAAATATTAGTCTTCTCTTTCACATAGAAAAAACTTGAATTATTGAACTATTTCGCAATCTATTGTATTTTGTTCTAGATTGGTTTATTAAGGTATTGCATTTCGCCATTTAACGTAAAATCAATTGTATACATGATCACATTTATTGATACTTGGCTCTTTCATGGAAGAAACCGACATCGTAGCCACACTCACCATATAGAACGATGTCGTATATGAAAAAACTACTTGTTTGTGCTAACTAACTACTTCTTAATTGTGGATGAATTCATTGTCATAAGTGTCCAGGTGATCAGTGCGTCAACCGAGCATTAGTTCCTTTGCTATTAATGATTAGTTAACATGAATGGTGTTCACAACAAACTCGATTGGTAGAAAGTCTACAAATCGGTGAGTTAGTTCAACTACTTAAATAGTATCTAAAAGGAAGAATGAATTTTATCATAATCAACTATATTTGTCATTATAAAAAGTTAGTTCGGATAACGAACTGATCACGTTAAAACCAACTAACTCAAAGTAGTTCTTCCAACCAATTAATCATCTCGCTGTGAGATCAGTAAGGTAGTTGGTTGGGTCAACGAATTTCTTTTTCCCGTGGGCAGCCACTATAATATCCGTTACTTTAAAATCCGTTACTATAATATTCGTTACTTTAACATCCGTTATTTTATCATCTGTTACTTTAACAACAGTCACTTCGACATCAATCACAATACCCGCGTAAAAATGATGTTTCCAGGATGGAGTCTGAGCAGTCCGGGCTGGAGTCCGGGTAGCCCAGGATGGAGAATGGGATTTAATCCGATCCCATTGTCCATCTTAGACCCCATCCTGGACTGCCCAGACTCCATCCTGGATTCTGTCCTGTATTCCATCCTGGACACCGAATCATTTTTACGCGGATAGCAAACGTTGACCCAACAACAATCGTCATGACGACCGGTGGAACGGTGCATAACATACAGTAAGGTAAACGGCCCAGTTTCGGTTGGCTTTTAGAGCCTGAGCCCATGTTTTCGGCTGCTTCTGAATAAATTATATCGAAATTTCGAAAACGAACAGTTCTTATTTATGCAATAAATCCTTCTAAATATAGTCAAATAATTGTTTACGTTAAATTATTAGGTTATAATATTTAAATAATCGGTTTACTAACGACGCTCGGTTGCCGGGGTTTTGGTCACATTCCAACCTCCATGTCGCAGTTTCAGTCACCTCGCGAGTACCAGTTTCGGTCATGCCAGTTGGAGTTTCGGTCACCGTGCGGATCTAGTTTCGGTCACTTCCTTGTATTTTACGATGTCACAAGCGAAACGGGTGGAAATGAACGTGTAATTAAAGCAATAATTTTCAATTTATTACGTTAATTGTTACCTTTATATCAGTCAGCTCAATAAACAAAAAACAAAGTAAATTAACTTGAAAAAATGATGTATTGCTTCGGTACAAAATCTTCGTTGTAAGGGCTCTAAAAAAAAACAGTGTCCATATTTAATAATTACTTTGTGTATTTTTATTTATCACTGTAAAATATCAGATTCGTTATTTATGTTATTTATTTTAAGTTTATACATAAACAATCTGTTTAATTAAAATCGAATTTCGTCTATTTTTTCAGCTACACTGAAAATTTGTTTCTAATATAATTCGCGATTGGAATTGACAGGTAGTAAATGATGATTTATTACCATTTACTAATAAAAAAATGAAGTTTTTTTCTACATTTAATCGATATTTTATTATAAAAAAAGTTGAATTGGATAGAACACGACTGCAGATGTGATTCGTGCAACAAGTGACCGAAAGTGCAACCTAACCTAACTTGCGGAAGCAGTAACGGACACGGCAATATTAATCAAATCATTTTTGGTAAAACAAATTCTAACTAGACTAATCGGTTACGTGATTCATTGCGAACCTTTCCATATAATATTTATACCTCTGAATACTTACAAATGATCAAATTCGATGTTTTCCGAGAGCCTTAGGCAAGCACGCTCGGACAATGGTTGCCGCTCGAAACTACAGACACACGCGCAGCGCCACTCACTCTAACACTTCCTGATAAAAAATTTCATTTAAAAAATCGCATTTCGACAATAACGTAGAGTAAAAAAACGGTCTTCAAAATGGCATTAATTTTTTTTTCGCACAATACATTTATTATTCGTATAAATGGAAGGTCGATGACCGAAACCGGTAGTGTTGCGTTAGAGCGAGACGATCCTAGGAATAAATGAATAGCAGAACTCCTCTCCTCCAATCGATCGAGTCCTCTCGTATCGTGCTGTCAAACCGAGATTCTCGTAGCCCGATCGAGGCTCGAGATTAAGTTATATAAAAGAAAACATAAAAATATATCGTAAAATGTCCAGCGTGCCTCATGTTTTCCCAACTGCAATTGTGTTAAATGCTTAAACTTTTCAAACAATTATTTACTAAAATCACAGCTAGAAGTTGTTTTCACATGTAATACCACAAGAGCTTTGAAATTATCGGATATTTCCTGACAGGTTCGTTGCAAACAAATGAACGAGTCAAGTTTTCCAGGTTAAAAAATCACGAGCGCGTAGCGCGAGTGATTTTTCTGGAAAACTTGACGAGTTTATTTGTTTGCAGGGAACCTGGAGGGAAATATCAGATTAATTTCGAAGCTCGAGTGGTATTCGGGGGATTATTTTTTCTATTCAAATTGCGACAAATGGAATTGCACCATGAGACAAAAATTATCGTTCTGCCAAGGAAATTTCATAATCAGAACAAACCCTTTTAATTCATGTTTAAAGTATTGCAGTTAAATACACAATTGTTATAGACATTTGTATATTGATTCCAGACTGAGGTTTTCGATTTAATCGTATTAACAGGGACATTTCCCTTTACTTTTTCATCAATAGTTTGCAAGGATTCAACTCCAAACCTACTCATATCAAATAAAAATCCTTTGACTGCCACAATAAAATTCAATCTGTCAGTTTGACAGATGGTTGACGCGGCTAAATGATTTTTTGTTTTATATATATAACCAACACGCAAAATTATCAAAAAATTATCACTTGTAATACCACAAGAGCTTTGAAATTATCGGATATTTCCTGACAGGTTCGTTGCAAACAAATGAACGAGTCAAGTTTTCCAGGTTAAAAAATCACGAGCGCGTAGCGCGAGTGATTTTTCTGGAAAACTTGACGAGTTTATTTGTTTGCAGGGAACCTGGAGGGAAATATCAGATTAATTTCGAAGCTCGAGTGGTATTCGGGGGATTATTTTTTCTATTCAAATTGCGACAAATGGAATTGCACCATGAGACAAAAATTATCATTCTGACAAGGAAATTTCATAATCAGAACAAAAACCTATGTTGCATCCAACACATATTTTCTCTCTGCACAAAATGCAGTGAATTGCGCCCAAATCGATTTTTTACTCTTTTCTGTATTTGCCGGGACATTTTGTTTTATTTTTTTAGCGATGTTCTGAAGCGATTCATCACCAAATCGCTTTTTTGACTCACTCATATTGACGACCGTTAATAGTACCTTGACGTTTTAAAGATTCGCAGAGGTTACAAGTGTCAAAAAAATTATTGTTTATCGCTTAGCAACCGAGCCGGGAAATTTTCGAAAAATTATCGATATAATTTTACCCTAGCTGTACCACGTGATGTTGAATACCGCGCTCTGATTGGTCGAAATTGGAGTTGAAAAAATAATCAGTATAATACCATGTAGCTTGCCCCACGTGACGTCGAATGGTGCAATTCCATTGGTCGAAATTTGGATGGGAAAAATAATCATGTTAATATTCTTGAATAACAGCTTATGCGTAAGAATTTGAAAATGCATAGTTACTCATAAGGTAATCCTAACGCGATTAGTGCAATGGTTGAGGATATTCCATAGGTGCTGTAGGTGAACACGCAATATTTAAAAATTGTGTTTTTAAGCTGACTAAAATTATAAAAATGTTCACGGTTGTTAAAAAGTAGTTTTGAAGACATTAGTTGTGAATATTGATGGATTTTGTAATAAAACGGCGTATGCCATCACACAATATGAGGCATTCTCTGTTAGTTCAGCCACTTTTTTTTTTACCCTCTCAGATCTATCCCATAATTGGCCACATTTTAGTACCACTTAAAAGCACTCTTTGTGAATTTTTTCAGATTTTTTAATCCATCCATATAGGAAATGTATATTTTTTTTGTTATTCATATAACTTCGATGGAGTAAATCTGACAAAAAAATCACACATACAAAAAAATGTTGTTTTTCAATTAACTTTGTATTGCAATATGTCTCATATTTTTATTCGTGTTGCAAAAGCTATCTACAGCAAAAAAAATGTTAATCAATTTTTTTTACTCATTCGGATACCTTCGATATCACTGCCAATTTTATACAAGTTACAGGGATATGTCAAAAGCATACCAAAAAATTGGCATAGTGGCCATCGAATATTTGAAGGAGGAAAAAAATATTTTCCAAAGTTTCGATCTATAAATGGCTATACGCACGAATAACTGTATGTAAACCCTGAAGGCCGTATCGTCGTTACACGTCAAGTAGCTCAGTGGATCGATTATTTGAAGGAATAACAAAAAATAAGTGAAATAAAAAATGTATAAAAATTAAAAAAACAATTAAATAAATGTAATTAATTTTCTTTCGTTTTTGAATCCTTCAAGTAGTCGATGCCAACTACACCAATTTTTTTGTAGGTTCTATACATGTCCCTACGACTTATAAAAAATTGAGAGTAATATCGAAGGTGTCGGAATGAATGAAAAAAATTGTTTAACATTTTTTTTTGCTTAATATCGCTTTTCCAACACGAAAAAAATATGAGACCTATTGTATTACAAAGTTGAGTGCAAAACAACATTTTTTTATACATGTATTTTTTTTGTCAGACTTACTCCATCAAAGTTATATGAATAATAAAAACAAATCACATTTCCCAAATGGATTGTTTCAAAAATCTGAAACAATTCACAAAGAGTGCTTTCAAGTGATACTAAAATGTGTCCAATTATGGGATAGATCTGAGAGGGTCGAAGAAAAAGTGGTTGAACTGACAGAGAATGCCTCATATATGAATGTGGGTATTAGTTGCGCGCTCCATACGCCCATTCGTGTGTTCTTCTCCTAGAGCCTGTGTTGGCAGGCGCAGGCGGAAAATCCATCATTGGACATGGGTTCTCAATTGTGTTTCAAGCTAAATTTTTATACTAAATTCTGATAACTTCAATAGTCGTTCACGAATTTTTCGACAGGTGTCAAACTCGCTCGTTTGTGATCGTAAAATCGAGATGAGACGAGACGATTAAAACAAACGAAACACCGAGAATCTCACTTGTCTCAAGTGATCGTTATGGTCAAATCGAGTGAGACACATTAATGCTCGTCTCATAATGCAACACTAGAAACCGGGACAGTGACCGGAACTGGACCGTTTACCATATCTTAATTAGTATTTGTTAAATGTTAAATTTAACTTACAGTTATGGTGAATTATCATGTCAGATAGGAATGAAAAAATTAATTGATATACATTGATGAATAAATTGATATAAATTGATTGATTAACATCCATCATTATTATCACCTCCTGACAACAACAACAACGAAAATAATAACAAAAAAATGCAATTTTCTGCATTTACTTCGTTGTACGTCGCATTCCTCTCAAAATATGCAGAATTCTATAGTATATACTGTTACGTCGATGAGCGCCCTCCTTGCCCTCGCGGCTTTTCGTCGTTCACTCAGTCTTTAGATAACAATCTCTCAGGGTATGTCGGAGTTTTCGTTCTGTTAACATGCGTGCGAACCACGAGAAAGCTTGTCAAAGGATTCCTCCTGTTGTAAGAGATACCACGTTGGAACGCAGGAACTTTGTACACGGGAACGTTGTAACGTTGCTAGAATGCCTCAGCACTCACTCACTAAGCTCCTGCTTACTCCAAGAGCCATCCTCAGCTCTCTGTCCCGTTGGATACTGTTGGGTGCAATGTATACGCAATTTAGTGCGAGCGACAGAGCGTGTAATTTTCGGGAAAGGGTTCCCGTGTGAATTAAAGTGGCGGTGTCATAGTGCGACTGGTACACTCAGCCCCCTGAGTACAATGAGTCCCCTTTCGCTCATTCACTTCCTCGTATCAACTTGGAAACCCTTTGCACATGTTCCACGATGTGCAGTGAAGGCAGAAAGCTCGGCATACTGCATACGAGACTACATATTCTGCAGAAATGCGAGAGGTGGTCTCAGTTCATCGTTTCCGACTGCGAACACACCAACAATCTTGCCCTTGTTCCTATTTTCTCTGCTTCTGAAGGGATTAAAGCATTCCGAGCATTCCGTACTTTGACCTTGGTTGCAATGATAGCGTGCTATGCTCTACGATTGTAATTTTCTCAACAACATCAGCGCCAACAGGATCTTCACAGATTGAATGCCATGAAGCTTAGAGTCACGCCACTTTTGTGATTTTGTTTGTTTCTCAGGGTGGGAAATTATTCCGAGATTCTGCACTTGGATGTCACCATGAGGAAAGAAAAACAGATGAAAATCAGTAATATTAATTTATGCATATGTTATTTATCTGGGAGCTAGTATTATATGAAAAACGATGTACTGTTGACCCCTTAAACGATGTATTTGATTCTAAATGGCAAAAATATCTAATTTCTCTACGTTACCTATATTTTGTATTTTTTTACGCTCTGCACACTTATATAAGTTATTTACGAAATCCGTCAATTGCAAAGACGCAAAAGTCGCTGAGGTTTCAAGTCACTTGCGAGAAACACTTCGACAGCTCGCCATCTAGCGGCGCATTGTGCATCCGTGTTTCGTATGATGCCACTAGATGGCGAACGGACGGAGCATTTCTCGCGAGTGTTTTGAAGCCTCAGCGTATATAAAACTGCTAAGTTGTCCTGAGTTCGACTACACACGAGGGATCTACCCTTCGAATGATTGAATCGCCGAGATTCGCGGATCTTCGAGGGTTGAGTTCGGGATGGAGTCTAAGACAGTCCAGGCGAGAATTCCAAATGGACACCAGGATGAACTCTGCGATTGGTTCGCCGAGATTCGCTTATCGCCCAGGGTGGAGTCCAGGAGAGTATTTGGCATCCCGGATGGAGTCCGGGATGGAATCCACATTGAGTCCTTTCAGGCATCCCGGATAGTGCGATGGAGTTCAGGATAGACATCGGGGTCGGATTAAAAGCGGAAATCCATATGAGCGTCTATCTGGTACTGCCGCCCGTACTGCTCAGATTTCATCCGGGACTCCATCCTGGACATCATCCGAGACCCCATTCGAGATTTCATGCCGGACTATTTTTTTTTGCACGGGTTGTGATTTCATACCTAAAGTTTAAGGTATACCGAGCGTGAGGTGATTAGCGGCCAGCGCGTTTTGGAGTTTCTGTCATATTTCGATTGAATTTTGACATACGCAGCTATTATTTTCATGCCCCTTCTGCAAATATGGCGCTCAATCACGTGGTACGCTATAACAGCGTTGCCAGATCGTTCGTGAAGGCTCAGGACCGTAAGATTTGAAAAAGTGAAAAATTATTTTCAAAAACAAAAATTCTGCATATTTTGTGCATCAAGGAGTTTAATCGGACATTTAAAAAGATTCTCAAATAATTTCACGGTGGTACAGCGTTACATGTTCGAGGATATTAGGGGCCCCGCACAGGCATCCACAAAACCCGCACTTAGGCGCTCGGAATACCTTAAGCTCGGCAGACTATACAAACTGGGTGTTACTTCAATAGACTTGCGCCGAATTTCAGACTGCACAAATGACCCTCAATTACTATGCGCATCAAAAGATGACTCAGATTTTTTATCTCTGTTCGAGAATGACAATAGATGACACGAAAAAAGTATAAGACTTTCAATTTTTCACAAGATAGAAGTAAGTGACATTTCGAGACTCCCCATTTCTTTATATCCAGTGCACGGTTGCATAGAGAAATGAAAAATGATCACAAAGAAAAGCACTAGGTTCTATTGTGTATTCTTTGTCCCTTGTGAGTACATATGTATATAAACTTGGAAACGGAAGAAGCCCAAAAATGTGTGACGTGTCTATTCTCCTATCTTCAGTGTCTCGTTCCTGTTAGCTCCCACGTCTACCCCTATGCTTTCTTTGGCCAAAGCTCCAATTCCAAACCAGGGAGTTGTATAGATTGCGTCCAAGGGTACTTGAGAGCTTTTCGTGGAAACCGGCTAGTCATCTCGAATTTTCATATTTACCGCATTGCTCGATCCTCTGTCTCACTAAAGCCCGGACGGACGTACAGAATGACGCGTATGTATGTATGTCAGAGAGTCGGAGAGGCAGTGCTACAGTATACTCGAGACCCTGGCACTTTCGAGAGGAAAAACTTTTCGCCGTTTCGACGACGGGAATCTGGCTCGGTCTCCTCGGTTCCCATAACAGCGTCGTGTAAACAACGCCTGTGCAGTCGCCTCTATCCCCCCGATGTCTTTCTAGTTTTTACGTACTTCTGAGTTTTTCTGACTATAGTATATTCTCGGGATACTGTTTCGATTTCCACGCCATCTACTTTCTTGCTCACGAATTTTATCAAATTATGTAGGGCTTACGCTCCAAAAACCCGTGACTTTAGCAAGACAATGCAATTTTCAGGCTCAATTTGGTTGAGTAGAACTTGGGGCGCCCATGTTGGCGGAAATGCAAATTTCTTGCTGGACCGTTAGTTATTTTATTCTAATACGTGGTAATGCAGAAGTCGTGGAAGGAAAATTAAACAATTTTTTTATTGACAAGGCTTTGGAATGTTATACGAACCCATAAGTGAGTTTTAAAACCGAACACCGTTTGTTTTTCCCTATAGGGTCCCCTAGAGGACTCCTGTAGGGCTTAGTGCATAATAAAGCTAATAATAATAATAATGATAATAATAATAATTTAATATAAACAAATATATATAACTAGGATTTTATTGTGGCTCGCGTGCTTCGCGCGCTCGCAATCTCCCCCAAAAGAAGTGCCCCCGCACTATCCCCGCATAATCAGGGGATTCTGGGTGATCAGGGGTGTCCATGGGGACTTAGAATAATCCAGGCTTGGGGGCCCATGAGGGATTTAGAATAATCCAGGCTCGGGGGCCCTTGAGGGACTTACAATAATTCGGGCTTGGGGGCCCTTGAGGGACTTAGAATAATCCAGATTCGGCGGCCCATGAGGGACTATCCTACACGGCGGCGGCGGCGGCGGCGCTGGCGGCGGCGGCGAGATCTTTTTATAATATATAATATAGAGAGATAATAAACAGGCAAATAACAGCCAATAAACCTGACATTGTCGTCTTCGAACACGACAATTCATACGACCTTTGTCATCGAGTTGTCGGCTCCTGGCAAGTCCAACATCGCTACCAAAGAAGACAACGAGCGGACGAAGTATCAGGATCTCCTTTTCGAGCTTCGCCGACTATACCGAGGGTACACGCCCGCGCAGAAAAAAATAGTCCAGGATAGAGTCCAGGATGGTGTCTTGGATGTAATCCGGTCCGTCCAAGCGGGAGTACCGAATAGAGTCTCGCGTGGACTTTGGCGTTTGATCCGATCCCAAAGTCCGTACTGGAGTTGATCACTCTATCCGGGACTCCATACGGGACTATGTTCGTATGTACGTATGTATGTATGTATGTATGTATGTACGTATATACGAACATAGTCCCGGATACATACATACGTACATACTTACATACATACATACATACATACATACATACATACATACATACATACATACATACATACATACATACATACATACATACATACATACATACATACATACAGACATACATACATACATACAGACATACATACATATATACAAACATACATACATACATACATACATACATACATACATACATACATACATACAGACATACATACATATATACAAACATACATACATACAAACATACATACATACATACATACATACATACATATATACAAACATACATACATACATACATACATACATACAGACATACATACATATATACAAACATACATACAGACATACATACATACAGACATACATACTGAAACGATATTTACTTCCTTCGTTTTTATTCTATCTTTGGAAGAATATCCTGAGGTATCCAAGTCATCATCTGAAGGATGATTTTTGTTCGTGTACGGGACCCAAATAAGGATTAAAGAGAATTTTTACTGGGGAAGGGAGAAAACCTTAGTATTCCTGTGCCATGTAGCTAGGATGTCTTCATCATCGGTTCAGGATAGAGGTTACAAGGAAAGGTTGAAATGTTTTGAAGGAATCATGCCGGCTTGGAGCCAACGTGTACTAGGGTTTGTAGACCTCTAGTTAAACGCACAGACTATTGATACAGTCTGCGACAACAGTCTGTATCAACAGTAAGTTTATAGTTGCGAAATGTTCTAAATGAATTTGAGTCTAAGGTCATGCACGGAACGGATGTCCGAGCATGGAGCATGCATAGCTCATCGCCAAGTGATTCTAAAACGCGTAATTACTCTTTTTCTATGAGAGTAATAAATGGGAGGTGAAGTCTTTAAAAATAAGTCCTCAGAGTTAGTGCTTCTATCTCATCACCGGATACTTAGGAATTAGCGTAACAGCCGATTTAAGGGATTCTAGATACAAAGAATTTAATTCTGATATATCACAATTTAGTGGATCAGGACACAACGCACCAAGTGAGTTGGGCTGTCTCAAGGAAAATAGTAAATAAAAGAACTTGGTGCCTTGTTAGACCGGAATTCTAAATTGTTCAATCAAGTGCAACTATTGGAGATGATTCAAGTAGTTCCACAGTCAACGTGAGCTGGGCTTGCTCAAGGAAAATAGAAAAAATAAACGTTGGCTACGGAATCCTCCTAAAGTCTTCTCGTTGCATATAAAAGTTAATTACTATAAATTTGTCCCTTAGTCTCTGGGATGTCACAGGTTGAGTTAAGTCCGAGAATAAATTGAAATATAAGATGAAATAATTTTACTGAGAAAAATGCTCGCAATTCGTAGACATGGTCTTGTGTGTCAGAAAGAGAGGATCGCGTTTGTTGTTATCGTTGTTGCTCTCTGGGCTCTCATTCGGATGTCATCGATTGCGATTTGGTAGGCCCATGGAGTTAGATGTGGCGCAAGGGGAAGCCTTATACCTTAGCTATGAGCTTGTAGATCTATATGGTGAAACGCAGAGCAAGGGAAACAAGTTTCGACCGTGCGCTTGTAGATCTATACAGTGAGACGCAGAGCAAGGGGATATGTGCTTCGACCGCGAGCTTGTAGATCTATAGAGTGAAACGTGGCGCAAGGGGAAACAAGTTTCGACCGCGAGTTTGTAGATCTATAGAGTGAGACGCGGAGCAAGGGGAAGTATTCCGATCGCGAGTTTGTAGATCGATAGAGTGAGACGCAGAGCAAGGGGAAGTATTATTCCTTATGTGGCTAGATTTCTCAGAATTTAGTCATTTAAATTATAATAAAAGATATTTCCAAGCGTTGTTTAATCAAGGAATTCTGGTAATGTAGACACTATATGGGTCTGCGCAATGCAGCGGCATATAGGCCTTTCTACTAGGAGCGGTAATGATACTATACGGGTCTGCGCGATGCAGCGGCATATAGTATTGGAAGGATTGAAGATAGGAAAGATAGAGGGAAACCTTTATATGGGTCTGCGCGGTGCAGAGGCATATCGGTTTCGATAGGAAAGAATAGAGAGGACAGTAGGGGTCTACGCGGTGTAGAGGCCTACTGGAGCTGGGCGGGCTCACGGGAAAAACCAAGTGGGTCAGCGCGATGCTGCGGCACTTGGGGAAGCTGGGCGTGCTTACGGAAGTGCTGTTCGAGGGTAGACGCAATGTCTCGGCTCGACAGCACGGGTACTATAAGGACCTTACTTGGACATAGTGTGATATGGAAAGTTGGATGAAGAATAAGGTACCGAACTCATGCGAGGCGCGCTTATATACCCTGCGATCGGCTGTTTGCCACGGTGACATCTTCCCCCTCTAGGTCTTCCTAGGCCCTGTTGCCACGTTCGGTGTTGCCGAACTTTGATTTTGTCGATTTCTCGCCAGGGGTATACGTGTCCCGTTACAATACATATATACAAACATACATACATACATACATACATATATACAAACATACATACATACATACATACATACAGACATACATACATATATACAAACATACATACATACATACATACATACATGCATACATGCATACATGCATACATGCATACATGCATACATGCATACAT
Source organism: Ephialtes manifestator (assembly GCA_963970395.1). Taxonomy (NCBI): domain Eukaryota; kingdom Metazoa; phylum Arthropoda; class Insecta; order Hymenoptera; family Ichneumonidae; genus Ephialtes; species Ephialtes manifestator. The sequence continues at coordinate 683,647 of OZ019977.1, forward strand.
GCATACATGCATACATGCATACATGCATACATGCATACATGCATACATGCATACATGCATACATGCATACATGCATACATGCATACATACATACATGCATACATACATACATGCATACATGCATACATACATACATACATACATACATACATACATACATACATACATACATACATACATACATACATACATACATACATACATACATACATACATACATACTGTGACCGTTTTTCCCCAACTCAACAATATTTCCTCAAACCCTTGGCAACACGAGACGATCACAAAACCCGATCCGCTGCGATCCTTTGGGCGCCAGCCGTACGAGAACCGAATCTCGTGCGACAAATTTATAATAGATCGATAACGAAACGGGATGGCTCGGCGTCGCTCAGCCTTGCTACAATGGTAGAGGGGAGTGGGCAAGTCCAGCGCGTAAATGAGAAACTCAGCGACACCAGAAATTCGAGAACTCACAATAATGACTTTATTCTCCAACGTTCTCGTTAGCAAAATGCCCCAAAATATTAACAATAATAATTCTCACAAATTCCTTCAGTAAATCATTCCGACTCGACACAATAAAACATTCACTCCGAGATCTGAACTTTCACAACATACAATAAACAATCTCCCCGTACCCAAAACTCAAAATTCTTCCCTATATTCTCCACACTACAAGTCTGCCTCGGCTTTACTTAAGATGGTCGGCTTTACTTAAGAGGACCAGACTTCGCAAAAATGAGAAAGGTTATCGCGCACGCAAATTTGGCTCGCTAATCGTTGTTAAAGAGTAATTCGGACGGACCCGTCCACCGAGAACTCGCTGACGAAAATTTAGCTCAAGAGAGCTTCGCTTCTCGTGGTTCAAAGATGACCTTGAACGCGGCCGTTACAATACTGGCGATCGACGATAACTTTCCCATGGACTCTCACGCGAATTTATTTAGGAATTTAATAGGCTAAGATTACACAAATGCTTTACAAGGCGATCAGACACAAAACCCTTACTTTTAGCGGCGAATAGAATTCACCCAAACTGATCTGGACTGTACAATTGAATTTATTAACTTTCCCGTATCAGAATTTAATGGACCGCGCACGAAAAATGCCGTTTATACGATATCGCGTCGAATTTGCCCTATTCAAACTCTAGTCTCAAACCGAACACGAACGACGGTCTTACCAGGTTAGTTGCAGTAGCTGAAGTCCCTCGAGATCAACTCGGACAGAGATTCGGCATCGCGTTTGGAAGATGTCGGTATTCTCGGTAAACGATGTGCACCGATCGGCTACGATAACCACGTCCTTCCTCCTCGGGATCCTACGCTTGAGTCCTCGAGACTCGGAGGCTCTTGCGCTCGCTAAACGCGCTCCCCACCCTTACGCCTAACCGAATTCTCGCCTTCCAGAAATTTCCAAATTTCGAATTTGTCTCGCACCTCGCGACAATGCGAGGCCGAGCGCTTTTGGACAATATACCGCCGACGCAACGATGTTTTGCGCCACGGTCTCTCCAGCAGCGGGTGCTGACGGCGAGAACGATGGTCCAGCGATGCAGGGGATGATGCAGCCTCATACGACGGAAATCTGAAGCTGCGAACCGAGTCTCGTTCAATTTCCATGGTCGATAGCGAGTCATAGAATTCGCCGTGGATCGTAGTAGAGGAGCGAGCGTCTCTCGTCGACCGTTGCAACGACGATAGCATGAAACTGACCCTGCCGCTCTCGAACCTCGTGACGTAGCAGTTAGCGACAACCGTCGCTCGCTCGGGAGAATATTCGTGCCGAAAAATAAAATAAAATAACGAGAAAATTAATAATAAATCATTCATAAAGAATATTTGCCAATGACCGTGTCTGATCGCCTCGCAGGGACTCGTCTCGGGAGAAAGAGCGTCGTTTCTCGCGCCGATCGGTGCGAGAGCCTGAAATTGTGCTCTTTTGTGACATGGACTAAAAAACCCCGTCACAATACATACATACATACCCAGGAAAAGTTGTACAATCGGGCCTGTATGGGCCCAACGTCGTGCCAACGCTAGCCAGGCCTGGCACGACGCTGGACGCCAGTGCTGGGCCGAACCCCGGTATGTCTCTGGCATGAGTACTTCGGTCCGACGGTTGGTGACCAGCTCTGTCCCAGTACTGGCAGCGACACTGGGCCAGTGTCGGCTAAACGGCGGTGCCATTACTCCGCCAGTGTCGGCTAAACGACAGCGCCGTTACTCCACCAGCAATGGTGCAACCACAGTGCCATTACTCCGCCAGTGATGGCACGACTACAGTGCCATTGCTGGCTCTCGATCGGCAAATCTAAATATTATACATTCTATACATTTATAAGGGTTTCATTCTCAAATAAAAACAAAATTATGTCAACGATTTTTATTATTTGTTACTTAATATTTGTGAAACGTCATAAAACTGTGAAAAAATAATAATTTTCGTAATTTCTATTTTGGTGGTCTTTGAGCTGACCACAAAACAGCTCTAGAGGGTTTGAACTTATTTTTACTTAAAAAAAACGTAGGAAATACGTTTCCACATGGACTGCGTTCCTCATGAACTCAATTCCGATGTTTTCTCCTCTCGTACGGTACCGCGAACTCGACGGCCGCCCTCGCGATCCAGTGCACCAGCCAAATATCTGCTCGTAATTGCAGCGATTTGTACGGGCACTTGAGCTTCGGCATATTTTCCCGCGATGAACTCTGAGAACATAATCATGAAGAATCAAAATCAATGTCATGAAACTGAATCCGATTAATTCGTCTTTTTAATACATAACATTACATGGCATTACCTTTTATGCAATCATATACCGATGTTTTGCTGAAATTCCGTTTTCCCACGCCTTTAACTGTGCGTCCACATCCACTATAAAGAAGTTGCACATCTTTGGTTATAAGGCTGCTGATGATTTTCGCAATATCAGTTTTCGAGCACATCGACCCAGCAGTGACGATGTTCATGAGTGATTTCTGCAATATAAGGACGGATGAAGATGAATTATTCAGCATTTAAACCAAACCGTTCCAATAAATAACAATTGAAAATAATTATTGAACTGAATAATGAATGATGAGGTTCATAAACAAACAAAGTCAATTATTAAAGGAAAGAATATCAGCCGAGCTAAAAGATGATCTGAAAGAATTACCAAAGCTTGTTGTATCTCCACGTTCGTCGCTATCGTTGAGTCGAAATCGAGGAAGTCGTCCAATGTTTTAATTGGTAAGGTCGTGCCTATTGCCGCTCGAGGGTTTCCAATATCGTTCGCTTTTTGGCCAATCGACATCAGAATCGTATTCTTCACTTCGGTGATTTTTTTGTCGAAATCGTATAATATGCTTCTTTTAGCTGCATTTATTTTGGCTCCCAAGCTGGTGTCCAACGCTTCCATTTTTTTGTCGATGTAAATTTTCCAAGTATCTGAAAAACACTGTATCAATTCTGGAGACTATTTTCAACAACGATTGAAGCACAAACCCCGCAGCGAGAAAAATTAGGGTGATGTACTGGGTGATGCAACTTTTGATGCTAGCGGGTTTGTGCTTCCATACGCATGGTTTGCAGTTCAGTCTACGTTCACATATATATAAAATTTATTACCATCAAACTCGAATTCCGCGCTGACAATTTCGGGAAGATTTTGGTTTTCATCCCTTGCACCCAAAAGCGAACATGGTGTGTCAGTAACGACCCGGTAATTTTTATTTGCCAGCACAGAGTCGGACGCTAACTCTTCATCTTCGGAATCACACACAGCAGCCTTCCGCATACTTTTAACCGGACCTACATAAAACGACAGAATATTATTTTCATGCAATATTATCCGTTACGGCAACGAGAGTAACGATTATTTTAAGGCGTCTGGCCACCTTGACCGCTGCAGAAATGGGTATAATTTTTAAACCATTATAAATTCGAAAGTATGAGACCGAATATATATTTTTTTCAATCATTAAAAAAATATGGTGGGCCGAAAAAAATGTAGCGTTTTTCACCGAAATTTTAAGAGCAGGAACATTGTTTTTTAGGCTAACCATTTTTTTTTTTTACAATTGATAAAAATAAAAATCTTCCGTCTCATATTTTTGAGGTTATTATAGTTTATAAATTATACCCATTTCTGCAGTGGTCAAGGATGCCAGACGCCTTAAGCAAATACATTTTATTCATTTTACAGCGTAATAGACAATATTTTCGTACAAACATTATTTATTCGCATTCAATAAATTGCTATACCAATCTAGTAAAATTTATCTTTATTACTCATACAATAATAATCAATTGAATAAATACTTGTTAAAAGTTAAAAAAACTCACAAATGAATAAATAATAATTTTTTTTGGAGAACGTGAATACTCATAATATGTGAAAAATTATTTCTACAGACCTGTTCCGCTCGTCGAGGATTTTCCTGTCATTTTCACTCGCGTTTCAAGCAAATTCTTCATTTGCGATCCTGACAGTATTGCTGGCGTCGTACATGCTTCGCTTTCGACCTCCGTGGTATCCAGCTGGTTGAGATTTGTACATGCTTTTTCTAGTCTACGTAGACCTCGTTCGTAATTTCCTAATCCAAAGAAATACACATTACGACTAGTATATAATTTAGTGCACACAAAATATCTAGTACCCGTACATAGTGCGTTAATAGTTCAATTTACGAAGTGCAGAACGTGAAAAAATGTCAACTTACCCGCTGTCTTCAGTATTTTCACTCCGGGATAAGAAACCCAGTCTTTTTCTGCAGCTTTCTCATCCTGGACCCATTTGTTGATTTTCGGATAATCCTTTTTTCTGCGGATACTTGCAGTGCCATACCCCTTGACAAAATGATAGCCAAGATGTTGGTACTAATTCGATTGCCACTTTGTTATTTTCTAGGATTTCGTCGAACTGTATAACGACGAAGGGTTTTGACAGATCGGGGTCTTCCATCTGCAAGAAAGAATTATGCCGCGAAAGAAGCATGTGCCGCGAATAACTTAACCTAACCTAAAAGCGTGCAAGGCACTAGGAAATATATTTTTACTTACTTCTTTCGCTCTTCTTACGCGTGACGCCAATTAGGGGACGAAGAATACTTCGAAGAACTTTTTACGCGAAATTGTCGTTGTACTTTACGTTCGTCGATCGTTTCGGTACTGCCGGCTTCGCTGCGTTGTTGCTTTCTCTGGAGCGCGGGAACTCGCGCGGGAACTCGTGCGGACTCATCCCGGCCAGCTCGGACGGCCGATGCGCGTGATATTGCGCAGTCGCCACATATTACCGACCGCCGTCGGTATATTACCGACATTTTCGGATATACTTCTCATTTACATTTTTTCTCAGAATGATACGTTTATTGCTACTTATATTTATACATGTTTGTTTATCCTCAATACTAATAATGTTTATAAATTGTTTGCTATTCTTTTCTTGCGCAATAGAATTTTCAAGTTTCACTATGAAGGAGAGCTACAGCAAATGGAACGGAATTTACAGTCATTTTTATACATTTAGTTTCTATTTCTGCCATCGATACAATCGTGATAGCTTTGGACAATTCTTTTATAATCATGATGCCACATTTTTTGGACGAATCGGGTTGATTAAAAACTTTAGTCGTACGAGATATTTCGAATCCTTCAATATACAAGTCGTCAATTTTATTCGGTTTTTCGTTATCGCGTAGTTGATTTTGTTGAGAAATTTTGTTAATTACAAAAAGCGTTTTATTTTTCAGTTGAACCAAATTGTTTGGATGCTTCAAAGTAATTAGCATACCTCTTAGTTTTACTTGCGTGACCGTACCATCGTGTACTTTACATTCTTTCATCTCTGTGATACGTTGAACTTTATTATTTTCTAATGAATCGAGTTCCGATAGTCGATTAACAACTTGTACAAGTGGATTTTTAGGTGTTCTAACGAAGTTTTTGAGTTTACCTATATAATTTTCAGCCCAAAAGGCAGAAAATTCAGTCAGAGGGGCCTTTAATTGTCGAACATCGTCGGAAAGATGTATCAAATTATGAACGTTTAATACTTGAGAGTCCGTTCCGTACAAAGTTGGCATCAGGTAAAAGAATTTTCTTAGTAAAGTGTCAGCATAATCTGATTGGGCAACGGCAAGCTGTTCGTTACAAAGTATTCGACACGATACTACTAATAACAAGAAGTGCTTGTAGAATTCATTGGGAAGAATCTGGGGCAAAGTAATTGCACCACAGTATAATAAAAAGAATCTAAATTGTGTTGCTTTCCAGCGCGTTATATCGTCTACGTCAAAATCTTTCCTCTGAAATTCGTGAGGAATGTCACCTTTAATAGAGGTCATCATTCCTTGAAAACAACTCCATTGCTGTTTACTAATGCGAAACGTACATTTTCTGGAGGTCCATTTCTCGAGGAGAAGTTTCATAACGCCTAGGTACAATAAATGCATCGAATCGAGGACGACTGACTTAATTATATTAAATTTTGGCAATCGCATTAGAGGTGAGACAATATCAGGGAGGTGGTGTTCTATTTGCGATTGGCTGCGGAATGATTTTTTCGATCGTTGTTCGCAGTTCATCTCTGGATAGACCCGTTTCTTATTCGTCGTTGTGCCCTTCGTGATACATCGTTCACATGCGTAAAAGCCATTGTGGCCCTTGCAGCATTTCAAAAATGATCTGACAGGAGAATCGCAAACTATCGCAGCTATTCTAAAGGAGTAATGTTTTCCACTAATCACAATACCGTTTGTTATTAATAAGGTGGCTTCAGCGACAAAATCGGCTAAAAATTCCTCTGCACTTGCTGGTTTCGCAAAGCCGCTGTAAATACCAGCTATGAATGGCTTACTTTCATAGTTTCGGTTATGTACTTTGACTGCTATTGGCCAAAATTGCATTCGAGAGTTTTTAAAAACTTGAACTCCGTCAACGTTTACTAAAATTCGAATTGTGTCCTCGGTGAAGATATCTGGCGAAATCATTTTTTGTAAAGCTTCTTCAATCCCTAAATAAATAAATTTGCCAACCATTTTTTTCTTGCTATTCATGGGTACTACGTTCTTGTAGGTTTTCGTTCCTAATAGAGCTTGCGCTGTTCGGGGAAGGTCATATCCTTCACTTATTAATAATTCAAGAATTTCAGAGAGGACAACATGTCTTAACGTACGCACGTTCCTTAGAGCGAAATCAATAAGTTTTTCCTTGAAAGTTTTCGGTGGTTGTTCCGACTCGCTAGATTTTTTTTCATTATCAGCCGAATCATGTTGACGTTCCGAGAGGTTATGTTCGCTGTCTTCCGTACTACTGTGATATTCGTTGAGGTTACCGTCCGGCGCTTGTATATCAACTCTAATATCTTGAATATTTAGGTTGCTTGAGACCGATGCGTCGTTGTCATTGTCAACACTTTCGCGAGAAATCGCTCTCAGCATGTCACACTTTGCTTTTTTTTTTGGTCGATCGATTTCATTGTCACTATCACTCGTATCACTCGATGTTTCCACGTTTTTAAGAAAACGATGTTTTTTATTTTTATAATTTTGTTTAGACATCGTTGATCTGGCAGGAGAACCACAATTATTTCCCCGTGCTATCACGGGATGTTTAAAACGTTAACAACGCAATTAACTCGCCCGCGACGTTAACGGACGCTCGAATACGTTCAAGTTGACAAGCATTGGCGAAATATCGAAACGAGTAATGGCCCAACACCAATGACCGGTTCTGTGCCTATTGACTAGAGCCAGCGTTACCCCAGCACTGGCGCTGCTATCGGCGCACTGTCGGGCCTAGTTACTAGAGCCAGCGTAACGCCAGCACTGGCGCTACCATCGGCGCTCAGTCGGACCTACGCCGCCCGCCGTCGGTCGAGTGACAGTGCTGGCCCAAAGCTCGGCCGTATTGTCAACACTGGCAAACTTTTCCTGGGTACATACATACATACATATATATATATACATACATACATACATACATACTGAAACAAATTTGAATTTGCCGTGGAATAATAAAATTCTATTATTCCACTCTCAAATATTTTTAACTCGAAACTCGAGGTGGAGGGAGAGATTCGTGTGCTGGACTCGAGGAAAATTATACTTGGGAGAGGGAATAAATCTCAGATATCCGTTTAAGCAATAATGCAGGATATTTACTTCATCATAGGTTTTGTTCTTTGAGGATGATGAAAGATGAATCACAAAATGAGTGAATGAATCTTAGCGAGATAGATCTCGCTAAATTCGGCGAAAGTATGAATGATAGGATTGATGCGGGAGGATCCCGAGATATTAATAACAAAAATAAGACTCTAAGGTCACGTGAGAGGACTGGTGTCGTCACGCGGAGCGCTTACGCTCATATGCACAATTACGTTACGAAAAGCGTACTCACTCTGTGAACATACTATTCTTGAACGAATAAAAGTTCGACTTAAATCGGATTAAGCCGTGAGTAATAAAAGGGACTCGAAATTTCGCGTGAGCGGACTGGCGTCTTCACGGAGAGCGTCTACGCTCATAAACAAATGATTTTAATTCTCGCGTACTTCTATGCACGCTATTTAACCAAGGTTTGATAGATTATTCCTCAGACGAGTACACAAGTGCTTTCAACGTCATCATAGGAATTGTATTACGATGAAATTACTGAATTTAGGAGGTAGTTAATTGAGCAAGTGGTTTTTTGGTTAATTGAGTTAAATGGTTAATTGAGTTAAGTGGAGAAGGAGGTTTGCTACAAGGGAAGAGTGAAGGATTCTCAATGCATCAAGTAAAGAGAAGCGTCTGTGCTCAAGTGGGACAACACGTCTTGATTCACTATCGGCCTAGCTCTATCTTCTGCCAAACTTTACTCTAATTGCTTTCATAACTATCGTGCAAGTAAATTATTAATGGTCGTGAGTTGGGCTATCTCCAGGAGTTCTCTAAAAGAAACGACGAAAAATAAGACAATTGCAGACTATTATATCAGCAAGAGTTTATTACTTATACGTGAAAATTAATTAATAAATCCCTTTAAATCTCTAGGAGCGTGACTCGATACGTCAGCGTGTAGCCGACGTGCAAAAGAAAGTTTAAATGATCGAAGCTCTTAATTACAAGGCTTCCGTAATTGCGAGACAGATTTAATATAGTTCAATTGCTCAGATTTAAATTTGTTGGTATGTATGTGTGAGAAAGTGCGTGAGCTTGGCGTCAGCCAGGCTCGAGTAGATCATATGGGAGACACGGACAAGTGTTGGTGCGATACCAAGGCCTGCGCGTATATTCGGGTATGGAGCTTTGTTTACCTCAGTTTTTCTACAGGTGCGTCGATAGACAGTACCGGGCGAATAAATTCGGTAGATCTCTTAGTAGTGGTCGTGTGGGTGAGATCCCTGACCACGCACGCACGCACACGCACACGCACACGCACACGCACACGCACACGCACACGCACACGCACACGCACACGCACACGCACACGCACACGCACACGCACACGCACACGCACACGCACACGCACACGCACACGCACACGCACACGCACACGCCCACGCACACGCACACGCACACGCACACGCACACGCACACGCACACGCACACGCACACGCACACGCACACGCACACGCACACGCACACGCACACGCACACGCACACGCACACGCACACGCACACGCACACGCACACGCACACGCACACGCACACGCACACGCACACGCACACGCACACGCACACGCACGCACGCACGCACGCACGCACACACGCACGCATGCATGCACGCACGCACGCACGCACGCACGCACGCACGCACGCACGCACGCACGCACGCACGCACACGCACGCACGCACGCACGCACGCGCACGCACGCGCGCAAGCACGCACGCACACACACACACACACACACATATGGGGCATTCCACCGGTTATCGACAGGTTTGCGACCCTCATATTTTTTTTCCTTTTGAGATGTTTTTAGATTTTAAAAAAAAATCTGTTTTTTTAATTAACTAAAATTTGATTTTCTCAAAAAGTACGTCGACGATTTTTCTTTACAGTAAGTTCTGTGAACAAAAACGAAATTTTTGAGTCTAGAACGAAAATTCATTTACCGCAGATTTTTCCCGTAAAAGCCCCCCATGTTCGGTCTAGTCTTAAAAATATCGTTTTTGGACACAGAATTTACTATAGAAATTTTTTAAAAAATCATCGACGTACTTTTAGAGAGATTCAAGTTTGGGGTATTATATTACATTTTTTAACATTTTATTTTATTTTTAGCTGCTAATCTAGTCCTCGCCCCACTCTGGCCCTATGCTCAGAAATTTTTATTTTGTAAACAGAATTTACTGTAAACAAAAAAAATCGTCGACGTACTTTTTGAGAAAATCAAATTTTAGCCAATTAAAAAACACAATTTTTTTTTAAAACCTAAAAAAAATTCTAGGGTGTTTTTTTATATTGCTCTACAACATTTCAAAAGACAATAAAATATGAGAGTCGCGACCCTGTCGATAACCGGTGGGATGCCCCATATATACTTTACACAACAAGATATTTTGATCTAAGCGTGATTCCCGGGCGTTTTGCCACATTTTTAACCCACTAGAATTAAAAATAAATTTTTTAAATTACCATGTTAAAATATCCTCTACGAGGAACCCGGATGGTAATCGTAATATCACAAAACAGAATAACCCCCCAAAAAACACTATGTGTAAAAAAATTGAGACAAGAACATTTACGTGAGTGGTATCAACACCGCAATAAAAAACAGTGTTTCAAAAACTTGAGCCATAAAAAATGTATCAGCACAAAAAATTGTGAAATAAACTAAAAATATCTGCAGCAAGTCAAGTACATGTTGTTCAACATATATATATCTCTCTATATTATAAAAAGATCTCGCCGCCGCCGTGTCAAGAATCGAGGGACTTAGAATAATTCGGGCTGAGGGCTTGGCGGAAGGGGGGGGAGCGGGAGGGGAGGGTGGCACCCTTCGGGGGGGGCACCCTTCAGAGGTGGCACCCTTGGGTGGGGGGCGATTGCGAGCGCGCGCAGCGCGCGAGCCACAATAAAATCCTAGTATATATATGTATATATATATATATATATATTAAATGGTATAAATATCAAGATGAAAATTGTAGGTTTTTTTTTCATGGAGAACTACAAAATCAACAATACAGATCATTTTGATTAATGTCATGTGATGTGTGCTATCGTTATTATTTCAGGACCTGTATATAATTAAGACTGACAGCTTTCATGTCTTTTCTAGGTGACTTTGCTACTCTATTTAAATTTAGAAAAAAAATGTATATTACAAAGGTCACACCACCTCTGTTTATTCCAATAATTTATCTTCATAAAAATTGACTTTTTCCTGGACAATGTTAAGAAAGTGCAGATTGCGAAAAACATTAATCCACAAATCCAAGTTAAACCCGAATAGACACTAACTTTACCAAATTTATTTAAAAATGAAGCTTGTTACACATATAAATTTACTACACTTTATTAATTAATTTTTTCTCAGTTCTCATAACTTCTCTTATAAAAAAATCCAGCATTTCATCGAATGACATTGTGAGCTCAGAGTCAATCATGATGCAACGAATAAAACTCACAGAAATCACCAAATATAAATCATCTTTTTTGCTATATGGTGTTGGTTGCAGGTTCGAACAAACTATAGTTCACAAATTTCAGTTAATTACTGAATAACCACTGATTTTTATGAATATATGAAACAATGAAACTTGTTACATATATAAATTAATAAAACTTGTTACACATAGAAATTGAAAAACACTATTATTCCTGTATCAGTTGTGATAACTTGTCAAACTTGTCATTAGAAGCTTAAGAGTAAACAATCAACCAACAAACATAGAAAGTCACTGAATTTAGTACATAAACAGACAATATGGCTAGGTGATGTTAAGTGTCATTATGAGGTTGCATTAAAAAACTGGATTACGCAAATCTCAGTTAATGACTGAAAAACCACTGATTTTATTAAGTTTATCAAAAAAATAAAATTTGCTATGCATATAAATTGAAGAACACTCTATAATTAGTATTTCTGTATTAGTTTTGATATTTAATTTCATTATTTCACCGCATGTCATTGGGAGCTTGAAAGTCAATCACAAAGTAGCAAAAAATAAAAAAACTTTAATAAACCTTATTCCACTATAAAAATTATCACGTATAGGAATAACAAAATCCTTCTTTTATTCATGAATGATAAAACAGTCTCATTAAAAATCGGGTATTATGTTACATGATATTATAAGGTTAGGATACAAAACAAGATGATTGACTAGTCAAGAAAGCTTACAAATAATAAAGAACGACTGAATTTATTGAAACAGTTAAAAACCATCACTGCATATAACAATAATATCATCACTTTTCACATCAGAAGATACAAAATCACTTTTCTATCACTTTTCACATCAAATGATTCACTGGTGCCAATACTAGGAAAGACCTCCGAAACTAAGTGAATAAGTGAATATATAGCCACTGAATGTCAAAAAAATAGTAACACATTTATATATTACTTCTGTTTCAAAAAAATATAAATTACAATTAATAATATTATAGAATCCCGTCTGTGCGAAAGATAGGATCCCGTCTGTGCGAATGATAGGATCCCGTCTGTACGAAGCTACCATCCCGTCTGTGCGAACTAGGATCCCGTCTGTGCAAAAAACGACTGAATTTTTTAAAATATTTCAGACAAGTTTCGAGACATAAATCACGATATCAGTGTACTGAAGAAAGGTACGAAGGTCGTTTTAGTCTCAAACGAAATATTTTTTGCTGCAGTATCTTATTGTGTCTAAAAAAATCTTCAAAGCGCTATCATTTGATCAATATAACATATTAACCTCGAAAAATAGTGGCTAAAACGAGTTGCTTCGAGTAAAAGATACTGCGGCAGCGTCTTGTAAATGTACTTGTCTCAAGACGCTACCGCGTCTCTTGATAGGAGTGATTATAATTATCCGTTTAATGGAACTTACGTTGATTAAAGCTGGGATATAAAAAACTATTTCACTGAAATGGATACAGCGGTGTAAAGGGTACAAGGATGGTTTGGGTAATGAAAGCTTGTGCAGAGGGGGTTGGAGTTGCCTGTAGCGAAATGAGAAAGAAGCTAAAAGCGAGTGCGCAATATATAGTATAGATACTCAAGTATATCTATGTATGGCAAAAGATCGGTTTCGCGCCTGAGCCATGTTGGCAATGGCAAAGGGGGTTGAGGTAAAAAAAAAAAAAATTCTCGCATGTTTCCGGCCGGTTTGCCTCGCGATGTCTATGCGCCCCCGGGGGTTACCATGGCCGTGGTGAGCACCAGAGATAAGGCACGAAGTTGTTAATTTACCTCGAACAAGCGTGGTCTGGTCATCGACCCGATAAAACTGTCAGAAGGTTCTAATACCTCTCCCTTGATCCCACATACCTTTTTTTCTAATCCCTTTCCGCCCAAAAGTGAGAAAAAGAGAATAGCAATGGAAAATAAGTATCACCTTTAGCATTGTTAACATATGGAGAATTTATACAAGTTAACATTTCGTCGATTAGCCAATTCACGAAAAATGTTTAATTACATTTTTCTTATTTCGCCACCGATTAATCGCATTGAGAAAAATTATTACAAATATTTTTGCAAGAAAACTAGATTTTAAAATACAAACAAAAATGTACCTGATTTTTTTTTATCGGGACAAAAATTGTATAAATCATCGTTTGCAACTCGTTGTTTCCAACGGTATTTTAATCTCTTCAAAAAATTCGAACAACCAAGTCCATTAAATTATAGAAGTAATTAACTTATTTCCAATGTATTTTTTAAAACATTTTCTCGAAAAAGAACACATTTCTTTGTTCATATTAAGATTCCGAATTTTTCATATGATAAAATTACCATTAAGATTAACCATTATATTAATCTTTATCATTAAGCATTAAATTCTTTAGTGTAATTTTCATTATCAATGAAAAGTGTAAATACTTTTTGTCTGAGATCAGTGAACCCTTGTTAAACATTGTTCAAACGATTATCTACAATCTTACTAATCACTGACTATATGTAAAAAAGTTGCATAGTACAACTTTGCACATTGCTTCCTTATTAATCTTCTTTTTTGTCAAAGCCACCTCTATGAGTAAGCTTATTCATTAATTTTAGCTTCCTCATAGAAGAAGCTTTGTAAAAAATAAAAATGTATGAGGAAATAATGTGCAAATTTCTGCTTTGCAACTTTTTTCGTTACCTATATAGGTCTTGAAAAATTCAAAATCACGTAAAATCCAAACCGTTTTCCCGATCATGACCAAATTCGGTAGATAGCAGTGCTGAATTTTATTTTTCATCTGCACAAAATTTCAGTTATTTTGGTGAGATTTGACGTAACTTAAAGCAAAACGAATATTTAAAAAAAAATGTAAAATCCTACATAGACCGAACTTTTTTTACAGATTCATTCCAAATTCAATACCGATCCTCATGTAATATAGCTTTATTCATATAAATTTATTTAGCTTAATAGCTAAACATTTGCGGGTGCTAGAGAGCGTACAGGCATTTTAAAAAAATTGCAAAGTCAAATAAAATGTGAACATATTTTTTAATTTTTTTTAAATTACCACAAACAAAGACGTCGACCTGCTGTACTAGGTTTGCTACATTTCAGCCTGATTTTTAAAGCAGTTCTGAAAATATGTAAGTTTGAATTTTGAGTGATGGCCATACACACACTCTCATCCATCAATACATATTTTGCGAAAAAGAAATTTTTCATGAAAACAAAGCTTTCTCTATGTGGAAGCAAAATAATAAACACTTTTTTGGTGCAATGAATGGAAATCCACAGATCTTACTATAATTTCTTAGGAATTCACTAACATCCAGCAACATATCCAGCAGCTACGCCACTGAGAAGTTCCGTAGTTGAAATTGAGAGGTGACGACAAGGACGTTCCCGAGTGGCCGGGTCGTACCGTCTGGTCTTCGGCAACTCGACATACGGACATTCAGCGAGAACTCGAACTCGAGAGAGCTGGAGAGAGAAATTAATTTAAAGCTCTAAAGGGCCAAGAAGTGTTTCTAGTGTAGTCTCGAGGCTCGCCAGCATTTCCTATCTATCTATATCTCTATCCATCGCATCCTTACACATAGTCGCAATTCCACCCTCGAAAGATAAATTATATTATATATTATCCTCGAAAGATAATATATATATCTTATATATATATATATATATATATATATATATATATATATATATATATATACTAGGATTTTATTGTGGCTCGCGCGCTGCGCGCGCTCGCAATCGCCCCCTACCCAAGGGTGCCACCTCCGAAGGGTGCCCCCCGCAGGGTGCCACCCCCCCCCCCCCTTCCGCCAAGCCCTGAGCCCGAATTATTCTAAGTCCCTCCATTCTTGACACGGCGGCGGCGGCGGCGGCGGCGGCGGCGGCGAGATCTTTTTATAATATAGAGAGATATATATATATATATATTATCTTTCGAGGATAATATATAATATAATTTATCTTTCGAGGGTGGAATTGCGACTATATTTATTTATTATATATATATAATAAATAAATAAATAAATATATATATATGTATATATGTATGTGTGTGTGAATGTGTGTATCCTAACTTCATCGGCGTAACCGAACGCGTTTTCCAGCTAATCTTGTCCCATTGCCACGTACGCTTTCTCTAAACGTTCACTAGTACAGATAGAGGGCAGTAGCAGAGGTATATAATGCTCACTGATACCGCCGCTATGTACTATCGAACAAGGTAGAGCGTGACCACCACATACCATTATTATTCCACCCACGACGGTGTTACCGTTTCGCTGGTGAACGAGAAGAGCAAAAAGGGGTGCAGGAAATGAGCTTGTGCTCAACAGTTGGAAGCTTCATGGACGAAAGCCCAGAGACTAATTGTCAGAGGAACCAAGCGACCTTCGACTTCGACTACAAACTAATTTTCAATCTGATTAATTTACTATTCAATTTTTGCACCGATATGCCGGCAGCTTTTGTGATGTTTGCACTTTTGCTAATTTCCGAAAATCGAAGAAGAATTATATACACGCAACGTCATGATTTCTCGCAATAGGTGTATTCAGTAAATAAATAAGAGTGATTTACAATAAATTCTCGAGTTGCTCAAAAAACTGTGGAAGATTATGAGTTTTAACAATAATTTATATTTTATTATTTTATTTATTATAATAGCAATACGAAGCGGTTTTAGGGCACCTAGTTCCCGAGTCTTTTCGCAGAGTCGGTCACGCAACACGCGATTGAAAATATATTTGGAGGATTTCTAAGTGAAAAGTTTGCTTAAACAAAAATCTTTGTGGGACTTGGACCAAACGGGGCCTCAGAGGAGGCCGTTCATAAGATATAGCATAATCATAACCTAAGCTGTTACTTAACACTTGGCATAATCGGGGCCTAAGCTGTTACATAATATCGCTTGGAATAATCAGGGTCTAAGCTGCAACTTAGTAATACTTGGAATAATCAGCACCGAATCTGTTACTTAGTAATACTTGGAGTAATCAGGGCCTAAGCTGTTACTTAGTAACAGTTGGAATAATCACGGCCTAAGCTGTTACTTATTAACACTTGGAATAATCACGGCCTAGGTGGAAGCCGTTACCCAGGAAAAGTTGTACAATCGGGCCTGTATGGGCCCAACGTCGTGCCAACGCTAGCCAGGCCTGGCACGACGCTGGACGCCAGTGCTGGGCCGAACCCCGGTATGTCTCTGGCATGAGTACTTCGGTCCGACGGTTGGTGACCAGCTCTGTCCCAGTACTGGCAGCGACACTGGGCCAGTGTCGGCTAAACGGCGGTGCCATTACTCCGCCAGTGTCGGCTAAACGACAGCGCCGTTACTCCACCAGCAATGGTGCAACCACAGTGCCATTACTCCGCCAGTGATGGCACGACTACAGTGCCATTGCTGGCTCTCGATCGGCAAATCTAAATATTATACATTCTATACATTTATAAGGGGTTCATTCTCAAATAAAAACAAAATTATGTCAACGATTTTTATTATTTGTTACTTAATATTTGTGAAACGTCATAAAACTGTGAAAAAATAATAATTTTCGTAATTTCTATTTTGGTGGTCTTTGAGCTGACCACAAAACAGCTCTAGAGGGTTTGAACTTATTTTTACTTAAAAAAAAACGTAGGAAATACGTTTCCACATGGACTGCGTTCCTCATGAACTCAATTCCGATGTTTTCTCCTCTTGTACGGTACCGCGAACTCGACGGCCGCCCTCGCGATCCAGTGCACCAGCCAAATATCTGCTCGTAATTGCAGCGATTTGTACGGGCACTTGAGCTTCGGCATATTTTCCCGCGATGAACTCTGAGAACATAATCATGAAGAATCAAAATCAATGTCATGAAACTGAATCCGATTAATTCGTCTTTTTAATACATAACATTACATGGCATTACCTTTTATGCAATCATATACCGATGTTTTGCTGAAATTCCGTTTTCCCACGCCTTTAACTGTGCGTCCACATCCACTATAAAGAAGTTGCACATCTTTGGTTATAAGGCTGCTGATGATTTTCGCAATATCAGTTTTCGAGCACATCGACCCAGCAGTGACGATGTTCATGAGTGATTTCTGCAATATAAGGACGGATGAAGATGAATTATTCAGCATTTAAACCAAACCGTTCCAATAAATAACAATTGAAAATAATTATTGAACTGAATAATGAATGATGAGGTTCATAAACAAACAAAGTCAATTATTAAAGGAAAGAATATCAGCCGAGCTAAAAGATGATCTGAAAGAATTACCAAAGCTTGTTGTATCTCCACGTTCGTCGCTATCGTTGAGTCGAAATCGAGGAAGTCGTCCAATGTTTTAATTGGTAAGGTCGTGCCTATTGCCGCTCGAGGGTTTCCAATATCGTTCGCTTTTTGGCCAATCGACATCAGAATCGTATTCTTCACTTCGGTGATTTTTTTGTCGAAATCGTATAATATGCTTCTTTTAGCTGCATTTATTTTGGCTCCCAAGCTGGTGTCCAACGCTTCCATTTTTTTGTCGATGTAAATTTTCCAAGTATCTGAAAAACACTGTATCAATTCTGGAGACTATTTTCAACAACGATTGAAGCACAAACCCCGCAGCGAGAAAAATTAGGGTGATGTACTGGGTGATGCAACTTTTGATGCTAGCGGGTTTGTGCTTCCATACGCATGGTTTGCAGTTCAGTCTACGTTCACATATATATAAAATTTATTACCATCAAACTCGAATTCCGCGCTGACAATTTCGGGAAGATTTTGGTTTTCATCCCTTGCACCCAAAAGCGAACATGGTGTGTCAGTAACGACCCGGTAATTTTTATTTGCCAGCACAGAGTCGGACGCTAACTCTTCATCTTCGGAATCACACACAGCAGCCTTCCGCATACTTTTAACCGGACCTACATAAAACGACAGAATATTATTTTCATGCAATATTATCCGTTACGGCAACGAGAGTAACGATTATTTTAAGGCGTCTGGCCACCTTGACCGCTGCAGAAATGGGTATAATTTTTAAACCATTATAAATTCGAAAGTATGAGACCGAATATATATTTTTTTCAATCATTAAAAAAATATGGTGGGCCGAAAAAAATGTAGCGTTTTTCACCGAAATTTTAAGAGCAGGAACATTGTTTTTTAGGCTAACCATTTTTTTTTTTTACAATTGAAAAAAATAAAAATCTTCCGTCTCATATTTTTGAGGTTATTATAGTTTATAAATTATACCCATTTCTGCAGTGGTCAAGGAGGCCAGACGCCTTAAGCAAATACATTTTATTCATTTTACAGCGTAATAGACAATATTTTCGTACAAACATTATTTATTCGCATTCAATAAATTCCTATACCAATCTAGTAAAATTTATCTTTATTACTCATACAATAATAATCAATTGAATAAATACTTGTTAAAAGTTTAAAAAACTCACAAATGAATAAATAATAATTTTTTTTTTGGAGAACGTGAATACTCATAATATGTGAAAAATTATTTCTACAACCGGTGCGATGGTCTAGTGGTTAGGGTACTGGCCTCTAGTCCAGAGCATCGGTAGGTCGCGGGTTCGATTCCCGGTGCCGTCGATTTTCGTCGAAAATATAAATACGGACGCGATGAAGCTCCAGATGTATACATGAGACCCACACAGGTATTTCTACCTGTGGGGGTCACATGTATACAGCTGTAGTCCGTGTTTACGTTCTCGACGAAACGTGACGTAGCTCCGGTGCCGGGAGGCGAACTCGAGACCGGCTATATCGGCATGGGTTTTCCGCAGTTTTCCTATGCCCATAGCAGAAATGCTATGGTGAATGCGATATAGAGGGGGAAGTCGGATGCGGCCGCAATCTGGGGGGGGACTGGCTCGCGGCAGAAATGCTTCGGATGACGAATAATTAAATAATACTGTGCGGAAAGCCGAGCCGACCCGCTATAAGACTCACATCGGAGACTTGATAAGCGGGGGAAAATGCAAAAAAAAAAAAAAAAAAAAAAATTATTTCTACAGACCTGTTCCGCTCGTCGAGGATTTTCCTGTCATTTTCACTCGCGTTTCAAGCAAATTCTTCATTTGCGATCCTGACAGTATTGCTGGCGTCGTACATGCTTCGCTTTCGACCTCCGTGGTATCCAGCTGGTTGAGATTTGTACATGCTTTTTCTAGTCTACGTAGACCTCGTTCGTAATTTCCTAATCCAAAGAAATACACATTACGACTAGTATATAATTTAGTGCACACAAAATATCTAGTACCCGTACATAGTGCGTTAATAGTTCAATTTACGAAGTACAGAACGTGAAAAAATGTCAACTTACCCGCTGTCTTCAGTATTTTCACTCCGGGATAAGAAACCCAGTCTTTTTCTGCAGCTTTCTCGTCCTGGACCCATTTGTTGATTTTCGGATAATCCTTTTTCTGCGGATACTTGCAGTGCCATACCCCTTGACAAAATGATAGCCAAGATGTTGGTACTAATTCGATTGCCACTTTGTTATTTTCTAGGATTTCGTCGAACTGTATAACGACGAAGGGTTTTGACAGATCGGGGTCTTCCATCTGCAAGAAAGAATTATGCCGCGAAAGAAGCATGTGCCGCGAATAACTTCGGCGATCGTTTCGGTACTGCCGGCTTCGCTGCGTTGTTGCTTTCTCTGGAGCGCGGGAACTCGCGCGTGAACTCGTGCGGACTCATCCCGGCCAGCTCGGACGGCCGATGCGCGTGATATTGCGCAGTCGCTACATATTACCGACCGCCGTCGGTATATTACCGACATTTTCGGATATACTTCTCATTTACATTTTTTCTCAGAATGATACGTTTATTCCTACTTATATTTATACATGTTTGTTTATCCTCAATACTAATAATGTTTATAAATTGTTTGCTATTCTTTTCTTGCGCAATAGAATTTTCAAGTTTCACTATGAAGGAGAGCTACAGCAAATGGAACGGAATTTACAGTCATTTTTATACATTTAGTTTCTATTTCTGCCATCGATACAATCGTGATAGCTTTGGACAATTCTTTTATAATCATGATGCCACATTTTTTGGACGAATCGGGTTGATTAAAAACTTTAGTCGTACGAGATATTTCGAATCCTTCAATATACAAGTCGTCAATTTTATTCGGTTTTTCGTTATCGCGTAGTTGATTTTGTTGAGAAATTTTGTTAATTACAAAAAGCGTTTTATTTTTCAGTTGAACCAAATTGTTTGGATGCTTCAAAGTAATTAGCATACCTCTTAGTTTTACTTGCGTGACCGTACCATCGTGTACTTTACATTCTTTCATCTCTGTGATACGTTGAACTTTATTATTTTCTAATGAATCGAGTTCCGATAGTCGATTAACAACTTGTACAAGTGGATTTTTAGGTGTTCTAACGAAGTTTTTGAGTTTACCTATATAATTTTCAGCCCAAAAGGCAGAAAATTCAGTCAGAGGGGCCTTTAATTGTCGAACATCGTTGGAAAGATGTATCAAATTATGAACGTTTAATACTTGAGAGTCCGTTCCGTACAAAGTTGGCATCAGGTAAAAGAATTTTCTTAGCAAAGTGTCAGCATAATCTGATTGGGCAACGGCAAGCTGTTCGTTACAAAGTATTCGACACGATACTACTAATAACAAGAAGTGCTTGTAGAATTCATTGGGAAGAATCTGGGGCAAAGTAATTGCACCACAGTATAATAAAAAGAATCTAAATTGTGTTGCTTTCCAGCGCGTTATATCGTCTACGTCAAAATCTTTCCTCTGAAATTCGTGAGGAATGTCACCTTTAATAGAGGTCATCATTCCTTGAAAACAACTCCATTGCTGTTTACTAATGCGAAACGTACATTTTCTGGAGGTCCATTTCTCGAGGAGAAGTTTCATAACGCCTAGGTACAATAAATGCATCGAATCGAGGACGACTGACTTAATTATATTAAATTTTGGCAATCGCATTAGAGGTGAGACAATATCAGGGAGGTGGTGTTCTATTTGCGATTGGCTGCGGAATGATTTTTTCGATCGTTGTTCGCAGTTCATCTCTGGATAGACCCGTTTCTTATTCGTCGTTATGCCCTTCGTGATACATCGTTCACATGCGTAAAAGCCATTGTGGCCCTTGCAGCATTTCAAAAATGATCTGGCAGGAGAATCGCAAACTATCGCAGCTATTCTAAAGGAGTAATGTTTTCCACTAATCACAATACCGTTTGTTATTAATAAGGTGGCTTCAGCGACAAAATCGGCTAAAAATCCTCTGCACTTGCTGGTTTCGCAAAGCCGCTGTAAATACCAGCTATGAATGGCTTACTTTCATAGTTTCGGTTATGTACTTTGACTGCTATTGGCCAAAATTGCATTCGAGAGTTTTTAAAAACTTGAACTCCGTCAACGTTTACTAAAATTCGAATTGTGTCCTCGGTGAAGATATCTGGCGAAATCATTTTTTGTAAAGCTTCTTCAATCCCTAAATAAATAAATTTGCCAACCATTTTTTTCTTGCTATTCATGGGTACTACGTTCTTGTAGGTTTTCGTTCCTAATAGAGCTTGCGCTGTTCGGGGAAGGTCATATCCTTCACTTATTAATAATTCAAGAATTTCAGAGAGGACAACATGTCTTAACGTACGCACGTTCCTTAGAGCGAAATCAATAAGTTTTTCCTTGAAAGTTTTCGGTGGTTGTTCCGACTCGCTAGATTTTTTTTCATTATCAGCCGAATCATGTTGACGTTCCGAGAGGTTATGTTCGCTGTCTTCCGTACTACTGTGATATTCGTTGAGGTTACCGTCCGGCGCTTGTATATCAACTCTAATATCTTGAATATTTAGGTTGCTTGAGACCGATGCGTCGTTGTCATTGTCAACACTTTCGCGAGAAATCGCTCTCAGCATGTCACACTTTGCTTTTTTTTTTGGTCGATCGATTTCATTGTCACTATCACTCGTATCACTCGATGTTTCCACGTTTTTAAGAAAACGATGTTTTTTATTTTTATAATTTTGTTTAGACATCGTTGATCTGGCAGGAGAACCACAATTATTTCCCCGTGCTATCACGGGATGTTTAAAACGTTAACAACGCAATTAACTCGTCCGCGACGTTAACAGACGCTCGAATACGTTCAAGTTGACAAGCATTGGCGAAATATCGAAACGAGTAATGGCCCAACACCAATGACCGGTACTGTGCCTATTGACTAGAGCCAGCGTTACCCCAGCACTGGCGCTGCTATCGGCGCACTGTCGGGCCTAGTTACTAGAGCCAGCGTAACGCCAGCACTGGCGCTACCATCGGCGCTCAGTCGGACCTACGCCGCCCGCCGTCGGTCGAGTGACAGTGCTGGCCCAAAGCTCGGCCGTATTGTCAACACTGGCAAACTTTTCCTGGGTAGTATAACTTAGAATAATCAGAGCATGGGAGGAGGTTCCTAGCGGAACTTAAAATAATCAGGGTCTAAGATGTCACTTAGTAATTCTTGGAATAATCACGGCTTGAGAGAAGGGTCTTAGTGGGACTTGGAATAATAAGGACCAGGGAAGAGCCTCTTATTAAGTGGAGTATGGAACGATTAATGTCTGGAAGGAGGCCGCTAGCGCAATGTAGAATAATTAGGGCCTGGGACGATGCTCATAGTAGAATTTAGAATAATCGAGAGCTGCAAGTACACTGGTGATACTATGAATAGCCTTAAAAACCCTCCGAAATTCATTTATATCATTCGCAAGCGAGATACCTAAAGATTCCGTGTAATTTCCTAGAAATACCGAAGACGTTTTTACATTCAATTTTAGTGATTCTACACATTTGTACTCACTTTTTTTTTATTCGAAAATCAAAATGGCTTCACTGTGTGCCTTTAACATATGTCCATTAAGTATTACTACCCCTGTTCCCTCGCCAGAAAGTTTTATTAGTTTTGCTTGAAATACAATAAAGTCTCATACTACACAGCTATTTCATGTAATTAATGCAGAAGTGCCCGAGCCACTTGGAAATGCAGTTGGAAAGGAGTTTGCAGAACGAGAGTAAGACGGGCCGGAGCTTTAAGGGGTTGAGCTGGATCCGTTCACGAAGTATTCAAAAGCCACTAAAGTAGCCGAGAGTGGAGCTACGGGAGAGTAGGGAGCCGATTAAACAAATTAGTTTCTCCCCGACATCGATCGAGAGTCTGGGTCAGGAAGACGAGAGCCATCGGGTTTAACTAGCTAGGAATAACAGGGGATTGTGACAACGAACAACCCCCTGTTGGGATGCTTCCGATGTTGCGGTTCAATGCTACTGAGCTCACAACGTCTTGGGGTGAGCCTAGCAAGGATTTTAGAGAGAACAACCATTCAAGCTCTATATCTGTATATAGAACGAAGGTGGAGAGTTTAGAGAGTGAAGAGCGTGTGGTGGAAACGCGAAATGGGATTTGGGGATTCTGAGGCTCGGAGAGACTGTGGTTACGTCGGCAGCCGCGTATGTCCCGCTACTGCACAAATCCCATGTATATTCCCGAGAAAATCCTGTATGTAGCAAGAAAATTTCACCAACGAATACAGAGGACAGTGACTTCTTGATTGAAAGACTTTGCCACCGTGAAAAAACGCTTCCTCAACGCACAATCTTGCAATTTGCTTCCTCGTTGTTTTACACTGTTTACAAACCCACCTCTATGAGGAAGGATGATGATAAATTTTGACGTCGCTATAAAGGAATCTTTGCAAACAGTATAAAATAATGCGCAAGCAATTTGCAAGATTTTACTTTGCACGCTGGTTTATAGATACCGTACATAGTATATATACAGTTGAATATATTTCATCGAAAATTGAAAGAGATTACACACGCACACAAAGCCTCCTCTTTCCCGCGCAGAAAAAAATAGTCCGAGATGGAGTCCGGGATGGAGTTCAGGATGATGTCCAGAACGGAATCCAGATGGACTCTCATTTGGACTTCGACTTTTAATCCGATCCCGAAGTCCATCCTAAAGTCCATCACTCCATCCGGGACTCCCGAAAGGACTCAATCTGGATTCCATCCTGGACTCAAAGAACTTCCCCGGCCTCCATCCGGGATGCCAAATACTCTCCTGGACTCTCCTGGACGATCAGCGAATCTCGCAATCGCAGAGTCCATCCTGGCGTCCATTTTGGATTCCTGCCTGGACTGCCTTACACTCCATCCCGAACTCTATCCTGGACTCCATCCTGCACAGTGTCCATCCTGGTCCTGGTAGACCAGACGGTATCAGCCTGGGACACGTTGGTGTCCAGACGGTCTATTTTGGACCGTCAACGACGGGTAGATCACTCGTATGTAGTGGAACTCAGGACAACTTAAAGATGTACGACTATGAAATCAAGTCCAATTTTGGGCCTCAATTTTTGGATATGCTGTACCTGAAAAGTTACCGCAAATAACGACAAAGTTTGAAGAATTTTGACCGTCTAGTTTTTCCGTAATACGATTCCGAAGTGGACCATTTTGAGCTCTCTTTAACATCTGCCCTTATGGGCGACAGCCACTATTAGGTGGATAATCATTAATTTACTAGACACTGATCCAACTACGGATTATGAAAAACCAGGTTTGAGATGGACCATCAAGGTTTCATGAAAAAAAAAAATCGAATGTCATCGTCTGAACCCAAAGTTATATCGACATAAAGAACTTTTCTTCATACTATGCCGAAAGTACGTCCCTCCTGCCGCGATATCACGGCAGAAAGGCTAACTTTTATGTCTCGGCAGAGACGCGCATGCGCTCTGCGACAGCGGGCCGAAAGAAAATACTCGTGCACTGAGACCGGCCCACACACACACAAGACGGCCGAAAGTCAAGAGTCGCTCGCTGTGTTTATACACATGTCATTCATGTGTTGGTCAAGCTATACACGTGCCCTCTATACAACGGGAGTAGTAACTTATTCGCGCGCATTAATGCTCTATACATCTTGCCTGCATAACCTCAAAGTTTATTTACGATTGATGTATGCTAAAGTTTAACAGTTAAGATAAATCAGTAAGTGATATATCCTCGAAAACATACTAATAAAATTAGGCTTCCATAATCAAATTAATATTTTTTTAGAAAAGTAGTGTCTATTCAGATGTATTTGATTTGATGCCTGCCCCCGACCAGCAACACTCGCTTCGCTCGTGCCGCAAATGTCGGGGCAGGCATCAATATCTTTCAATACAAAAATGCAATTTTTTTCGTACTTTCGGCCAAGTATAAAGAAAAATAGTATACACTGCACAGGTAGAAATTTGAGAGCCCTGAACTGCACTCCATGATGCCCTCGGGTACGCCTCGGGCATCATTGCGCGCAGTGCAGGAAACTCAACTTTCTGCCCTTGTAGTGTAATATACTAATTTTTTTCAATCGAGCGATAGTGTATTGACTAAACGCAGCGCTCCCACATCCCGTCGCGCACTACCTCATCCATCCATTCCTTGTTGTTCCCCCTCTCATAGTCGTACATCCTTAACAGTCTTACATACGCTAGGGCTTCAAAACACTTGCGAGAAACGCTCCGTTCGCCATCTAGTGGAATATGAAACACAGATGTACAATGCTCCGCTAGATGGCGAACGGTTGAAGCGTTTCTCGCAAGTGCCTTAACGCCTCAGCGTATATAAGTCTGCAAAGCTGTCCTAAGTTCGACTACATACCAGGGGTCTACCCTTCGTTGACGGTCCAAAATCGACTGTCTGGACACCAAGGTGTCCAAGGTCGATCCTGTCTGGTCCTGGTGGACATCAGAATGGACTATGTCCAAGATGGAGTCCAGGGTAGAGGCCAGGATGAAGTCCAGGGTAGAGTCCGGGATGGAGACCAAAACAGTCCAGGCGAGAATCCAAAATCGACACCAGGATGGAAATTGCGATTGATTCGCCGTGATTCGCCGATCGTCCAGGGTGGAGTCCAGAAGAGTATTTGGCATCTCAGATGGAGTCCCGATTGGAGTCCGGGAAAGTTTTTTGAGTCCAGGATGGAATCCAGATTGAGTCCTTTCGGAGGTCCCGGATGGAGTGATGGACTTCAGGATGGACTTCGGGATCGGATTAAAAGCTGAAGTCCATATTAGAGTCCATCTGGACTCCTTCCCAGACTGCCCAGATTCCATCCGGGACTCTATTCTGGACATCATCCTGGGCTCCATCCTTTTCTGCTTCCTTATGGAGGAAGCTTTGTTTTCCTGAAAAAGTTGTTTTCGTGATGCTCATGTCACAATACTCAGAAGGGTCCAAAAATGTCGGACAAAATGGTCCAAATAAGGTCTGTATGTGTGTATGCATGTGTGTGTCTTTTTGAGGATTTAAAACTTGAGATAGCATGTCCAAAATTTCTATCGGTTCTGTATGCGCTCCGAAAACCTTGTATCACGAAATGTGTTGATAAATTTTGGCTCTTTTAATGGTCGTAGCTTTGTGAATACATAAAAAAATAATAACCAAGCAATGAAGATGGTTCCACATCTCGTACTTATTTTAAAAAAGTGAGAAACATTTTACAAAATTTGTAAAAATAGAAAAAAATTTAACGAAATTCACAGTAATAAAAAATAAGATTGCGTGAATATTTTAACGAAAATTGTAGTCAATAAACTACAACTTAGGGCGTTACTAGTATAGTAAATTGAAGGCTAACATGTCTTTTATTTATGTACATTGGAGTACAATTCCAAAGAAAAATCCAGTCAGGAGTGAAAAGCGTAAAAAAAAAATTCAGTGGATTCTTGAATGAAAGACTCATTATCCGAGAATGAAGCAAATAATAAAAGGAAAATTGAGGGAATACCGAGCTGCTTCGGTAACGCTGTCGATGCATCTTTTAACCTTTAATTGTCACGTTAAAAAGTAAAAGAAAATAGTACATTATGCTACAAGGGAGGGAAGAGCGCGATTTTCAGCGAGTGCGAGGTTAGCTGCCCGAGCGAAGCGAGGGCTGCTCGAGCACGAGGTGAAAATTGCGCTCCCTCCCGCGTAGCATACGATTCTTTTCTTCCGATTGCGTTGAAATATGACGTGATTTCTGTCGCTGAAAAGCGAGAGGAAAAATTCGACGATACCTGGCCGTGAGCCGTGTGCATGGGGCAGCGGGAAGATATACGAGGCAAGACTCGCTCGGGCATCGTGGCCCCTGTTTTTGCGCGCTTCGAGGATCGCAGTGCGAGCGCCGCGGTACGCGGCGGTCCCCGCTGGGAACCTCGAAGTGGGCGAAAATAGGGGGCAAGATGCCCTAGGGAGTTTTGGCTCGTATATCTTGCCCGCTGCACATGCGCACTGCTCGCGGTCAGATATCGGCGACTTTCCTCCCGCTTTTCAGGGACGGAATCACGTTATTTCAGCGCAGTCAGGAGAAAAAAAATAAAAAGAACAAGAATGAACTGAAGCGTTGAACTTTTTATGACACAGCCCTCTCTCACATTCGATTCCTCTTTAATTCCTATTCGTTCGCTCTCCTCTCTGTCTTTCTATTTGGTTATCTCGTTCCGGAGAGCCCCCGAGCACGATGACGGAGCACAAATACCAATTAAGCTTGAAAATACGAGGCGGAGGAGCCTCAGAGTCGTCGCGGCGTTTCCCTCGTGCTCGTATGCGCCCTCATTAACGGCTGCCCTGTCTTCGTTAGACCACTTACGTGACGTACACGGAACCGGAAACCACCCCTCCTTCGCCTCATCCCATATAGCACCTATATATGCTTATACTTCCCTCTTGTTCAACATTACCAACACCATTCGTTGATTCCCCTCCGCTCCTAAACTTTCCAAACGGATACACGTTCGAGAGGAAATTATCTCTCTCGACGATTTCCCGCTGCGTTGCTCTTTCCTTGTACCATCTATTTATCGCTATACCAAACGCTAATCAGCCACCATTTCGGTACCGCGAATATGCGGCAACCGACGAAGAACACATTTAAGTTTTGGCTGATTAAGTCAATTTCGAAGTTTACCAAAGCAGCGCACCTAATTTAAACCCATGCACTTGGAGACATGGTGGTTATCCTGGTAACTATAACAAGAATAAAAAAAAACGGATGTTGATCCACCGGCCGCGTAGTTGATTGTAAGTGCAGATTTCTTTGCCTCGAACAGCAAACACATTTACATGCGTTTTCCCGTGCAAAAACGGAAGTATGAAAACAGTATTTTTTTAATATTGAAAGGGTCTTGGATTATGTATACAAAGGCTGGCGTATGTGTATAAGACATACCGAATAATATACCGCTTGAATAAAAACAGTATTAAAATAGTATTAAAAATAGTAAGAGACAGTAAGTCTATCTATTGGACACCCGCGTAAAAAAGATGCAGAGTCCAGGATGGAATCCAAGACAGAATCCAGGATGGAGCCCGGGCATTCCAGGATGGACTCTGGGCAGTCTATGATGGAGTCCAAAATGGACAATGGGATCGGATTAAATCCCATTCTCCATCCTGGACTACCCAGACTCCATCCCGGACTGTCCAGACTCCATCCTGGACACATCATTTTTACGCGGGCAGAATACTTGTAAAGAATATTAGATCACATTATTATTATTTAGGGTCCATGTCGATATCTCCATGGCTTTCGATGTCCAGGTCAAATTCCCATGGTTCTCAATCCACTGATAAAAATACTTGGTTGAATAAGCTCCAAGCGATAAAATTGGTTGGGCCAATCCATTTGAAAGTTACGAAAATAGATCAGTTGGTCGAGGCGATGAATCATCTGGTTCTAAATTAATTGGTTGGTAACTAACGAAGTGGGTGTCACAACCAACTAGTTTATCGACGAAACGAAGAAATTGATTAACCCAGCCACCCACGTAGAATAAAAGCATCTTGTGAAGAATCTTTTAAAGAATCTTAAAAAAAGTCTTCAAAGAATCTTTGAAAGAATCTTTAAAGGAATCTTGAAAAGAATCACGTATAGGATCCGGAGCAAGATTCTTTCCAGGATTCATTTCAAAATTCTTTCTATCCGAAAGCGTTCTGAGAATCTTTCAAAGAATCTTCGAAAGAATCTTGAAAAGTGTCTCTAAGAGAATCGTGAACAGATTCCGTCCATTAAACAGAAAAATCGTTGAAAGAATCATAATGAAATTCTTCAGAGGAATCGAGCAAAATCTGTTGTTGCTTTCCCTTGGTGTCGAGACAGTACATTTCGGTACGTCAACGAAGGGTAAACCCCTCGTGTATAGTCGAACTCAGGACAGCTTTGCAGTCTTATATACGTTCAGGCTTCAAGTCACTTGCGAGAAACGCTTCGACCGCTCGCCATCTAGCGGAGTATTGAATATCAGTGTTTCGTACGATACCACTAGATGGCGAGCGGTCGAAGCGTTTCTCGCAAGTGACTTGAAGCCTGAACGTATATAAGACTGCAAAGCTGTCCTAAGTTCGACTATACACGAGGGGTTTACCCTTCGTTGACGTACCGAAATGTATTGTCTCGACACCAAGGGAAAGCAACAACAGGTTTCGCTCGATTCCTCTGAAGAATTTCATTATGATTCTTTCAACGATTTTTCTGTTTAATGAACGCAATCTTTTCACGATGCTCTTAAAGACGCTTTTCAAGATTGTTTCGAAGATTCTTTGAAAGATTCTCAGAACGCTTTCGGATAGAAAGAATCTTGAAAAGAATCCTGGAAAGCATCAACAGGTTTCGCTCGATTCCTCTGAAGAATTTCATTAAGATTCTTTCAAAGATTCTCAGAACGCTTTCGGATGGAAAGAATCTTGAAAAGAATCCTGGAAAGCATCAACAGGTTTCGCTCGATTCCTCTGAAGAATTTCATTAAGATTCTTTCAAAGATTCTCAGAACGCTTTCGGGTGGAAAGAATCTTGAAAAGAATCCTGGAAAGCATCAACAGGTTTCGCTCGATTCCTCTGAAGAATTTCATTAAGATTCTTTCAAAGATTCTCAGAACGCTTTCGGGTGGAAAGAATCTTGAAAAGAATCCTGGAAAGCATCAACAGGTTTCGCTCGATTCCTCTGAAGAATTTCATTAAGATTCTTTCAAAGATTCTCAGAACGCTTTTGGATGGAAAGAATCTTGAAAAGAATCCTGGAAAGCATCAACAGGTTTCACTCGATTCCTCTGAAGAATTTCATTAAGATTCTTTCAAAGATTTTTCTGCTTAATGGACGGTATCTTTTCACGATTCTCTCAAAGACACTTTTCAAGATTCTTTGAAAGATTCTCAGAACGCTTTCGGCTGGAAAGAATCTTGAAAAGAATCCTGGAAAGCATCAACAGGTTTCGTTCGAATCTTCTGAAGAATTTGCGCTAATTTGAATAAAATTAAAAATCACGTAACATTTAAACCGCTTTACCGACTTGTTAAAATTAAATACCAAACAACTTTGAACATATCTTGAGTTATAGAGAACTACTCAGCTGAATCGTCGAACTTTTACGAAATTTGAAGCGAAAACATTCATTTAAAAAAATTCATGATCGCGTAAAAACCGAACCGCTTTTCCGATTTCGGGCAAAACTACATTAATAATACCTGCAATTTGGAAGAATTATTTAGCTAAATATTTCTAATTTTGCGGAAGCTAGAGCGCGCATATTCTTTTTTGAAAAAATTTAAAAATCTGTAAAATTACAATTTCCACATACAATTCGTAAAAATTAACAGTCAAAGAAGGGCTTATTTCACTTGTGTTCCAAATTTGAGCGCAATCGGTTGAATGGTTCTTGACTTATAAGTGATTGAAATTTCAAAGCCCTGCACACACACACACACACACACACACATTCATACATACGTACGGACATTTTTTCTAAACCACTTTTCTCGATGTTTTGTACCATTCTGAGTTACCTGATATGAAAATCACGAAATATGGTTTTTTTTCCTGAAAACAAAGCTTACTCTATCACGAAGCAAATTCTAATAATAGTCACAAATGAAGTTAGATTGTATGAAGCATAGTTTTTCCATGTCATTGACGAATTTTATATAAATTTTTACAGAGGTCCTATCAAAGAAAATGGCAGTTTCTCTTAAGTAACTGTTTTTTGGAAAAGTAAAAAACTATCTGTTTACACGAAATTTAATATCTTGCACACTATGAGGTCGGAATGATCTACGATGCACAGAATTGAAGATAAACATTCGAACTATCAAATGTTACCATACATAGCACTGTCCATCGTGTACAAAACTAATAATATCCGTCCAAAGGAAAGATTCGATGTTTTACGTGTTAATAATCAAATGGGAAATAGATAAAATCGTTCCGCTACCTCTAAAAAAAGTCGCACGACGCATTTCTTTCAGGAGGGTTAATATTAGGGTACAGACCATAACTGTAAATGCCTAATATTCATTGAAGAACAGATGATGATACGATTTTTTTTATATTTATGATTTCATAATAGTAACCATCATAATACAATGTATAAACTTTTGAATACCTGCAAATACTATTAATTATCATGAAAACTTCATGGTAACCGTTATGAAAAATGGAGAAACAAAATTAATGCATTGAGAAAAAATAATGGAAAACCGTGCTGTTCCATTTTTTCTACTATTTCTTTCAATATCTGATCGAAAATTTGTATTTTTTGTAGCGATTCAAATGTTTATACATAATTTTATCATCACTACAGGTTATTATTATGAAATCATAATTACAAAATAAAATGTACTATAAACTATATTTTTTAAATTAATGGCAATTTACAACTCTGGTTAAAATAAAGTGATTTAAGTGTCACCTCATAGACGAAATACAAAAATCATCATATCTATTTGAAACATATAAATCGAAAAGAAGTTTTAAGTGTCTCATACATTTTTTAAGTTTTTATTTTTCATGGGGGATGAATATTGCATAGCTGCTATGCCTTGATTCGGTATTATATAATCGCACTTTAGCTGAAGAGGCTCATGAGCGAAAGATCTCTGGTGCAATAGCCATAAGAATCTGGTGAATCCCAAAGGTGTTAAAGTCCCGTCTCATATATACTACATACATACATGTATATACATGCACGATATATGCATACGCTATTATCTACCTTAGAGGAGAATGAGGTAGCAACGGGCACCTCTATCAGCATTTGAATTCTCTTGGAGAGTTAGGCATAAGGGTGAGTGGAAAAGCGAAGTGCAGTGCAGTAGTCTTGGAGTTCCCTCAGCTGGCTTTTAGACCCTTTAGACCCCGTTAGTCGAGTATCGCTGAGGGGTGCGAAACGGAGGCAGCGGAGAGAGGACGAGAGAGTCTGACCGGATTCCAAAGCCCGGGCAGAGGCTTCTCCTTTCTCGACTTTTCCTCTTTTCACTCACTCACCTTTACACTCTCTTCGTCCCTTTCGCCTACCCGACTACACACATTTCTTTCTCTTCTTTATATGCCTCTCTTTCTTCCCTTTTGCCCCATTCTTACATTCCTTTCGCCACCTTTCCTCCATCGAAATCGTTGGGAAACACCCTTTTCTCCCTCGTTAAACGACTCTTTCCCGCCTATCTTCGCCCTTCTTCAGCCTCCCTCGTCCCTTCACCTTCCCCCACCATTTCTTCTTTCATCGAACCAAACCCTGCTTCCCCCACTATATTCGTCTCCTTCCACTTTGATCGCGTATCTTTACCTTCCCGTCTTCCTCGTCCCTCTTGCTCCACTTTCCCCGTACCTCTCTTGCCCCTCTTTCTTCTGCGACACATAAAGAAACTTTTTGCGCATGAAGCAATATGGAAACAAAAGTTCCTCTCAACCGCAATACTTTTTACATACACGATTCATGATTTTTTTCCTCCACAATCGTATACTATACTAGAATGCCTGGTATTGTATTCCCAGTAGAGCCATCTCCAAGCATGTCTCAAGTATTGTAGTGCTTATGAATCGGATTTTCCAGATGTGTCCTTCGGTGTCATGATGCTACAAGTACGTTGCATGTCACTATTTATTGGGAGACTAAATCAAAGATGAGGTCGTGTAAGACGAGACTGAATCAAAGATGCAGGTGGGTAATCGAGATCCTCTCAGGGTTCAGGTGGTTAGCTGGTCTCGTGTGTCTCCTCTGCCACTTACGTATTATCCCGCGGGAACTGGCCTGCTCCGATATTAGATACATCCGGCCAATTGGAAGCCTATACTACTTCCCGAGGCTCTCGACTTACGATCCCGACGTGTGCACATGCTTTCCCTTCACTTTCTCTCCCGGTGATTCCTTTCTACATCAGAGCCCTCGCTCATTCGACCCTTGGCGGCCACCCCTAGATCCCAGACGCGATAATCCTCGTGGCCTCTTTTTTTTCCTCTACTGCCAACCTCTCTCTTTCGACTCCACGTCGTCATCCCTTTAACGTTTCATCCATATCATTTTTTTCCTCCCGTGGCTGACGATTAAAATCGGAAACCTGTAAATCGATAACACAAGCTTACTTACATTCTCTTGAGGCCTTTTTTTTCTTCACCCACCACAATGACGACATCACTTATGAACCGTCGATCGACGTCACGGGCTAATTCTGATTTCTTCGATGTAGAGTGGTATTTTTGAAAATCCACCCGCGTAGAAAAAAAGAATCTTGTGAAGAATCTTTTAAAGAATCTTAAAAAAAGTCTTGAAAGAATCTTTAAAAGAATCTTTAAAGGAATCTTGAAAAGAATCACGTATAGGATCCGGAGCAAGACTCTTTTCAAATTTTTTTCCAGATCAAAACTCCGAATTTTTGTAATTTTTTTAGTTTAATTCAGTTGATTAGTCATATTTGATTGATCAGATCCGAAAAATAGCGTGATTTGATCAGATTAAAGCGATAAAATGAGAAAAAAAAAAAAAAATGTTGATCGTGGGACTTGAATCCAGGTCCCTCGGCGTACTATCCCGTTATCTTATCTATTCAACCACATCATCTTTCTTGGATAGCAGTAAAATTAAATGATATATGAGTGTCACTTGCTTTTTCAGAACTTTGTTTTTTTTTTCGGAAATTATGGCGCGATGCGCGTTACCACTTTGCACCGTTTCACAGTATCTAGTTTCATTAAGAATTCATCTTTCACATTCAGTTATTGCTCCCTCATAAAAGAAACTTTATTTGCGAGAAAACATACGTTCCAAGATTTTCAAGTCAGGACACTCAAAATAGTCCAGAACGTCGAGAAAAGTGGCTTAGAAAAAATAAATAATTAAATTCCGCAAACAAAAACCTTAAAAGACATGAACCTGGTCTTCAAAAGTGTCCAGGTTGATTGCTTCGAGGCTCTCAGTGTCCAGATTGACCTCACCATAGTTTTCGGTATCCAGATCAACGTCTCCATAGTTTTTGGTGATGAGGTCGACCTCTCCATAATTTTCGGTGTCCACGTCAACCTCTCTATTTTTTCCAGTGTCGAGGCTGACCTCTCCATAATTTTCGGTGTCCAGGTCGACATCTCCATAGTTTTCGGTATCCAGATTAACATATCCATAGTTTTCGGTAACTACGTCGACCCCTTTATACTTTCCGGTGTCCAGGTCGACCTCCCCATAGTTTTCGGCATCCAGATCGACATCTCCATAGTTTTCGGTACCTACGTCGACCCCTCTATAGTTTTCGGTGTCCAGGTCGACCTCTCTATAGTTTTCGGTGTCCACGTGAACCTCGCCATATTTCTCGGTGTCCAGGTGCTGGACATCCACCTGGGCGCTGAAAATTGAGGAGAGATCAACCTGGACACCGAAAACTATGGAAATATCGACGTGGACATCGAAAATCATGGGAATATCGACTTGGCACCAAAAGCTATGGACATGTCGACCCTGATGTTCAAAGTCGTGGAGATATCGACCTGGATACCGAAAGCCATAGAAATGTCTACCTGGACATCGAAAGCCATCGGGATGTCGATCCTGACGCCGAAAGCCATGGAGATATCGACCTGGATACCGAAAACTATGGAGAGTTCGACCTGGACACCAACAACTATGGAGAAGTTGATCTGGACACCGAAAACTACGGAGAGGTCGACCTGGACACCGAAAACTATGGAGAGGTCAATCTGGATACTGAGAGCTTCAAAGCAATAAACCTGGACACTTTTGAAGACCAGGTTCATGTATTTTAAGGTTTAGGTTTGCGGAATGCACTTATTTATTTTTTCTAAACCACTTTTCTCGACGTTCTGGACTATTTTGAGTGTCCTGACTTGAAAATCTTGGAACGTATGTTTTCTCGCAAATAAAGTTTCTTTTATGAGGGAGCAATAACTGAATGTGAAAGACGAATTCTTAATGAAACTAGATACTGTGAAACGGTGCAAAGTGGTAACGCGCATCGCGCCGTGATTTCCGAAAAAAAAAAAACAAAGTTCTGAAAAAGCAAGTGACACTCATATATCATTTAATTTTACTGCTATCCAAGAAAGATGATGTGGTTGAATAGATAAGATAACGGGATAGTACGCCGAGGGACCTGGGTTCAAGTCCCACGATCAACATTTTTTTTTTTTTTTTTTTCTCATTTTATCGCTTTAATCTGATCAAATCACGCTATTTTTCGGATCTGATCAATCAAATATGACTAATCAACTGAATTAAACTAAAAAAATTACAAAAATTCGGAGTTTTGATCTGGAAAAAAATTTGAAAAGAATCTTGAAAAGAGTCTTGCTCCGGATCCTATACGTGATTCTTTTCAAGATTCCTTTAAAGATTCTTTTAAAGATTCTTTCAAGACTTTTTTTAAGATTCTTTAAAAGATTCTTCACAAGATTCTTTTTTTCTACGCGGGCAGTATCAATGAATCATAGTTATAATTTATTGTTTTTGGGAATCCGGTTAAGGTAGACCGCGAGGCAGATAAGTCATACTGTGGACTGTTTTTATGACAAGTTGGGAAAAAACTGTATGAATATATTAAACCGTTGCAAAAATGTATTCACAATCGTATCATAGATTCGAAATCTCATTGTTTAATTTATCATTTTTTACAAAGCATTTCGGCTTTTTATCTGGAAGTTAAATCATTAAGAAATTTTAATTGAAGAAAGTTTTTGTACAGATACTAAAATCTCGATATTCATCTTAAGATTTCTCCTTAAAAGGGTGATTAGAATAAACTAAAACAAGGGTAATCATATTAAGAATTAATACGACTCGTGCATAACACCAAGTATAACCTTAATCTATCAAATGTTTGGGTCTTCCTACTGCGAACACTCAAACAAATGTCTACCATTACTCAACTGTATAAATTTCAAGTCCCTAACCCCAGATCTAGATCTTGACAGACTGATTAATTTCCTTTAAAAAAAACTGATTTCTTTCCTAGTCACCAAGTGTTTTTCGGCCCTTCTGAAAATCGGTTTTTCGGCTGGTTATACGTCATGCTTTCGCAACGATTTCAGTCTATACCACTGCGTAGTTCCTCCAGCCCCACAACAAATTTTGCCAGAACGCTGTGAAGCTGCCGCATGGTACACAACGAATTTATTACACGCATCGTGATTCGATGCTGCTGGCAACGGTCGTTTGTCGAGAGATTAAATTGCATCTGAGCCCGGGCAACGGTATGGACTATAGAAGGAATAGGGTGTGTGCATCAGGGATGAGGAGAAGCACCAACGGCACCAGCACTACCAGCAGCAGCAGCAACACTACTTGGAGGATGGGGTGTGTCGCACCAGGCAGTGAGAAGCAGTCGTGTGCAGCCGCGGCTATGGTCCAACGGTTACACTAGCACGTATCGAACTCCCCGCTGCTCTGACAAACGGCCGAACGCCATTAATCCGTCGGCTACTGGCTCTCGAACCAACTCTCGCCAGCTTTTCATCCCTCTTGCTTCCGAGGGTAAAAAGTAACCACGCAACGCGTCGATTCATTTACCGAGAAAGCCCACCGGATATATTACTTGGCATACTGCATTTTTTCACCAGTCCGTACGTCCTTACGTTTGTTTTTCTTGCAAAGATTTTGCCTTTTGTGTTTATTAACTTATTATGAAAGGCGGCACTTCGACGATAATGGTTAGGTAGTGTGTTAGTAATCACAGACTACAGAGGGCGTTTTAGAGAGACGCAAAATAATCAAGACCTGGTAGTGAACTTCTAGAAAGAATAAAAATAATCAGAACTTTTCCGAGGACTCCTAAAGGAAAATGGGCTTTATGGAATGGGCTAAAGGAATGACGCCTTCTTGGGAGATTTGCAAAAATTCGGTAAGATTATTTTAAGTGCAAGCGT
Organism: Ephialtes manifestator; assembly: GCA_963970395.1. NCBI lineage: Eukaryota > Metazoa > Arthropoda > Insecta > Hymenoptera > Ichneumonidae > Ephialtes > Ephialtes manifestator. The sequence goes on from OZ019977.1 coordinate 721,424, forward strand.
GCTTCACTGGAAAAAAGCTTTTTGACGAATTTGACATAATCTGGACCTTAACGGAGAGTTCTAAAGAAAAATAGAATAATCAGAGTTTGGCAGAGGGATTCGCAAGAAAGCTAAAATAGTTAGGTAAGATTATTCTAACTGTAAGAGTGCTTCACTGGAAAAGTGCTGTTAGAGGGACTTGGAATAAAAATTTTTTTAATTATGGTTACACCAATTTCCGAGTCAATCCAAGTGAAGCGATTAGGCAAGTTTAATAATTAAAAAGTAAAAAAAATGTTACTATATTTAAATTTACTTTTTATTATATTTAATTTTACTTTTATGTATTACTACGAATCTGTGGAACCGAACTGAAGATAAGTAATATTTATATGGCTACTAAAAATACTAATATGAAATGAAATGTTTATTATTATCTGTAAAAATGTAAACCATTTCAATTAATTATAATAACGATTTAATGTGCGCACAAAAATGGACGAATAACGGAAAATAAGAAAGAGTCACAGATAATGAATTTACCGAGGTATTTCTCGCGAAATTACTTATTTCCCGAATCTATAATGGTGATGCGGTTGCGGCCGAGATTTGTGGGGCCAGGGCGAGGTGGGAGAGGCACGTGAGTAAAAGAGTGAGACCGGGAATGGCTGACACGTGCGGTCCCGCAGCTCGTGCCAGCTTATGACAGGGATATCGATCCTTTGCACCAGCACAACCGCAAGAGCTTTAGAACAGTCAGGAATACGTTCGCAGCTAACGTGCGGGAGCTCGAGAGACTCTAACTTCTCTGGGCTGCTTACCAACCAACACATCGTGCTGCGCTTCTCGTGTTTTCCGATCCTCCTTTATGCCTTTTCCCTCGCTACATTTCCAACGTTCACCACACGCCGAGCCGTCTCGGTCTGGCGCGTTCTCCCGACGTCTGGCTATATCGGGACGTTACTACTAGCAGTAGTAGAGCTCGTACTTTCATGAGTCTTACTGGCCGACTCCAAAGAGTTGCGACGGGAGAGTCTTTTGCAATACTTTCTATCTCTCTCTGACTCTCTTGCTCCTTCTCTATATGTCCTGCATTTTCTACTCGCTCGTAAAATCATGAGACGAACTGGCGTCTCGGGAATTCGAGATATCTTGGCTCGTTTGTGGGCTCAGGATATCTACTTTCTGTGATTTGTCACACCACAATAGTCTATTTACGGAGTTCATGTTGATAAATAACGACCATATGAAATCGTATCGGACTTTAAGGGAAGACTATAGTGATTTTTTAAAGCGTTTTGTAATTCCTACAATATTTAGGGTAGAAACACTACTGGTTGTGTACTGTGCCTGTACCTAATTATGATTTTTGCTTCCTCGTAGAGGAAGTTTTGTTTTCGTGAAGTTTTTTTTCGAGATTTTCATGTTAATACAGTCAGAATGGTCCAAAACGTCGACAAAAGTGGTTGAGAAAAAATGTGTGTGTGTGTCTTACACGCTCGAAAAATGTAAACCTTTATAACTCGGCAACGCCTCGAGATATGGAGCTGAAATTTACACCATAGATGGAGGGGTCAATCTTCATCGTTCATACCAATTTTTGTTAAAATCCCCCTGAGTTAAATTTTTACGCAGTTTTGAATTTTTTTAAAAATGTCTGTTTACGCGATAACTCTTTCAATTTTCGAGATATTGAGCCACAATCGGTATGAATGTGAGCTTTCATACACCGGTGATCCCTATTGAATTTGGTTAAGATCGGTTTAACCGTTAAACTTTTATAAGGTTTTGATTTTTTAAATCTTTTCATTTTTTTTTCTGATGCGAGTTTTGGTATCAAATATCGAGCTGAGTGTTAAATGAATGCCAGATTCATGATTAACAGACAAAAATACGTCAGATATAGCACAAAAATGATGAACAATACCATATTTTCATAGCGATTTTTTACAGTCTATATTACGAAAAGTAGCGATTTATGTCGTATAAACTAGCCATAACCTTGCTTCCCAATGAAATTTCGGAAAACACCGGTTTCTATCGTGTTCTACAGAAAAAAAAACAGAGAAGATAGAGTATTCGAGGGAGTTTCCGGACCGTTCGTCCTTATTATATTTACACAAAGTGAGAATGTGCACTTATTTATTTATTTATTTATTTAAAACAAGGATGCAAAGTAGAAACTTGTACATTGCTTCCTTATTATATCAAGAGTCGCGGTAGCGACTCGACGCCAAGTTAAAAAAGAAATTAATGTTGTCTTCACACTACGATTTGTCTGTCTGACTGGACGGGCTGTTACTCCTGGCGCGACGGTCGCTACTGCTACTCTATTTATTCCGAAGGCGGCCACTCACCGGCCTTTTTCAAATTATAACTCGAATTATATTTGACCACACGTCGAGAACGAAAGATGTGTCAGGTTCAATATTTTTTATTTTTTTTTCTCTTTCAAATGAGACCTGCGGCAAGGAAATCTGTTTCTTTAATGCTGATATCTGGCATCTTAGTAATTCTCGCCGAGCGACTTTATGTTCCTCCCGTACGGCCGCACTCACACAACTTTAAATGTCCCAACCTATATTTGCCGACGTATTATCTCTGACCACATGTCGCGAACGAAAAATGTACCATGATCAATATTTTCTATTTTTTTTTTTTTCTTTCGAATGAGACCTGTCACAAGAAAATCGGTTCATTTACCGCTGATATCTGGTCTTTTCAAAGTTTTTCGTGTTTAACGCACTCACACAATCTCGATTCACGTATTCACGTACATACATTATATAGAAGCGCCGCGCGCAGGCGCGAGTGGCGGCTCGCGAGCAACCAGTGTGTGACGTCACACAGTCGCCAGCCGTTCAGTCAGTCAGCGCGTGTTGCACAGCCGACATCATCAAGAGTCGCGGTAGCGACTCGACGCGAAGTGTACATTTATAATTCGCGTATTTTTATACTTTAATCAGTGTTTAATAATTTAAATTTAAATCAGTGCGTAATATTTTAAATCATACTTTAAATCAGTGCTGAAATTTTAATTAATTTTTTTATAAATGAGTGTGTGATAAATGAGCGTTGACAACAACATCGTTTATGGTATTTTTCATCGTAAAGTGTGATCTTTTTCGTTTTTTTTATAAATGAGTGTGTGATAAATGAGCGTTGACAACAACATCGTTTATGGGATTATTTTTCATCGCAAAGTGTGATCTTTTTCGTTTTCATCAGTGTCTGCCGTGACTAACCTCATTTCAGTAAGTATCTGTCGTGATTAACCTTCTTTTAATCAATGTCTGCATAGATTTTCGGTCGTTCATTAACAAAAGTTGTTCGGATTTGTAGTTGATTGAAATATTATTGAAATATTAACAAGCGACAAGAGCTGTTTGGCTTTGCAGCTGTCAGTAGGGTTTCGACAGATCCTATGCTGACAAGAGCAATTTGGCTTCGTAGATGTCGACATAGAAAAAAAGTATCAAAAATTAAAAATAATTAGAATTATTGAACTATTAAGGGGAGGGAGACAGATAAAAAAAAAAGATTTTGGAAATTCAATATCATCCAAATCCTATTATATATGAAAATGCCCAACGCACTGTATTGTTGGTACTCGATGAAAGGATTTTTTACTGTCGACTGACTTGCATATGCTTTTCAATATTATCTTAAGCAAAGTTCTTAGGTTTTCCATTCTGCGCATGATTCAGATCAAACTACTAAGCAGATTGGAATGGTTGACATCTCATTTTCTTCTTCATGAAAAGATACACCGCCTAAATGCAGCAAATGTCAATAAAAGGTAATATTTTTTAATGAAAATGCCCAACGCACTGTATTGTTGGTACTCTATGATATGAAAATGCCCAACGCACTGTATTGTTGGTACTCGATGAAAGGATTTTTTACTGTCATCTGACTTACATATGCTTTTCAATATTATTTTAAGCAAAGTTCTTAGGTTTTCGATTCTGCGCATGATTGTCAGATTCAACTACTAGGCAGATTGGAATGGTTGACATCTCATTTTCTTCTTCATGAAAAGATACACCGGCTAAATGGAGCAAATGTTAATAAAAGGTAATATTTTTTTTATGAAAATGCCCAATGCACTGTATTGTTGGTACTCGATGATATGAAAATGCCCAACGTACTGTATTGTTGGTACTCGATGAAAGGATTTTTTACTGTCGTCTGACTTGCATATGCTTTTCAATATTATCTTAAGCAAAGTTCTTAGGTTTTCCATTCTGCGCATGATTCAGATCAAACTACTAGCCAGATTGGAATGGTTGACATCTCATTTTGTTCTTCATGAAAAGATACACTGACTAAATGGAGCAAACTATTTTTTTTTTCATTCTGAAAGCAAAGTTAATCACTGATAGAAAATAGCATAACATTTATTTATTAATAATTGTGTCACTTAAAAAATATTACCTTTTATTAACGTTTGCTCCATTTAGCCGGTGTATCTTTTCATGAAGAAGAAAATGAGATGTCAACCATTCCAATCTGCCTAGTAGTTGAATCTGAAAATCATGCGCAGAATCGAAAACCTAAGAACTTTGCTTAATTTTCCATTCTGCGCATGATTCAGATTAGAGTTGGAAATAATGCATTATTTTTTTAATGCATTATCGTTTTTTTTTTACCCATTACTTTAACAATGCATAATGGAATTCAGAACCATTACCCATTACTTTATTAATGAATAATGGAACTCATATCCGTTACCCATTATTTTTTTATGAGTAATGTAACTCATATCCGTTACCCATTACTTTTTTAATGAGTAATGGAACTCATATCCGTTGCCCATTACTTTTTTAATGAGTAATGGAACTCACATTCATTACCCATTACTTTTTTAATGAGTAATGGAACTCACATCCATCAACCATTACTTTTTTAATGAGTAATGGAACTCACATCCATCACCCATTAGTTTTTTAATGAGTAATGGAACTCACATCCATCACCCATTACTTTTTTAATGAGTAATGGAACTCACATTCATTACCCATTACTTTTTTAATGAGTAATGGAACTCACATCCATCACCCATTACTTTTTTAATGATTAATGGAACTCACATTCATTACCCATTACTTTTTTAATGAGTAATAGAACTCACATCCATCACCGTTTTTTAAAGTAATGGGTAATGAACGTGCTAATGGATATATGATAGTCCCATTACTTTAGAAAAATTTGCTTAATAAATAAATATATAAATAAATAAATCGAAAATCGTTCAAAAAGTTAATAAATAAGTAGATGAATAGCAAAATCGTTCGAAAAATTGAAAAATAAATGAATAAATATAATATCATTAGAAGTCTGCGGTTAAAACAGGTCGCGATAGACGGGCGATTTCTCAGAGACGAACTATCCGGATACCTGAAAATCTTAGCAATAGTCATTTGCGACATGTTACATTTCTAACTTTTGACTAACTTTTAACTAACTTCTAACTTTTGACTAACTTTTAACTAACTTCTAGCTTTTGACTAACTTCTAACTTTTGACTAACTTTTAACTAACTTCTAACCTTTGACTAATTTCGAACATTTCACTAACTTTTGACTAACTTCTAACCTTTGACTAATTTCAAACCTTTGACTAATTTCGAACCTTTGACTAATTTCGAACATTTGACTAACTTTTGACTAACTTGACTAACTTCTAACTTTTGACTAACTTCTAACTTTTGACTAACTTCTAACTTTTGACTAACTTCTAACTTTTGACTAACTTCTAACTTTTGACTAATTTCTAACTTTTGACTAATTTCTAACATTTGACTAACTTTCAACTAACTTCTAACTTTTGACTAATTTCTAACTTTTGACAAACTTCTAACTTTTGACTAATTTCTAACATTTGACTAATTTCTAACATTTGACTAATTTCTAACATTTGACTAACTTCTAACTTTTGACTAATTTCTAACATTTGACTAACTTTCAACTAACTTCTAACTTTTGACCTTTGACTAACTTTTGTCTAACTACTAACTTCTTACTTTTGACAAACTGTTGACTAACTTCTAACTTTTTATTAATTTCTAACATTTGAGTAACTTTCAACTAACTTCTAACTTTATACTAATTTCCAACTTTTGACTAACTTTTCAGTTACTTTTAACTTTTGACTAACTTCTGACTTTTAAAAGTTAAAAGTTAGTTAGTAGGTAGTCATCAGTTGGTGAAAAGTTAGTAGTCAGTCAAAAGCTAGAAGTTAGTTGAAAGCAGAGTTGTGAAATTTTTAATGTGAAAATAATGCATAATTTTTTATGAAAAAAATTGATAATGGAACTCGAATCCACTACTCATTACTTTATTAATGAGCAACGGAGCAGAGGTCCATCACCCATTATTTTTTGCTTCCTCATAGAAGAAGCTTTTTCATGAAATTTTTTTTTCGAGATTTTCATGTCAGTACACTCAGAATGGGCCAAAACGTCGAGAAAAGTGATTTAGAAAAAAATGTCTGTATGTATTGTCTGTGTGTGTGTGTATGTTACACGATCGAAAAATGTAAACCTTTATAACTCGGGAATGCATTGAGATATCAAGCTGAAATTTGGACAATAGATAGAGGGATCAAGCCTCATCGTTCATACAGATTTTTGTTAAAGTCCACTTCATCGTTAAATTATTACGCGTTTTTTAATTTTTTGAAAAATGTCTGATTACTCGATAACTCTTTCAATTTTCGAGATTTTGATCTTAAAATTGGTATGAATGTGAGCTTTCATACGCCGGTGATCGCTATTGAATTTGGTTAAGATCGGTTGAACCATTAAAATTTTATGATGTTTTGAATTTTTCAACAAATTGACATTATCGCTCTATTGTAACTTTTGCAAAACTTCAGATAGCGAGCTCAAATTTTGAATAAAAATGAAACAATATTCAGCCATTATATATGTATAATTTAGTGACGAACGGGATGAAATTTTTGATTTTATGGAATGTTGAATTATTTTTAAAAATATACATTATCACATTCACTTTCGGCAACGCTCTAATAATAACGAAATAGAAAAACGAATCCACAACATGTATATTTATCTAATTAAAACAAGGATGCAATGTAGAACCTTGCACATTGCTTCCTCATTATTTTTCGCGTTTTACAAAGCTTCCTCTATGAGGAAGCTAAAAATGGAATAACATACTTCCTCATAGAGGTAGCTTACTCATTAATAAAGTAATGGGTAATGGATGTGTGTTCCATTACTCATTAATAAAGTGATGGGTAATGGATCCGAATTCCATTACTCATTAATAAAGTAATGGATAGTGGATCCGAATTCCATACTCCATTTTTTTCGTAAAAAATAATGCATTATTTTCACATTAAAAATTTCACAACTCTAATTCAGATCAAACTACTAGGCAGATTGGAATGGTTGACATCTCATTTTCTTCTTCATGAAAAGATACACCGGCTAAATAAAGCAAATGTTATTAAAAGGTGATATTTTTTCAGTGACACAATTATTAATAAATAAATGTTATGCTATTTTCTAAATCAGTGATTAACTTTGCTTTCAGAATGAAAAAAAAATAGTTTGCTCCATTTAGCCGGTGTATCTTTTCATGAAGAAGAAAATGAGATGTCAACCATTCCAATCTGCCTAGTAGTTTCATCTGAATCATGCGCAGAATGGAAAACCTAAGAACTTTGCTTAAGATAATATTGAAAAGCATATGCAAGTCAGACGACAGTAAAAAATCCTTTCATCGAGCACCAACAATATAGTGCATTGGGCATTTTTATATGCAATAGGATTTGGATGATATTGAATTTCCAAAACCAATTTTTTTTACCTGACTCCTTCCCCTTAAACTATAAACCATTGTTAAATTGGCAGACTATTGGGAGAAACTATTGAACTACTATTGAGATAAAAGTACACTATTAGAAGGAACTATTGCGTCTAGAACTATACAATAGTTTACAATTGAAGAACTACTGAATAGTTCTACTGAATACGTGCAAAAAATTAGCTGAATGACTAGATTTTGGAGGAATGAAGTATAAGAAATTTCGATGAGTCAGATGTTTATGTTTTTTCTAGATGGATGGACGTGATTGTCAACGATTTAGACGGTGGTTTGATAATGGTACCAGATGGAGTGGCACTTTCTTCACTTTCGGAACCACTTTTCTCTCTGACCCAGGATGCCCTTTCGGTTGTACTACAACTGGAGCTCGCTTGTGCCAACTACGCATTTCTTCCATTTGCAATGAGAGCATTGCATCCGTCGATGTTGGATGATGGTATCATCCTAAGTCTGATATCATCAAGAGTTGCGGTAGCGACTCGACGTCAAGTTAAAAACGAAATTAATGTTGCTGTCACACGACAATTTCTCTGTCTGTATATATATAATGGAATGCCTCACCTCCGACGAGATTTCGAGTCTATAGAAATTTTGGTTTCATTGAATGTTTTGAGTTTGCAAAGTTAGACAAGAATTCTTGTAGAATTCTTATTGCTGCCTCTGTTCTTTGTAAACATGCAGGATACATTTAGTAGTGTCTACTTACCTTCATTTACTGTTCATTGTACATGAACTTTTTAATCAATACACAGATATAACTAAAACATGTGTTCTCATTATTTTTTTAAATTACGTTTTTACTTTCAAAAAGAGAGCAAATAACACCAAAAATGTTTTCCCAAAACAAAAATGGTACGCCAAGTTATAAAAATTGCTTTCAAAAAAATTGCTGACAAACAAAATTCCTTGCAAAAATATTAAACTAAATCCAATATATTAGCCAAGTTAAACTCGCTACAAAAAAAACTTGGTGTGCCAGGGACTAGCTCCCGTACATAGTCCATTAGCCAACATAAACTCGCTACAAAAAAAAACTTGGCGTCCCAGCGACTAGCTCCCGTACATAGTCCATTGAAGTAAGGACGGGAGGCCAACGGACCTCTAAAAATGACCCTCTAAAAATGGCTCGCCCCTTGGCCAGGGCGGATGGGGGGGGGGGGGGGGTCATTTGCTATTTTGACTCTCGTTCTATTCAAAACAATCAAAATAGCGAATGGCTAAAATAGCGAATTTCATAATGATGGCCATTCTAGATTCCGATGTTCATTATTCTAAAATTCGCTATTCATGTTTTTAAGGGTACCACGTGGGCGGGGCCGAGGGGCGAAGCCGCGAGGCGTGCGGGGGGGGGGGGGGGATGATCATTCGCTATTTTGACCCTCATTCTATTCACAGCAATCAAAATAGCGAATTTCATAATGATGACCATTCTAGATTCAGTCAAGAGTCGCGGTAGCGACTCGACGCCAAGTTAAAAATAGTATATTATGCAACAAGGGCGTAAAATGCGATTTTACACACGAGCAGTGATCGTCGTGTAAAATCGCATCACGCGATTTTACACACGAGCGCGATCACGCGAGTGGGTAAAACGTACGCCCGAGTCGCATACGACATTTTTTAGCATGACGTGCGTAAAATTCGCATTGTGTTTAGGGGAATACAACGCGGGGGTCCAGGGGCGAAGCCCCGGTGGGGTGCAGGGGTGAAGCCCCTGCTGGGGTCCAGGGGCGAAGCCCTGGTCGGGTGCAGGGGTGAAGCCCCTGCTGGGGTCCAGGGGCGAAGCGCCGGTGGGGGGTTGGGGGGGCGAGGCCCCCCCACTGAAGACAGAAATAGATTTATTATGCATTCGCAAAAAAGACAGAACGTGTTTAATTGTGAGTAAACTTTGTTTATAATTATAATTACTTTATTTGGTAATATAATTATTAATTATAGCATAGATGAAAGAAAAGTAAAAATAATTTTTTTATTTTACGCACACTGTTTCATAAAGTTGCATTTTACGCACTCATATGGGTGTGTAAAAACGAATTTTACGCACACTATGCTAAAAAGAAATTAATGTTGCCTTCACACTACGATTTGTCTGTTTGATCTTGACTGGACGGGCTTTCTCCTGACGCGACGATCCCTACTGCTACTCTATTTCTTCCGAAGGCGGCCATGATTATTATCCTGAAATTCGCTATTCGTGTTTTTAAGGGTACCGCCTGGGCATAGGGGGGGATCATTCGCTGTTTTGACCCTCATTCTATTCAAAGCAATCAAAATGGCGAATTTCATAATGAAAGCCATTCTAGATTCAGATGTTCACCCTGGCAATTTGTGTCACCGTAGTGTTAACCGGAAATAACTGAAGTTAACCGACATTTTAACCGAGGAAAGATAAGTCTCGATTAGCCCACTGTTTCAGCAGTTTTAACCGACAATTTAACCGATTAAAAACGTTTCGTTCGGTTTAATTGTCAGTTAAAATCGGTTAAATTCACCAAGCAAAATTGAGTTTTATTAATTCGGTAAGAATGTCAGTTACATTCGGTTAATTCACCAGTAAAAATCGCTTAAAAAATAACAATTTCGGTTAAAAGGTCAGTTAAACTGGGTGAAAACGAGGGTTAATCGAGACTGGTTAAAACATCGGTTAAAAAGTCGGTGACACTGTTTGCCAGGGCATTATTCTGAAATTCAGAAATTCGCTACTTTAGCCATTCGCTATTTTGACCCCCACCGCACCGACAGTTCGAAGAATAATAATCTTTCAAAGATTTATATATATTAAGATATTATTAGATTAAATGAGGTCAAAAGAAAGTAGGGATACAAACTGATAAATTAGATAAAAGTAATGAATAAGGTACGATATGCAACTTGAGCTCACGCTGCAGGTTCGGTAATACGAAACACGAAATATCATTAGGAATTGTTTTCTCCCGCACTTACTTCAATGGACTATGTACGGGAGCTAGTCGCTGGGACGCCAAGTTTTTTTTGTAGCGAGTTTATGTTGGCTAATGGACTATGTACGGGAGCTAGTCCCTGGCACACCAAGTTTTTTTTGTAGCTAGTTTAACTTGGCTAATATATTGGATTTGGTTTAATATTTTTGCAAGGAATTTTGTTTGTCAGCAATTTTTTTGAAAGCAATTTTTTTAACTTGGCGTACCATTTTTGTTTTGGGAAATTTCGCTTTTTACAAAGCGAATTACAAAGAAATATAATGAGGAACCCGGGTAGAAATCTGTCAGGGCTTGCCTTATCAGGATCAGGCCCCGATCGGGGAATCCTACGGTTAGCCCTATTATGGAAAGCCTTACTTGACCCTGATCAGGCAGTGCCATGACTACCCCTATTATGGGAAGACTGACCAGGGCGTGATCCGGCGCAATCCGAAGCCGCCGTATTACGTGTAAGATCAAGCAACCGTGAAATTGCGCTGATTAGGCTTGTCTTACGAGTGCCTCATTTCCTACTTTATCCCGTGCGACTCAAAGTAGAATTCAGGCAGATATCATATTCCATACCCGCGCAGAAAAAAACAATCCAGGATGGTGTCTAGGATGGAGTTCCGAATGGATTCCAGGATGGAGTCCAGGATGGAATCTTGGCAATCCAGGCGGGACTCCATCCTGGACTAAAAGCTGAAGTCGGCTGAGAGTCCAGGATGGAGTCCCGCCTGGACTGCCAAGATTCCATCCCGTACTCCATCCTGGACGGTCCGTGAAACGCGGATGTCCGACGGCAGAATCCATCCTGGTGTCCATTATGGATTCTCGCCTGGACTGGCTCGCAGTCCATCCCGGACTTCATCCTGGACGGTCCGCGAATCTCGGCTGTCCGATGCCAGACTCCATCCTGGTGTCCATTATGGATTCTCGCCTGGACTGTCTCGCAGTCCATTCCGGACATCATCCTGGACGGTCCGCGAATCTCGGCTGTCCGACGGAAGAATCCAGATCAAGGTGTCTACCAGGAGGTTGAGACCAGAACCAAACTGCGTGCACCTTGGGCACCTTGGTGTCCAGATGATCCATTTTGGACCACTCTTACTACGTCAACAGAGGGTAGACCACTCTTACTACGTCAACGGAGGGTAGACCCATCGTGTGTAGTCAAACTCAGAACAGCTTTCCAGTCTTATATACGCTCAGGCTTCAAGTCTCTTACGAGAAACGGTGCGTCTGTTCGCCATCTAGTGGCATCATGCGAAACACTGATACACAATGCTCCGCTAGATGGCGAGCGGTCGAAGCGTTTCTCGCAAGTGACTTGAAGCCTGACCGTATATAAGACTTGAAAGCTTTTTTGAGTTCGACTACACACGAGAGGCCTACCCTCTGTTGACGTAGTAAGAGTGGTCCTACATGGATCGTCTGGGCACCAAGGTGCCCAAGGTGGACACGGTCTGGTCCTGGTTTCAACCTCCTGACGGACACTCGGATCGTGAGGATGGAATCCAGGATGGAATACAGGATGGAGTCCAGGATGGACTGCGAGACAATCCAGGCGGAATCCATAATGGACACTAGGATGGATTCTACCATCGGGCAACCGAGATTCGCAGACCGTCCAGGACGGAGTCCGGGATGGACTGCGGGACAGTCCAGGCAAGAATCCATAATGGACACCAGGATGGATTCTGGCATTGGACAGCCGAGATTCGCGGACCGTTCAGGATGGAGTCCGGGATGGAGTCCGCCGACTTCCGGATCGGATTAAAAACGGAAGTCGGCTGAGAGTCCAGGATGGAGTCCCGTCTAGACTGCCAAGATTCCATCCAGGACTCCATCCTGGAATCCATCCGGGACTCCATCTTGGAATGTTTTTTCTGCGCGGGTACCTATTATATTTATGGATTGTTAACGTAGAAATAAATTATGACATCTGGTTCCACATAATCTTTTGAATCGAAATTGTTCGTCGGCAGTCGTATTAACAATGCTCGCAGCGTTCGCTGCCACGGATACGCTGGTGTCAAAACATAACCTTACTTTCGCATTCTTGGAATACTAGGTCAGTCAAATCAACTGTTTGAATTTTAATGTTTCCAAATATTGTTTGTCCGCCATGTTGATATTATAACTTTGAAGTTTGAATTCATAATAAAACTAAGATTATTTATATTCGTCCGACATTTTTACTACCACTATATTAACTTTACAAATGAAAAATTCAAATTCGCAATCGTCGAATTAAAAATATCATTTATAAAATCGAAATATCGCATTCAAGGCGGCGAACAAAGATGCTTTTTGCAATAAGTAAATTTTATGCAAATAAAGTCAGTTTTTGCTTTTTCGACCGGCATATTAAATCCGCCATTTTGATTTTACGAATTTCGAGTTAAAGTCACTTCTGTGCCAGAGAGATGTCGTATAAGGTCGGCGAATTTCAATCCGAAGTTTTTGGCAGAATCATCTTTAAATATTGGTTCCATATATCACCCGAAGACGATTCTCTTTTTTTTGTTTGCTACATTAATAGAATGTTATTGTTCATATTACTACATAATGCCCTGGAATAAAAAATTAATTGTAATATTATTTATAATACACCTCGGATGCATACACCGTACCAAGAAACGCGGTAGCGACACGACGCTAAATTATAAAATAAAATTAATGTTGCCTCCAGATGACGATTTTGTCTGATTATTAATATTTATATCCGTACATACACAACAATTAAAGTCTTCCCGCTCAGAAAAAAATAAACCGGGATGGAGTTTAGGATGATGTTCAGAATGGTGTCCCGGATGGAATATGGGCAGTCCGAGAGGGAGTCCAGATGAACTCTAATATGGACTTCGACTTTTAATCCGATCCCGAAGTCTATCCTGAAGTCCATCACTCCATCCGGAACTCCCGAATAGATTTACCACATAAATTTGTTAAATAATAGGGCGAAGTAGTTTCAGATAAACCTCAAGCCTTAATTTGTCAAAAATATACCTTTGGTTCTACACGCTGCATTTTAGTCAATAGTATATTACACACCTAGGGCAGTAACGGAAGAAATGTCTCAGATCACATGTAATTGTCGGCCGAGGCGAAGCCGAGATCGACAATTACATGTGATCTGTGGGGCTTTCTTATTTACTGCCCGAGGAGTGTATACGATTTTTCTCATCGACGGAGCCGAAAACCGGGAACTTCGTTCCGCGTAGCGCTTTTCTCACCTCCGGGCCGAAAGCCCGGAGGTGAGAAAAGATATAGAACACACTTATTAATTTTCAATGCCCGTGCTTCAATGTTCAAAGAAGTCTTTTTATATCTGCAAGGTAAATTAATTTTGAGAAATATTTGCGGACGAAATTTCGAAGCCTTTTAACTATCAATTCGAGGTTTCTTCAAATAATTGGGCGTTATTTTCACAAACAGGTACATTAGTTCAGAATTCTATAATTTTCGGCTATGTTATAGTTTTATTACATAGAATTGTTGTCAAAAAAAATCCCAGGCGTGGTAGCCACCCATTTAATGATTATTTATCCCTTCAAAAAGTCCAATATTAGCACAGAAAGATATGGGAAAAACTCCTGTCCGCGGATCAATTGCAGATTTCATTAGTCAAACATCTCGACATCGGAAAAGTAAAATATGCAATGGACACAGCGGATTTCGGAGATGAATTATCGCCCTTAAAAAACTATCCCGGCTGAAGTCTTTCGCCAGGAAATATTATCTAAAGGTGTGATAAAAATCTAATATCACATGACAGTCATGGCGGGATCTGTGACGTATAGCTGGTAACGCTATACATCGTCAGCTGTGCTTATGACTTTCGCCGGCGATGCGCGCGAAATTGAAAAGTATTTGACGTTAATGTCGGTCTTATTTCAGGTTACAAATTCACATTAATAATGAGTTCTATTATTTAGTAGGCTTAATAATCCTTAATTATACATCGCATTTATATATTAAATTTCGTACACCGGTTTGTACATAAAAACTTGCAGTACTTGTGCATTAAATTTCAAACTTCTTTTATAGCGCGGGCATGAAAGTATTTCAAACACATTTTCATTGAGTGAATGCCCATACCTGGTATATAGAGATAAACATAATATAATGAATAGCATAGAGGATCGAATTCATAGTGATAGGGGTGAAGGACATAGCAAGAGTTGTTAGGTTGTTAGGTTAGCGGCCAGCAGGTTTTGGAGTTTCTGTCATATTTCGATTGAATTTTAACATACGCAGCTATTGTTTTTATGCCCCTTCTGCAAACATGGCGCTCAATCACGTGATATGCTACAACAGCGTTGCCAGATCGTTCGTGAAGGCTCAGGACCGTAAGCTTTGAAAAAGTGAAAAATTATTTCCAAAAACAGAAATTCTGCATATTTTGTGCATCAGGGAGTTTAATCGGACATTTAAAGAGATTCTCAAATAATTTCACGGTGGTACAGCGTTACATGTTCGAGGATATTAGGGGCCCTGCACAAGCACCCACAAAACCCGCACCTAGGCACTCGAAATACCTTAATATACACGTATTGTAATTTTGAGCGACGCTCAAAATTTCAACGCTAAATTTAAGAAAATTTAAATTTCCGATATGTGTGGTAAATTTACTGTATAATTGATATTACTCTCTATTTCATATACCGATTTTGTAAATTTAACATATTGTGGGATATAAAAATTCTATCCGTTTTGTTACAGTGTAGATAGAATTTCGGGTTATATAGTTGGTGAACTCCATGCACCTTTGTACGTATCAATATTATAAAGCATCACCGGAAATTTTGATTTACTAAAAGTCTGATATAAAGCTATACATTTATAAAAACAATGATGCTCACAACTGGTACATGGGCTAAGCAGATTACCTCAGACATGGCCTTGATAATATAATCATTAATTTTGCATTAATTATTACACAATCAATTTATATCTTCATAAAGAAGAACCAAAAAACCAAAACACGCTGAGAAAAATGCCCAGAAATGAATAGTTAAAAAAAAAGATAAAATGGTGAAACACCTTTCATGGTGGAGATTTCCGTCATTATGCAATGACAAAATCTATTTTCGGAAAAAGAACTGATAAAAATAAAAATAAAAGTGTACAGAGTAAAATATTAATATAGTATTATATTAATAGAGTTCGGGATGGACTGCGAGATAGTCCAGGAGAAAATCCAAAATGGACGCCAGGGTGGATTCTGCTATCGGACTGCCGAGATTCGCGGACCGTCCAGGATGGAGTCCGAGATGGAGTACACCGACTTCCGGATCGGATTAAAAGCGGAAGTGATCTGAGAGTCCATCTGGTATTTCCGCCTGGACTGCCAAGATTCCATCAGGGACTCAATCTTGGTATCCATCCGGAACTCCATCCTGGACTACTTTTTTCTGCGCGGGATATCAAATTCTGACAATCTACGATTTTATATTCTACCCGTATTCACAGACAAAAGTTTGTCCAACATGGAATTTACTTTTTCAGTTAAATGTTACTACCACGGAATTCCGTATGCATTAGTTAGTGATATGCAATATTTTGTAATTCAGTAATTGAGGTAAAATTGTAATATTCATTCATCAGGTTCATTCATATTTGCAGCTGCATATTAATTGCATGGAAATTTATGGAAATTAAGCTTTACGATGCAAAGTAGATGAATTTCAATGTCGCATAATAGTTTCATAAATTTAATATACGTTCAATAATAAGTACGAAACTGGATGCAATCTTCCATGAAATATCTGCTGAAAAATACAATTTAAATCCATCTCTTGGTAATACGAAAAAGGAGTAAAAAGAATAAGTCTGTCGTAAAAAATTTTGCGGCTGGGATATTGCGCTATATAGAAATTGGTATGAATGAAAAAGACGTTGAGGCTGAAGAAAAAAGTTCGAATATTAGTCTAGAGCCTTTTCTAACGCGGATAAGCTTCGACGAGACGGACCGTTCTGGGATTACAGGGACTTCGAAGGGAACCAACGACGATCTCTTAATCTCACACTCCGATCATCATGTCTAGTAGCAGCTATAATCGTACTTTATAGCACATTTTTCTGTACGATGACTTCTTGTCCTTCAGGACCGTTTTCTCAAATCCTAGCCATCGAACATGCATGTACCTCAGTCCATAATCTCAAAGCCTCTATACAAGTCCTGCCGGAAACTGACTATGCAATCTGGCTCAATTTTTTTTTCTTATCACTTTTCCAAAGAGCAAGCTTTGTTTTGGTTTTTCGTCAAAACATTTTTTATCCGGATTTTCATGTCAGGTTACTCGAAATGGTTTGAAATATCGAGAAAAGTGCTTGCGAAAAAAATTCCGGAATGTGTGTACGCGTGCGCGTGCGCACACATCGTGCATGTGCGTGTCGCACGCTTGTAAAATTCGAACCGCTGTATCTCAAAAACATTGGGAAAGTTGCAAAATGAGGAAGCAAAGTGGAATACCCGACTTTGTAACCGTTTTCTAAACCTGTTAAAACAATTTTTTTCTTTATCACAGACGACAAGTTTGTTAACGAAATTATCGAAATTACAAAGTCAAACTGCATAAAATGTCCTGAAATACCGAAAGATTTTACTCATAAAATAATGTCCAATGTTTAAGAGTTTATATAGCGTAGATTGAAAAACAAGGATGCAAAGTAGAACCTTATCCATTGACTCAACAATTAAAAAAAATACTTCTCCGGAGAAATATGCTGATCAGTTTTATGGACGAATGATTTTGCTTGGACATCAAATTTTAAACCGAGAGAAGAAATATAGTACTCATTCCCAGATTCGTATATTAAACGGGATCCAAAGTAGTGTAACGTGGTGCTTTTGCGCACCGCGTTACTGCTGCTGTCGGAAGCCCTAGGGCTACAATTTCGCATACCGTCCGCGGTCGAGCTCTCTCCAGGGCAAAAATTAGGTTTAAGTTAGGTTTAGAATAACTTTTCTCGTTAAATGTAAGTTCGTTAGGTTAAGTTTGTATTATTTGTGTAAACTCCGACCTCACTGGCCCCTTCAAGAACGCGACCACCGGTGGGACTTTCGTATTTTGAGGCTGTCATCTTTATCCGCTGTCGTCAGGCTGTCTTGGTCCCAAGGACATGCGTTAGCCCTAAGGAAGTGAGGAACCGAGGGGTGTGCAGTTAGACCTCACCTTCACGCGGAGTGGACGCCAACTGAAGGAGGTTTCAGTTCCCGACGAGATCGTTCACCTCGTCGACGAAATACACAACTTGAGACAGAGGGCCATGGACGACTGGAATCTTACCACCGTCGTGCCCGCTCTGCCCGATTAGATTAGAGCAATGGACCTCCAATATTTTTAACCGCCAACTTTTGAGGAAAAGATGAGGCACCGATTGCTTGGTGGGACGAAATTTAAATGCCCCGGAGCAGCCCCTGAATTCCGTTGGAATTTATGGACGTCATCCCCTCGATGGACATCTACCTTTTGGCGTACTCGAGCCATGAGGCGGCACCTCCACCACCCGAGATGCCCACGAGTTTTTCCATGCGAGTCAGCGTTGGCCGGTATACGGGATTCACCGTACCGCAGGCTGAGGCGGGGCCATGTAATGCTGTCGAAAATTCTCGGACACCCCACGAATTAAATCAAGCTACAAAAATTAATCACGCGAGTTTTTCAGCGGTTCAACCTCAGCAATAACATGAACAAATTGCAGCGAGGAAAAGTCAACATGTAAGGTAACCGCTGGCCGTGGTTAAAACATCACCCACAACATCAATCATTGGCAAAATTTCTTTCGCTGTCGGGGTGTGGAGAAATCGACAACACTTTGTTTATGAGGGACAGCGGTGAGGAGCAGTAAGGAGACGACCATTAAGAAGTGAGGGAAGCGATCGGCACGCGTCGTAAATTTTCGGCGATCGAGGACTTAAAGTGGGGATCATTCGCTCCAGTTTTCGAAAAGCTAAGCATCATCAAGAACTTCGTGATTAGCCTCGATCGACCGCGGACGTGTCTCGGAGCTTCAGGAAATTATCGTTGGGCCGAGAGTAGCGGCCGATCCACCGGAGAGCAGTCGGAAAAATTAGTGAGGACAAGTGCCAGTGAGGACGTGAGTACCCGTATCCCGGGAGTCAGTTTTGTCAGGTCCGGAAGCTGTGAGTTGATTTATAATAAATTATTAAGTGGAATCTTTCGCGAGTAAATTACTCGCCGTAGTTTAGGCCCTGGAAGAGAGGAGGCTGTCGCGAAGGGTCTATTTCTACTTCGTCTATTTCTATTTCGTTTTTCGTCTAATTCTATTTCTATTTCTATTTCTATCACTTAATTTCTCTGTCTTATAATTCCTCCGTTATCTATTGGTTTACCGTTCAAACTTTATTTCATGGTTATTTCGCCGAATATCGGTTTATGGTATTTATCTTTCAGCCGTAATTTTTTTTGTATAATTTTTTTTGGGATAAGCGAAATAATAGTGTGTTACCGAAATTATCGTGGCTGTCGAAATATTCTGACCAAGAAGATCTATCGGCCGACCTTTTCATTGAAGTATCGCAAAGGCAAATTATTTCTGAATATTTCGAGCAGCGTGTGCGTGCGGCGACCGACTAGAAGGCGTTTCGTCCTTTTTTTTGCTTTGTGTTTGTTGGATGTTGTAGAATTTGTGGACCAAAATAAGACTGATATTTTTTTGTGCAATTTAGGAAATTTATGAGGAAACTTAGTTAGTTAGTTTTTCTCGAAATTATCGTGCTGTTGCACCGGGCTCAGCCGTAGGCTGAGAAAACCGGCATTTTAGTACCGCCATCCTAAGCCGAATTTTCGGGAAAACCGAAAGAAAAGTTCTTTCGTTCAGTGAGTTAGTTAGTAGCCTCTCGATCGATTTTCGTGCTGTCGTGTTGGGAGATTGGTCCCACGTGAGCGAAACGACTGTATTGTTAATTTCTCAGCCGATGCTTTAGATTGAAGGGCGCGATCGAGAGTATTTTTCAGTGTCTTTTGCATCAGTTTATTACTAGCCTAAGTTAATTTAGAATTAGAAAGTAAGAGATTCTGCGCGTTGTTCGTTAATTTTTATGTATTCGATCTCCTTAATAATAATAATTTTGCGTTTGATCTCAGTAATTGAGAAATTCATCGAAGTTGTTGAGATCCAGAGAACTGGGAATTAGTTGTCATATTGACCGTCAATTTATCGAAATTATTACCGCTGATTTACCGAAAGTTAAACTCTTTGCTTTATATTCCACCTTTTTTTTTTATTTTTCGTAATCTACCGTTGTATATCGCATTTCAACCTATTTTTACCGATTTATATTTCACTTCCGAAACTGTCTCAAACTCCCCTAATTTTCCAAATTAATAAACTGTTCTCTGTTATATTAAATTTAATTATCGAGTTATTTTCTTTTTTTGTGTTGTGCGTGTCGGCCCCGCCCCTCTACCGCAGAACCTGAGCTAGTGGCTTGTGCCGTCAATTCTCCCGCTGTCGAATTAAGCTAGCTATCGAGTCAAATCGAGTCAATTTTATTAGGGCCGTCTCTAGGCGGCTGGCGCCCTGGGAGACAGTCCGGGGGAATAGGACGAAGGTGCCGGAGAGTAATTTCCCGGTTACAGTAGAAAAATGACATTTCTTTCCAGACACTTGCACTTTGGATTTACTAGGCATCGCCCGCTGTACTATTTAGCGTAAATAGTGCAGCGGGCAACGCCTAGTAAATCTTTGTATGTGTCTGGCAAAAAATGCCATTTTTCCACTTTGGATCCCGATTACTACACGAATCTGGGAATGAGTACTATATTTTTCTCTCGGTGTGGTTTATATATTGACAGGATGCGCGTTTTATTAGTCGAGCAGAAAGAATGGTGACCCTTATAGATTTCTTAGCCTAACTAGAATATTTGTCGGTTTAATAAAAAGACTTTACTAGTCGACGAATTTTACTGCTCAAAAGTTTTTACCAGGCTGACTAGAAAAAAATATTGGTTAGTCTAACAAATCTTTCGGTGACAGTAACGTGTGTTATTTGCAGGCTGAATAAATCGTTTTTCTTTGTACTCTTTTTTTTCTTGATGTTATTCAAACTTAAATGATATGCCCACAATAAAAAAAAGAATCTCACCAGCAAATATGTTTGAACGTACATTGCAATAAACACAAAGTACCTATTACTTTGCTTGCATGGTCACTGTGAGTTTAATCGCCCAATTGATCCCCAATCAACAGAACTTTCATATAGTAATGAATAGCAATATCGATAACCAATAAATTCACCCAAGTGTAACATCCGAACTCCTCTACCGATTTTCACAAAATTTTAGACCATATGCACTTGAACTCTACTAGTCATATGTACAAAGTTCAAGTTCATTGTCTCTATATCTTCTGTGGTTAGGGCTTTCAGAAGTAAAAAAATATATAACTGCCCGCGCAGAAAAAAACAATCCAGGATGGAGTCCAGGATGGAGTCCCGAATGGATTCCAGGATGAAGTCCCGGATGGAATCTTGGCAGTCCAGGCGGGACTCCATCCTGGACTCTCAGCCAACTTCCGCTTTTAATCCGATCCGGAAGTTGGCGGACTCCATCCCGGACTCCATCCTGGACGGTCCGCGAATCTCGACTGTCCGACGGCAGAATTCATCCTGGTATCCATTATGGATTCTCGCCTGGACTGTCTCGCAGACCATCCTGGAGGGTCCGCGAATCTCGGCTGTCCGACGCCAGAATTCATTCTGGTGTCCATTATGGATTTTCGGCTGGACTGTCTCGCAGTCCATACCTGACTCCATCCTGGACGTTCCGCGAATTTCGGCTGCCCGATGACAGTATCCATCCTGGTGTCCATTTTGGATTCTCGCCTGGACGGTCTCGCCGTCCATCCCGGACTCCATCCTGGACGGTCCGCGAATCTCGGTTGTCCGACGGAAGAATCCATCCTGGATTGTTTTAGACTCCATCCTGCACGATCCGGGTGTCCACCAGGAGGATGACACCAGGACCATACCGCGTGCACCTTGGGCACCTTGGTGTCCAGACGATCCATTTTGGACCACTCTTACTATGTCAACGGAGGGTAGACCCCTCGTGTGTAGTCGAACTCAGGACAGCTTTCCAGTCTTATATACGCTCAGGCTTCAAGTCACTTGCAAGAAACGGTGCGTCCGTTTGTCATGGAGTCCAGGATGGAGTCTAAGACAATCCGGGCAAGAATCCAAAATGGACACCAGGATGAATTCTCCCATTCACAGACCGTCCAGGATGGAGTTTGGCATGGACTGCGAGACAGTCCAGACGAGAATCCAAAATGGACACCAGGATGGATTGTATCATCGGACAGCCGATATCCGCGGATGGAGTCTAGTATGGACTGAGAAACAGTCCAGGCGAGAATCGAAAATGGACATCAGGATGAATTATGCCATTGGACAGCTGGGATTCGCGGACCGTCCAGGATGGAGTCCGAGATGGAGTACGCCGACTTCCGGATAAGATTAAAAGCGGAAGTGATCTGGGAGTCCATCTGATATTCCCGCCTGGACTGCCAAGATTCCATTCGGGACTCCATCCTGAAATCCATCCGGGAGTCCATCCTGGACTAGTCTTTTCTGCGCGGCAACTAATCTTTTGGTTATGGCAACTAATCTTTTCGAATTCTTTCCGTGCATGGCTGAATTTCTTTCCTGTACAAAAAGCCAAAATCTGTCAACATCCGATTTCAGAGAGTTGCTTAAAGCAAGATGAAAAATATTCAGATAGCAATGCGCAGAATTCTACATACCATTTCTTGATACCATTATTTTTCAGCCCCTATCGCATCACATTTTTGTTTTTTTATTGTCGTAGTTATCATCGATATTGTCGAAAGCCTCGTGGTGTACCGTTTTGCTTGCCAGGACGTTTTTGAGCTTCAAACTAAATTCACGATAAGATTGCAGGGAATCCTAGAAGGATATTCCGGACTTCCACAGCAGGTTTTATCGGAGTTGATCGGAAATGGTTGAGGGTAATCGAAGAATACTCGGCTGTTTCGTTCTTTCGTGCAAGCTTTACCTTGCTCCGTACTTTTGCCGTGCAGGAGGTCATTTCAGTTAGATAAATGTTCCACAGGTTTCGAGGCTCAAGCACAGATTCAAATCATTTTAGATTTTAATTCTACTTAATTCCTAATTACGGGTGGAAGTATTATTTTTTTTTTAACACATGATCAAAAAGTGCCCTATTCCGTGACACATAAATGTGTGGGAAAACGAGTTTTGTAGTGAGACGTCAAACAATATTCGGCGCATACGCAGATGGACTACATTCCTATATTATTTCACTCTTCCGGTACATTATTTTATGCTTCATTATTTGTCGCTGTTGTCGAACAAGCATTGAGGCGCTGAGTCTCTACCGATGCGCCATCTGACGGATGAAAGTGAAAAGGAAGTTGAGTACAGCTGTGCAGTTTACTGTTTACTCGTCCTCGCGACGGCAGAAAACACTCGAATTGGAGGTTAAAAACCATAAATTCTCCAATTTAAGAATATCTAAGCATGAAATCCCGCGCGGAAAAAAGTAGTCCAGGATGGCGTCCCGGATGGAGTCCCGTATGGAATCTTGGTAGTCCAGGACGGAGTCCCGGATGGAATCTTGGCAGTCCAGGATGGAGTACCGGATGGAGTCTCAGATAATGTCCACCGACTCCGGCTTTTAATCGGATTCCGGAGTCGCCGGACTCCATCCTGGACGACCCGTGAATCTCGGCTGTCCAATGGCTGAATCCATCCTGATGTCCATTATGGATTCTCACCCGGACTGTCTTACAGTCCATCCCGAACTCCATCCTGGACGACCAGTGAATCTCGGCTGTCCGATGGCAGAATCCATCCTGGTGTCCATAATGGATTCTCACCTGGACTGTCTTACAGTCCAGCCCGGACTCCATCTTGGACGACCCGTGAATCTCGGCTGTCCGATGGCAGAATCCATCCTCGTGTCCATAATGGATTCTCGTCTGGACTGTCTCGCAGTCCATCCTGGACGGTCCGCGAATCTTGGCAGCCCGGCAGTAGAATCCATCCTAATGTTCATTATGGATTCTCGCCTGGACTGTTCCGCAGTCTATCCCGGACTCCATCCTCGACGGTCCGCGAATCTCGGTTGTCCGGTGGCAGAATCCATCCTGTTGTGCATTATGGATTCTCGCCTGGACTGTCTCGCAGTCCATCCCGGACTCCATCCTGGATTCCATCCCGGATTCCATCCTGGATTCCATTCCGGACTCCATCCTGGACTCCATCCTGGACGATCCGGGTGTCCACCTTGGGCACCCTGGTGTCCAGACGATCCATGTTGGACCACTCGTATTACGTCAACGGAGGGTAAGCCTCTCGTGTGTAGTCGAACTCAAAACAGCTTTCCAGTCTTACATACGCTCAGGCTTCAAGTCACTTGCGAGAAACGCTTCGACCGCTTGCCATCTAGCGGAGCATTGTGGAGATGGCAAACGGACGCACCATTTCTCGCAAGTGACTTGAAAGCTGTCCTGAGTTTGACTACACACGAGAGGTCTACCCCCCGTTAACGTAGTAAGAGTGGTCCAAAATGGATCGCCTGGACACCAAGGTGCCCAAGGTGGGCGCGGTCTGGTCCTGGTGTCAACCTCCTGGTGGACACCCGGATCGTCCAGGATGGAGTCCAGGATGGAGTCCAGGATGGACTGTAAGACAGTCTGGGGGAGAATCCATAATGGACACCAGTATCGATTCTCCCATTGGACAGCCGAGATTCACGGGTCGTCCAGGATGGAGTCCAGGATGGACTGTAAAACAGTCCAGGTGAGAATCCATAATGGACACCAGGACGGATTCTCCCATTGGACTGTAAGACAGTCCAGGTGAGAATCCATAATGGACACCAGGACGGATTCTCCCATTGGACTGTAAGACAGTCCAGTTGAGAATCCATAATGGACACCAGGATGGATTCTGCCATAGGACAGACGAGATTCACGGGTCGTCCAGGATGGAGTCCGGGATGGACTGTAAGACAGTCCAGGTGAGAATCCATAATGGACACCAGGATGGATTCTGCCATAGGACAAGCTGAGATTCACGGGTCGTCCAGGTTGGAGTCCGGGATGGACTGTAAGACAGTCCAGGTGAGAATCCATAATGGACACCAGGATGGATTCTGCCATAGGACAAGCTGAGATTCACGGGTCGTCCAGGTTGGAGTCCGGGATGGACTGTAAGACAGTCCAGGTGAGAATCCATAATGGACACCAAGATGGATTCTGCCGTAGGACAGCCGAGATTCACGGGTCGTCCAGGATGGTGTTCGCCGACTCCGGGATCCGATTAAAAGCCGGAGTCGGCGGACACCATCCTGGACTGCCAAGAATCCATCCGGGACTCCATCCGAGACTCAATCCTGGACTACTTTTTTCTGCGCGGGGAGTTCATGCTTTTTACTTTCATCATTTTTACTCTTCGGGAGTTACCGGATGAATAATCGTACGTTATTCGTCCGACAATTATTATACGACATTACTATCCGAACAAATAAGCGTACTCTAATTATCCGGACAGTATAATCCCGCCAAAAAACACAATGTGTAAAAAAATTGAGACAAGAACATTTACGTGAGTGGTATCAATACCCCGACAAAAACAGTGTGTCAAAAACTAGAGCCATAAAAAATGTATCGGCACAAAAAGTTGTGAAATAAACTAAAAATATTTGTAGTCAGTCAAGTACATGTTGTTCAACATATATATATATGAATACTAGGATTTCATTGTGGCTCGCGAACTGCGCGCGCCCGCAATCGCCCCCACTCAAGGGTGCCCCCTGCAAGGGTGCCCCCCGCACGGGTGACCCCGCAAGGGTGCCCCCCGTAAGAGTACCCCCGGCAAGGGTGCCCCCCGCAAGGGTGTCCCCCGCACGAGTGCCCCAGGCCTTTAGGCCCACCCCCTTCCGCCAAGCCCCGAGCCCGAATTATTCTAAGTCCCTCGATTCTTGACACGGCGCCGGCGGCGTTGGCGGCGGGGGCGAGATCTTTTTATAATATAGAGAGATAGACAGTATTTTTTAAATAACCTAAAGAACCTTAAGTAAATAACTTAAAGAACCAAAAGAACCTAAATCATCTAAAAAGAAATTCTCGCATTTAGACGTAAAAAAATCAGTAACAAAAAAAAATCTTGCATTTTGAAAAAAAAAATGCAGATGACAAAAATCGAGAAAAGAAATTGGTGAAAAATAAATTTCAACATCCAAAAAAATTAAACGGCAGTACTTGCCGAGTTTGCGAAGTATCCTATATAGTTTATCATTATTGAATGTTCATATTAACCGTAGAAACTCGCCAAGTACTGCATTTAATTTGGTTGGATGTTGAAATTTATTTTTTACCAATTTCTTTTTTCGATTTTTGTCATCTGCATTTTTGTCTTCAAAATGCAAGATTTTTTTTGTTACTGATTTTTTCACTTTTAAATGCGAGAATTTCTTTTTAGATGATTTAGGTTCTTTTGGTTCTTTAAGTTATATATTTAAGGTTCTTTAGGTTATTTAAAAAATACTGTCTATATACATTTATATATATATGTTGAACAGCATGTACTTGACTTGCTACAGATATTTTTAGTTTATTTCACAACTTTTTGTGCCGATAAATTTGTTATGGCTCCAGTTTTTGACACACTGTTTTTGTCGGGGTATTGATACCACTCACGTAAATGTTCTTGTTTCAATTTTTTTACACATTGTGTTTCTTGGGAGGATTCCAACACTTTTTGCAAAGTCTATATTGAATCATCAATCTTTGGTTCATCCGAAGAGTATAAAAGAGGATAACATTTTATAAAAGGAATGTGTTTTTTAAATAATTAATAATAATAAAGCATTGATTTAGTTTAAGTTTTCTACTATAAACTACAACGATCTTTCCAAATTAGAATATTTATAGAATGGAGACTTTAAGTCTCCTCAAAATCAGAGTCAGAATCCTAAAAATACTGCCACATTAAAAAATGGTATAAATATCAAAATAAAAATTATGGGTTTTTTTCATGGAGAATTACAAAATTAACAATACAGATCATTTTGATTAATGTCGTGTGATGTGTGTTATCGTTATTATTTCAGGACCTGCATATAATTAAGACTGACAGCTCTCATGTCTTATCTAGGTAACTTTATTACGCTGTTTAAATTTAGAAAAAAAATGTATATTACAAAAATCATACCACCTCTGTTTGTTCCAATAATTTATCTTAATAAAAATTGACTTTTTCCTGGACAATCTTCAGAAGGTGCAGGTTGCGAAAAACATTAATCCACAAATCGAAGTTAAATCCGAATAGACACTAACTTTACCAAATTTATTAAAAAATGAAGCTTGTTACACATATAAATTTACTACACTTTATTAATTAGTTTTTTCTCAGTTCTGATAACTTCTCTTATAAATAAATCCAGTATTTCATCCGATGACATTGTGAGCTCAGAGTCAATCATGAAGCAGCAAATAAAACTTACACAAATCACCAAATATAAATCATCTTTTTTGCTGTATGGTGTTTGTTGCAGGTTCGAACAAACTATAGGACACAAATTTCTGTTAATTACTGAATAACCACTGATTTTGCTTCCTCATAGAGGAAGCTTTCTTTTCGTGAAAATTTTTTTTTTCGAGATTTTCATGTCAGTATGCTTAGAATCACCTAAAAATTCGAGAAAAGTGGTCTAGAAAATATGTCTGTATGTGTGTATGTGTGTGTGTGTGTGTGTGTGTGTGTGTGTGTGTATGTATCCAGACACTGAAAATTCAATTGCCCATAACTCACGAACGGCACGATGGATCTAGCTAAAATTTTGCACGCAGGTAGAGTATTGACTCCTCTGTTATTGACGTGATTTTTAATTAAATGTATCAATGTAAACAGATTTTATGCAATTTTTAATTTTTTCAAAAAATGTCGTGATCGCTCTAACTTTCGTAAAAGTTCGCCAATTTAGCTAAATAGTTCTTTATAAATGAAGACACGTTAAATGACGTTTGGTATTGAATTTCAGCGAAATCGGTAAAGCGGTTCCGATTTTATAGAATTTTGAATTTTTCGAAAAAAATACATTTTGCTCTAAATTACGTCGAATCTTGAGAAATGAACCGAAATGTTGTACAGTCGGAAAATAACATACAGCCCCGCTGTGTACGCAATTTGGTGATGATCGGTAAAGTGGTTGGGGTTTTACGGCTTTTTGAATTTTTTAATAAATGTAGAATTTCGCTCATAAGTTCCGCGAAAGTTAAGAAAGTAAGATAAAATAAAAAGAATTAAAAATAATAATCGTCGAGAAATGGAGAAAAGCAGATATTGTAGAAAAGGCAGATCTGCCTTTGATGTCGTCGTCCTCGTCGTCGTCGTCGTCGTTGTTGTCGTCGTCCTCGTCGTCGTCGTCGTCGTCGTCGTCATATTTAAATATACATTATCACATTCACTTTCGGAAACGCTCTAATAATCACGAAATAACGTAATAACGAAATAGAAAGAGCGAATCCACAACATGTATATTTATCTAATTAAAACAAGGATGCAAAGTAGAACCTTGCACATTGCTTCCTCATTATTTTTCGCGTTTTACAAAGCTTCCTCTATGAGGAAGCCAAAAATTGAATAACATACTTTCTCATAGAGGTAGCTTTGTAAAACGCGAAAAATAATGAGGAAGCAATGTGCAAGGTTCTACTTTGCATCCTTTTTTATGAATATATTAAACGATGAAACTTGTTACATATATAAATTAGTAAAACTTGTTACACATAGAAATTGACAAACACTTTATTATTCCTGTATAAGTTGTGATAATAACTTGTCAAACCAAGCGACTCAGCATCATATCGAATGACTAGGAGATTGCGTATGATTGAACTATGCTTGAACAAATAAAAACCACTAAATTTTTCCAGATAACATTAGAAGCTCAAGAGTAAATAATCAACCAACAAACATAGAAAGTCACTGAGTTTGGTATATAAGCAGACAATATAGCTAGATGATGTTAAGTGTCATTATGAGGTTGCATTAAAAAACTGGATTACGCAAATCTCAGTTAATGACTGAATAACCACTGATTTTATTAAGTTTATTAAAAAAATAAAACTTGCTATACATATAAATTGAAGCATACTCTATTATTATTTCTGTCTTAGTTTTGATATTTAATTTCACCAAGAGGCACATTATTTCACTGCATGTCATTAGTAGCTTGAAAGTGAATTGCAAAGTAGCAAAAAATAAAAATGAAATTTTAATAAACCTTATTACACTATAAAAATGATCACATGTAGGAATAAAAAAACCCTTCTTTGACTCATTAATGATTCAGTATAAATAAAATAGTCTCATTAAAAATAGTACATTATGCTATAAGGGCGGGAAGAGTGCGATTTTTAACGAGTGCGAGGTTAGCTGCCCGAGCGAAGCGAGGGCTGCACGAGCACGAGGTGAAAATTGCGCTCGCTCCCGCGTAGCATACGATTCTTTTCTTCCGATTGCGTTGAAATATGACGTGATTTCTGTCGCTGAAAAGCGAGAGGAAAGCTGCCGATACCTGGCCGTGAGCCGTGTGCATGGGCAGCGGGAAGATATACGAGGCAAGACTCGCTCGGGCATCGTGGCCTCTGTTTTTGCGCGAACCTTGAAGTGGGCGAAAATAGGGGGCAATATACCCTAGGGAGTTTTGGCTCGTATATTTTGCCCGCTGCACATGCGCACTGCTCGCGGTCAGATATCGGCGACTTTCCTCCCGCTTTTCAGGGACGGAATCACGTTATTTCAGCGCAGTCAGGAGAAAACGTGTATTTTGCTACATGACATGAGCAAAATACATGAGGTTAGGATGGCATAGAATAATTTATTAATGGCTAATCATGAACGTATAAATAAAAAAGAATAACTGAATTTATTAAAACTTAAAAACCATCACACAATACAATCACTTTTTTCGATCACTTTTCACATAAATGATGCAATCACTTTTCTATCACTTTTCACATCAAATCAAAACTGAGCGAATATATCCACTGAATTATCAAAAAATATTAAACACTTCATTACTTCTGTTTCTAATTCAATGTTTGGAAATAAACTAACCAATATAAAATAAAATGGGAATATATAGCGGTTCGGATACCGGTTGGTTGGAACCCCGGTCCTGCGACGGATAGGATCCCGGTCCTGCGAAAATTAGGTTCACGGTCCTGCGAAAAAGCTAAGTTCACGGTCCTTCGAAAAACGACTGAATTTTTTAGAGTATTTCAAAGAAGTTTCGATATACAAATCACGATATCACTGCATTGAGGGAAGGTACGAAGGTCGTTTTGGTCTCAAACGAAGTATTTCTAGCTGCAGTATCTGATTATACCTAAAAAAAAGCTTCAAAATGCTATCATTTTTCCAATTCAACATATTAACCTCGAAAAAAAATGGCTAAAACGAGTTGCTTCGTGTAAAAGATACTGCGGCCGCGTCTTGTCGGTCGGTAAATAGAGACGTAAATGTACTTGTCTCAAGACGTTGCCGCGTCTCTTGATCGGAGAATTTTAAGGAAAAAACGTATGGATGATCTTCGCTTTTTCGCTGATTTTTTCTGTTTGACGGGCAGGAAAAGATGCTCACGGTCACGTGGGCTCGAACCACGTGATGACGCCTATGGTTCTTTAGGTGTGTGTGTGTGTGCGCGCGTGCGAGTGTGTGTGTGTACGAGTATGTTATGTGTGTGTTCTTTAGGTTCTTTTGGGTTAGTTAGGTTAGTTAGGTTAGTTAGGTTAGTTAGGTTAGTTAGGTTAGTTAGGTTAGTTAGGTTAGTTAGGTTAGTTAGGTTAGTTAGGTTAGTTAGGTTAGTTAGGTTAGTTAGGTTAGTTAGGTTAGTTAGGTTAGTTAGGTTAGTTAGGTTAGTTAGGTTAGTTAGGTTAGTTAGGTTAGTTAGGTTAGTTAGGTTAGTTAGGTTAGTTAGGTTAGTTAGGTTAGTTAGGTTAGTTAGGTTAGTTAGGTTAGTTAGGTTAGTTAGGTTAGTTAGGTTAGTTAGGTTAGTTAGGTTAGTTAGGTTAGTTAGGTTAGTTAGGTTAGTTAGGTTAGTTAGGTTAGTTAGGTTAGTTAGGTTAGTTAGGTTAGTTTTACGTCTGAACCCGAGAATCGGGTTGACGAACACGGTCGGTCTCACTTTTGCGTCAAGGCTTGGCAGCCCTTTACAGCAGGGACGGAGACCTCGCTTAACAAATAGGATGGAACGGACAATACATGCCAGCGTAGAAAAAAAGAATCTTGTGAAGAATCTTTTAAAGAATCTTAAAAAAAGTCTTGAAAGAATCTTTAAAAGAATCTTTAAAGGAATCTTGAAAAGAATCACGTATAGGATCCGGAGCAAGACTCTTTTCAAGATTCTTTTCAAATTTTTTTCCAGATCAAAACTCCGAATTTTTGTAATTTTTTTAGTTTAATTCAGTTGATTAGTCATATTTGATTGATCAGATCCGAAAAATAGCGTGATTTGATCAGATTAAAGCGATAAAATGAGAAAAAAAAAAAAAAAAAAATGTTGATCGTGGGACTTGAACCCAGGTCCCTCGGCGTACTATCCCGTTATCTTATCTATTCAACCACATCATCTTTCTTGGATAGCAGTAAAATTAAATGATATATGAGTGTCACTTGCTTTTTCAGAACTGTTTTTTTTTTTCGGAAATTACGGCGCGATGCGCGTTACCACTTTGCACCGTTTCACAGTATCTAGTTTCATTAAGAATTCATCTTTCACATTCAGTTATTGCTCCCTCATAAAAGAAACTTTATTTGCGAGAAAACATACGTTCCAAGATTTTCCAGTCAGGACACTCAAAATAGTCCAGAACGTCGAGAAAAGTGGTTTAGAAAAAATAAATAAGTGCATTCCGCAAACCTAAACCTTAAAATACATGAACCTGGTCTTCAAAACTGTCCAGGTTTATTGCTTCGAAGCTCTCAGTGTCCAGATTGACCTCTCCATAGTTTTCGGTGTCCAGGTCGACCTCTCCGTAGTTTTCGGTGTCCAGATCAACTTCTCCATATTTGTTGGTGTCCAGGTCGAACTCTCCATAGTTTTCGGTATCCAGGTCGATATCTCCATGGCTTTCGGCGTCAGAATCGACATCCCGATGGCTTTCGATGTCCAGGTAGACATTTCTATGGCTTTCGGTATCCAGGTCGATATCTCCACGACTTTGAACATCAGGGTCGACATGTCCATGGCTTTTGGTGCCAAGTCGATATTCCCATGATTTTCGATGTCCACGTCGATATTTCCATAGTTTTCGGTGTACAGGTTGATCTCTCCTTAATTTTCAGCGCCCAGGTGGATGTCCAGCACCTGGACACGGAGAAATATGGCGAGGTTCACGTGGACACCGAAAACTATAGAGAGGTCGACCTGGACACCGAAAACTATAGAGGGGTCGACGTAGGTACCGAAAACTATGGAGATGTCGATCTGGATGCCGAAAACTATGGGGAGGTCGACCTGGACACCGAAAAGTATAAAGGGGTCGACGTAGATACCGAAAACTATGGATATGTCAATCTGGATACCGAAAACTATGGATATGTCAATCTGGATACCGAAAACTATGGAGATGTCGACCTGGACACCGAAAATTATGGAGAGGTCAGCCTCGACACTGGAAAAAATAGAGAGGTTGACGTGGACACCGAAAATTATGGAGAGGTCGACCTCAACACCAAAAACTATGGAGACGTTGATCTGGATACCGAAAACTATGGTGAGGTCAAACTGGACACTGAGAGCCTCGAAGCAATCAACCTGGACACTTTTGAAGACCAGGTTCATGTCTTTTAAGGTTTTTGTTTTGCGGAATTTAATTATTTATTTTTTCTAAACCACTTTTCTCGACGTTCTGGTCTATTTTGAGTGTCCTGACTTGAAAATCTTTGAACGTATGTTTTCTCGCAAATAAAGTTTCTTTTATGAGGGAGCAATAACTGAATGTGAAAGATGAATTCTTAATGAAACTAGATACTGTGAAACGGTGCAAAGTGGTAACGCGCATCGCGCCGTAATTTCCGAAAAAAAAACAAAGTTCTGAAAAAGCAAGTGACACTCATATATCATTTAATTTTACTGCTATCCAAGAAAGGTGATGTGGTTGAATAGATAAGATAACGGGATAGTACGCCGAGGGACCTGGGTTCAAGTCCCACGATCAACATTTTTTTTTTTTTTTTTCTCATTTTATCGCTTTAATCTGATCAAATCACGCTATTTTTCGGATCTGATCAATCAAATATGACTAATCAACTGAATTAAACTAAAAAAATTACAAAAATTCGGAGTTTTGATCTGGAAAAAAATTTGAAAAGAATCTTGAAAAGAGTCTTGCTCCGGATCCTATACGTGATTCTTTTCAAGATTCCTTTAAAGATTCTTTTAAA
Organism: Ephialtes manifestator; assembly: GCA_963970395.1. Taxonomy (NCBI): domain Eukaryota; kingdom Metazoa; phylum Arthropoda; class Insecta; order Hymenoptera; family Ichneumonidae; genus Ephialtes; species Ephialtes manifestator. The sequence continues at coordinate 754,672 of OZ019977.1, forward strand.
GATTCTTTCAAAACTTTTTTTAAGATTCTTTAAAAGATTCTTCACAAGATTCTTTTTTTCTACCCGGGTGGAGTCTGTTGAGTGATTCTGCTGCGTGCTGCGGTACTTCCCTCGTAGCGATAACTAGAGTCTGTTGACCCGGAGTCTGGTGTTGTACTCCCTCGCAATAATCTCTTCTTCTGGCAGGTGGTATCAGGTCTGAAGAAAAGTAGCAACTCGGGATACGATGCTGAGTAATTACTTCTTTATTGATAAAAGCTGATGTGCAGCAACGACTCGACTATATTTGTTATAATGTAATTATTTGCAAATGTCACCCTGGAGCCAATAATTGGTGCAGTGACAGAAGTTAATCGCAAACTGTTATATTATTCGCAAAAGGCACCCTGGAGCCAATAATTGGTGCAGTGACAGAAGTTAATCGCAAACTGTTTTATTATTCGCAAAAGTCACCCTGGAGCCAATAATTGGTGCAGTGACAGAAGTTAACAGACCGAAGTCCGGGAAAAGACTAATTCCTCGCTGCGTAAATCGTTACATCTTATATACTAGATGTTAGCGGGACTGCTGTCTGAGTTGTTCGATCAACCGCTCGGCAGCAGCACCGCCTGGGCACACCATCGATAACGATAACGCGCATGCGCTCGAACGTTCTCGAGTCTCTGACTCGCTTTCCGGTTTCTTCTCGGTTCTCGTTAACGGACTCAACTGGTCGCACGCACGGACTCAACTGGTCGCACGCACGGTCTCAACTGGTCGCACGGACGGACTCAACTGGTCGTACGCACATCGGCAATAGTTTTACTTTGCGGTCACCTCATCTTTTTCGGAAGTGTACAACGGTCAGCTCCGGGTAGCTCAAACGGTCAGCGCAAAGACATTACGTACGGGTTAAGTGAACGCGGGTTTATGTACACAACACCGACATACTCACGGGCGGTTTACTAAGCAACACGTGGTGGCACGTGTGCTTCGGCATAATTGGCATATTATTGGCTAATTTTTGTCACTCGGACTGTACAAGTGTTTTACGGACTGCTCAGGATATTTATGTGAATTTAACGGCTTACTAAATTAATTGTTGTGTTTTATGAAGTTTTTGGTTAAAAATTAAAGTGTTTATTTCGAGTTATGTAATTCCTGCCTACGCCATTTATTTATTATATTTACAACACCTGATCCACTATCAACCATCCACGGCATTATTTTACACTAGAATATGGCCTAATTCGAGCAGAGAGGGTGTCGTGATTCCAGGAATCGTTCGCTTATTATCGAGCTCTTCTCCTTTTTAATATAGACATCTGTCAGGTATGAGAAATAGCGAGGCGCGACATTTAGGGTGGGCTGGCGCCATCGACCATTGGGTGACGAATGTGAAAAAGGGGAAACGCCATGTAATTCAAACAATCCTAAGACATTGGTCGTCCCCCTTGTTCGTCTATTGATTTTGATGGGCCCTCGACGTAACATTAGGTTAGTTAGGTTAGCTAGGTGCCGACCATTCTGTGCAGTACTTCTATATATATCTTGTCTCTTTGTGCCTCCTTCACTCGGCAAGTATAGACGCTACAGTCGAACTTGTTATCTACTGGAAACGAAATAATGATAACGCTGATAGGGTGGGCGAGTGTAGGAAGTGAGAGTCGTTGACGGAAGAATGTACATGACAACTAGAACGATGAGACAATACACCCTGAAGCAGAAACAGCAGAAATCTCAACGGCAACAGCGACAGAAACGCAGGCGTCGTCAGCATCTCGTGAAAACAAGGTGAAAGTTCGTTATCGCTCCCGAGCAGTCTTCGATGCGTCGTTGTATAGTAGTGACTACGGGTCTGTCTCTGGTTGTGGGGGTGTACGCAGTCTATGTCGACAAATATCGCAGTAGATGGGCGGGAGTGGAAGAAATAAATAGATAGATTGATGTAGTAGAGCATATCGTTACTTTCACTATTTCTCCTTCTTCGTCTTATTTCTGCTTCCCTTATAGCAGACGCTTCTCCCATAAACCGTTTCTGTCTTTACTAGTTTCTTATTGAATCCTTTTGTATGCTGTGAGTACTCAACGTTAGTTGAAAACTCTTTCAACTGAATGTTTCTTTTCTGAATTACCTTCGTGTCGATGATGTTCAATAATATGCCACCAGGGGAATCTATTCGGAAGCGTCGATAGATGGTTAAGTTGTGGAAAGAATTAAACAATTTAAATAACATGAGAACGTTTGGGAAAATGACATCATAGGCTTATACTTAAAAAATAGTTGAATCTACAAGTCTCATTTTTGTGATATAGTTTCAGAGGATATGAAACATTTGGGGATCTGTCGTGCGAGGATTAAAAAAAGACAGTTTAGTTTACTGATCAATGATAGTTAGAAGAACGTTGACGTAGGTTCGTGATTGATGCATGATTCAATGAGGTTTATTTTTGAGATCTCTCTCAAGTCCAAAGCTGAATTACTTTTGTATCGATGGAGTTTAATGATGTCTCACCAAGGAAATCAATTCGGACGCTTCGATAGATGGTTAAGTTGTAGGAAGAATTAAACGATTAAAATAACAAGAGAACGTCTGCGAAAATGGCATTATAGACTCATAATTAAAAAATGGTTGAGACTACAAGTCTCATTTTTGGGTTATTGTTTCAGAGAAAATAAAGTATGTGCAGATAAGTCGCGCGAGGATTAGAGAAGACCGTATAGTTGGTCAATGAAAGTTAGAAGCACCCGCGCAGAAAAAAGTAGTCCAGGATGGAGTCTCGGATGGAGTCCAGGATGGAGTCCCGGATAGAATCTTGGCAGTCCAGGATGGAGTTCCGGATGGAATCTTGGCAGTTCATGATGGAGTACCGGATGGAGTCTCAGATGGTGTTCTCCATCCTGGTGTCCATTATGGATTCTCACCTGGACTGTCTTACAGTCCATCCTGGACTCCATCCTGGACGACCCGTGAATCTCGGCTGTTCAATGGGAGAATCCATTCTGGTGCCCATTATGGATTCTCCCCTAGACTGTCTTACAGTCCATCCCGGACTCCATCCTGGACGGTCCGCGAATCTTGGCTGTCCGATGCAGTATCCATCCTGGTGCCTATTTTGGATTCCCGCCTGGACGGTCTCGCCGTCCATCCCGGACTCCATCCTGGACGGTCCATGGAATCTCGGCTGCCCGACGGAAGAATCCATCTTGGACTCCATCCTGGACAATCCGGGTGTCCACCAGGAGGTTGACGACAGGACCAGACCGCGCCCACTTGGGCACCTTGGTGTCCAGACGATCCATTTTGGACCACTTTTATTACGTCAACGGAAGTTAGACGCCTCGTGTGTAGTCGAACTCAGTACAGCTTTCTAGTCTTGTATACGCTCAGGCTTCAAGTCACTTGCGAGAAATGGTACGTCCGTTTGCCATCTAGTGGCATCATGCGAAACACGGATACACAATGCTCCGCTAGATGGTGAGCGGTCGAAGCGTTTCTCGCAAGTGACTTGAAGCCTGAGCGTATATAAGACTGGAAAGCTGTTTCGAGTTCGACAACACACGAGAGGGTTACCCTCCGTTGCCGTAATAAGAGTGGTCCAACATGGATCGTCTGGACACCAAGGTGTCCAAGGTGAACACGGTCTGGTTCTGGTGTCAACCTCCTGGTGGACACCCGGATCGTCCAGGATGGAGTCCAGGATGGAGTCCAGGATGCGGTCCAGGATGGAATCCAGGATGGAGTCCAGAATGCACAACAGGATGGATTCTGCCATCGGGCTGCCGAGATTCCCGGACCGTCCAGGATGGACTGCGGGACAATCTAGGCGAGAGATTCGCGGATCGTCCAGGATGGAGTCCGAGATGGACTGTAAGACAGTCCAGGCGAGAATCCATTATGGACACCAGGATGGATTCTGCCATCGGACAGCCGAGATTCACGGGTCATCCCGGATGGAGTCCGGGACGGACTGTAAGACAGTCCAGGTGAGAATCCATAATGGACACCAGGATGGATTCTCCCATTGGACAGCCGAGATTCACGGGTCGTCCAGGATGGAGTCCGCCGACTCCGGGATCCAATTAAAAGCCGGAGTCGGCGGACACCATCTGATACTCCATCCGGTACTCCATCCTGGACTGCCAAGATTCCATCCGGGACTCCATCCTGGACTGCCAAGATTCCATCCGGGACTACATCCTGAACTCCATCCGGGACTCCATCCTGGACTCCTTTTTTCTGCGCGGGCATGGCTATATAGGTTCGTGATTGATGCATGATTCAAGGAAGATCATTTTTGAGAGCTCTGTAAAGTCCAAAGTTCAATGATATTCTACCAAGGGAATCAAATCGGAAGCTACCATAGATGGTTTAGTTGGAGGAGGAATGAAAGTGAATTGTGAAGAAATTGGAATTGTCGAGGTTCAATGATATTTCGTAAAAGGAATCAATTATGAAGTTTTGATGCACAGTTCTGTCGTGGGAGGATTTAAAAAAGACCGCACGATTCAATTAACAAGGAAAGATTTTAGAGAATGTGCTCATGGGTTTGTAATTAATGCATGGTTGTCTTAAAAAGATTATTTTTTGTAACATATCTTTGCAGCCTTTGATGCTTATATCAATGTGTTATTGTCGCTTCTCGTGTAGAAAATTATTCGGGAAACATTGGGACTAATTGGGCTTAATCGTGGGACACTCAATAGGGTTAACCATATTGCGCCACGTTGTTATCTTGCCACCGCCGCCCCTACCAGTACTCGGATGGCTGACCACCTCATGCCCAATTTCTTATTCTAATCCCCTCGGGGTGAGTACTTGGCGGGGTAACCACCCCACACCTGATTTTTTTTAAAGTTCCTCGAGCACCAGTACTTGGTGGGTAACCGCCCGACTGGCGAATTTTTCTAACGATAATATTTCCTCGAGGATCCGTAATCCGATAAGTCACCATGGTGTACTTATATTAAAAATTTTAGTTCGCAACCATATAAATGAATCTAGTCTCGACGTATTTTCCTTTTTAGTGTACTTCAAATAGACAATAAAAATATAAAAAATATTAAGCAAATAAATTATCACACGTGTTTTTTCACCAATTAATATGTACAAATCTACTAAACAATTTCGAATATCCAGTTGAAAGTGCAAGATGAACTGAATTCAATGAGCGCAGATGATTATATTTTAAATCGTTTTTTTGTTTTTCTGGTAGGGCCTCAGTACACAGAAAAAACGGCTTCGTTGGGCCAACTAATTACTTATTAGTTCAGTGAAAATTTCGCGTCACAACCATCAAGTTGGTCGGTGGAACGACCTAGTATTAGTCGCATTTACCATTCAGAGTTAGTTGACTTGAATAGATCACAGAACGAATTTAATTCGTATTCTAACTAAGTCAGATAGTTGGGGCCAACCAACGTTAGCGGTTTTGTATTTACGTATTAGCTGCCATTGTTCTATCGTAGAAGATCGTGAAATCGTGTGAAGGCATATAAAGTGACGAAGTTATACGAGACTGCACAAAAAAACAAATTCGAAGATTATGAAGTGCAAAAACATTAGCGAGGCTTGATAAACAATGTCAGTATCATCCGGCGAAGTGAAAAGAACGGGTGGTGCTGTCGGCCAACTTTTGACAAAGTGGGGTTATGTTCGAGCAACGGTACAGATCCATCCAAGTAAAAATAGTTGATATAACCAATTAATCGACTGTCACCGAGAGCACTAAAACACTTGGTTAGTTCCTACTGTTTTTGTTCATTGTTTGAACCAAGTAATTTTTTTCCGTGTAGGGCATCCTTTGAGGGTCCTCCATCATTTGCCGTTAAAGGCCCACAACACGTAGTTTAGAAAGGCCCGGAATAAAAAAGCATGACCGTCCCATAACAAATCCTATGAGGCTTCCACATAAGGCCCTGAAGAAAATTAGGGACGATTAATCTAGGCCTTGTAAAAACCCTGATAAGTTTTCTTCACGGGTTTCTCCGTGTCTTCTTCGTCGTCTTATTTTTGTTCTCTTTGTAGCAGACGCTACTCCCATAAACCGTTTCTGTATTTACCGGTTGTGTATTACAAGTACATTGAAAATTCTTTCAAGTTCAAAGTTGAATTTAATTGGAATTTATGAGTTTCAATAATATTTCATTGGCGGAATCAATTATAAATTTTAACTCACGATTCAATCGTAAGAGATCGCGATCATGGGGTTGAGTTTGATGCATAATAATGTCTATAATATTGATTTTTCTAGTATCTTTTTGCGATCTTTGATGTTTGCGTCAATGTGTTATTACCACTTTCTCAACTTCTCTTTCTTTGCCTTATTCTGCTGCTCTCCTCATAATAGACGCCTCATCTATATACCATTTCTGTCTTCACTGGTTTCCCGTTGAGACCATTTATATGTTACGAACACTTCACGTGCTTCGAGAACTCTATAAAGTACAAAGTTGAATTACTTTGAAACCGACCGAAGTTCAATGGTATTGAATCAGAGGAATCAATTATGAAGTTTCGATGCGCGGATCAGTTGTGAGAGTTATAAAAACAGATCATAGATTGAACAAACTTGGGAAGATTTTGGGAATATGGTCATTAGTTTGTCATTAATATATCTAATGTTGTTTCGAGTCGTACCTATTTGCATCGTTCGAAATTCATATCATTGTATTATTGCCAATTTTTGTTCAAATGCCAATATGACATAGCTGTACAAATTTGTTAAAAATTCTCTATATCATTGTTTGTTTGCTTTTGTGAGGCAAAGCACAAAGTTTTACTTTATCAATTTGGTTAATTAGTGCAAATTAGAAATAGAAATTAGTGCCTCGAAGCTCTCTGGTGGGGAATAATTTCTTGTTCCACTGCTCTGGCTAATAAATTTTCGTTATTTCTGTTCTACACGTCGCCAGTTTAATTTCTATGAAGCACATTATTCGTGCCCAGTGTGGAAAAGGCAGAGGCACAGGTAGACGGTGCAGGAGAAGTGAGGATAGGAAATAAAATGGGAAAATACTGGCATCGGTGGCATGCACTAGTAAAACGGAGTAAGGTTAGGTAGTCAGGGTGTGTGTTGTCTCCGGGGAGGAGCTAGCAGGAACCGTCTTGATAACGACCGCATCCTCACTCTCTCCTCACTCTTTCCTCTGACTCCCCTTAGCTCAGTTGGCTTTACGAGATCTCGTGCGAACCTCTTGTACCTTTGCTCGAATATAAATTTCAAAAAAGTCGACCTCTGTGTAGTCGTCATCACCTCGACCTTGCTGAAGGGTCCTCGAGATTCTGAAATGACACAAAAGTCGTCCACAAAGCAACGTTTTTCATCGTGTAGGATGTACAACGTTGGAACTTTTTTTTTCTTCTAATTTTGTAACTTGTAATTGAAACGCTTGGATTAAAACAAAATGAAATTATCAGTCTGATAATTTTGTCAATGAATTTGTGACTACTGAATCGAGCAATTAGATTTTGGAAAGTTTTTCTTCTCTCCTGACACGTTGGAAACGTTTTTTTGAGGACGGTCTGAAAGTCTATGATCTCTCAATGATCTTTTTTGCCGCCTGACACCTCGAGGTGACAACAACTTTGTTGCATGCTAAAACCAACTTTTCCACTTTTTACAATTTTATATTTTTCGCGTATACTTCCTCCAGCTTTGGATTTTTATCTATAATGAAGATTTTTTCAATGTGTAGTAGGTTCATTCAAACTCATTATTTTCTTAGATCTCTTGTTGAGTCTAACTGAAATATTTGGATGAAAAGGCAAAAAGATAATATGGAAATTTAGTCCGTTCGTTCTTTATATTCATTCACGAACATACAAAAATTATCAAGAATATAAAGTATATGTTACATTTTTTGTTTATCGCATTGTAAAAAACAAATTATTCTACCATCAATTCAGTCAATTTGTCAAAAACAAATGCATATTAAAAGAAGCCCTTGTACGTTTGTACTTTTTTATTTTCTCACTAATTAATAAATTTTTTATGTTTATACACTAACCAGATATTTCGATCATTCATTTAGTACTCTCAATCCCAGAACATTCGTTGAAACCTTCTTAAGTCTGATTTGAACGCTTGGATAAAAAAATCATAATATAATGTCAATATTCGTTCATTCGAATAATTGTCGATAACAAACAATATAAAAATGTATGATTAATAATTCTCTTATTTACTTGATGCAAGTTCAGTATCGCAAAAAAGGTTTTCTGTCCTTAGATGAGAACTACGAGGCACATCTGGATATCAATAACGTAATGATCTTCTCAGCAAGAAATTAATTAGACATTTAAGCAAACGCTTCTTTCCATATTTGTAAATAAACGAACTACACTGTTAAAAAAGATTGTAAATTGACTGTGACAGTAATATGGAATTTACAAAACTGCTGTGTGAAATAATGATTAATATATAACATTCACTGTAAAATTCACATTAGTAGAGTAAATTTATGTGCATGAAGATTAAATTATCAAATATTTTAATGAAAATTACAAAACTTCTGTAGTAATCTAGGTATTACAAGACTAAAATTGAAAGATTTTATAAATTTTTTAATAGTAGTGAACCGATTTGTAATCGGACTTTCCATTCATCCAGGTTTCATACACAGGACTTTTATGTCCGTATAAAAATTAGTAGTTGATCATCATGGAATTTTTCAAGACGTTAATTTGGATGCGTCTTGGGAACAAAACTATTGAATGCTGATAATAAATTTTCAGTCAACCACAACTGTAATTAAAAAATTCAAAAGCATTGTTTTTATTGTAGGTAGCTTTTGATTTTATAATAAAAATGTGTACGGAATTTGCAAAGGACATTAGAAAACAAAAAAATACAGAATGCAAATTCCTAGTATTTTGTGACAGTAAATTCACAAATTTTTCAAATCTTCTTCGATATTGTTACTTTAAATATCTACGACAGATTGACAAGAAATTTGCGGTATAGGTTGTGAATAAAAACTTCCAATTTGTTACTGTAATTTTTTTAACAGTGTAAGCTAAACAGCTCCACTAACATTACTTTCACTATTCTTTCCAATGGGAGTAAAGAACTTGAAAAAAAATGTCTGATTGGTATCCCTGTATATATTGGGCCATCACAAATCCCAATACGCCAATATTGGTTTACACACTAGAATTAAGCGGTCGTATCAAACAACAGCTCATTATAATTACACTGTAAAAAAATCTACTTGAAAATTAAGGTACCGGAACCGAAAGTTTTTATTCACAAACCGTCTCTTAAATATCAAACACAAATGTGTTGAAAATTCTAGTAGACATGAAAATAATTTCAATTTTATTGGAATAGCAGTAACTCTGTACTTGAAATTTACCTTACAGATGTAAAAAAATTCTGATTATTGTACATAACGATAATGTACGTTATAGATCTTTTGTTAGAAAGCGGTATTTTACAATTCAAGCACATGTGTATTGGGTACTTTAAATGGGCTTAAAAACAATAAAAACAAAATAGCAATATTACTTGAGCATTATTTTTTCAGACATAGTATGTCATCAGAAATTGTTGGCTATTACCTGCGTAGAAAAAAGAATCTTGTGAAGAATCTTTTAAAGAATCTTTGAAAGAATCTTTAAAGGAATCTTGAAAAGAATCACGTATAGGATCCGGAGCAAGATTCTTTCCAGGATTCTTTTCAAGATTCTTTCTATCCGAAAGCGTTCTGAGAATCTTACAAAGAATCTTCAAAAGAATCTTGAAAAGCGTCTTTAAGAGAATCGTGAAAAGATTCCGTCTATTAAATAGAAAAATCATTGAAAGAAGTTTTATGCAATTCTTCAGAGGAATCGAACAAAACCTGTTGTTGCTTTCCCTCGGTGTCGAGACAGTATATTTCGGTACGTCAACGAAGGGTAAACCCCTCGTGTGTAGTCGAACTCAGAAAAGCTTTCCAGAACGCGAAAAGTTTCCATACGTTGAGGCGTCAAACCACTTGCGAGAAACGCTCCGTCCGTTCGCCACCTAATGACATCATACGAAACACTGATGGACAATACTTCGCTAAATGGCGAGCGGTCGAAGCGTTTCTCGCAAGTGACTTGAAGCCGGGACGTATATAATACTGCAAAGCTGTCCTGAGTTTGACTATACACGAGGGGTTTCCCCTTCGTTGACGTATCGAAATGTACTGTCTCGACACCAAGGGAAAGCAACAACAGGTTTCGCTCGATTCTTCTGAAAATTTTGATTAAGATTCTTTCAACGATTTTTCTGTTTAATGGACGGAATCTTTTCACGATTCTCTTAAAGACGCTTTTCAAGATTCTTTCGAAGATTCTTTAAAAGATTCTCAGAACGCTTTCGGACAGAAAGAATCTTGAAAAGAATCCGGGAAAGAATCTTGCTCCGGATCCTATACGTGATTCTCTTCAAGATTCCTTTAAAGATTCTTTCAAGACTTTTCTTAAGATTCTTTAAAAGATTCTTCGCAAGATTCTTTTTTTCTACGCGGGTAGTTTTCGCCAGAAAAAATTTTTCGCCTACACCAGAGTTTGAACCTATGACCTACCTACCTTAGTACCTATCAACGCACGCACGCTACCAACTACGCTACCAACGACTTAGTAATTTTGGATATCCAAATAGTAATAAAGTTGTGCAACTAGTATTCTCTCAAGCATGATTATCATTGACATAACAAAATGTTCAATTGATTGCAATCAGAGCCTGGAGTATGTTTGGAAATATTTTCAAATGGACATAATTTTTTTAAAGATGCTCAATTATCCGGCTTCTAATTTATTTTAGACTGTATTTGAGAAGATTTGCGAACTTCAACTTCATATTGTATTTCTAAAATACCGAAATTTGAATTTACGAGGCGCGATCTTAATTTTTTAATATAAGTACTGAAATTTTCAATCATGTCATCCAAAATTATAGTTTTTTTGTCATTTTCAATTACCAGTGTGAAAGAACTTTCAGTTACGCGCGTGTTTTACTTTTTAAATGAAAATTAAATTCTACTTAAATTCAACAATATTTTCTCTCAGATTTCAGTTGCGTGCAACAATTTTCAAGTACCTGTAATTCATTTGAACGTTCACTTGACAAGTTTTGCAAATATACATAAACTATTGCTTAAATTTACTGCGAAGTACATTAATTTAACAAAAAAATTGGAAATTTACAGTACTTGGTACTTGAATGACAATTTCAAATACAAAGTTTGAAAATTTCATATTCGCAAGTACATTAGATGTGCAGTCTTTTTTTACAGAGTATCAAACGACATTGGGGTCTCATGGACCCCAATTTAACGACTTAAACCTCGGCGAAGAGCTGTAAATTCGGAAGACCTCTTCTTGAACACATTCCTATAGGTGACGATCCGACGAGATATCCTTACCTTCAGCAGAGGCGACGATTTAGGGTTTGCCTTCGAGAACGGCGAGGAATCGAGGTTCGCACGATGATCCTGGGGACTCGAGGCAGCAGCAAGCTCGCCCGGGCGGCATGGCTTCCTCCTCTCCTGTACCGCTCTCGCTAGGTGCTGCATGCCTCGCGTGCCGCACCGTATATAATATATCCCTCGAATCTCTCGTATTTTCTTTTCTCTTCGTCTCTTGTTTCCTTCAATCTTCCCTCTCTTCTCAATTTCTTCGGTTAGTTCGACTTCCTTTTCTTTTTTATTACGAACGCACCAGCCAACCGTTTTTTTAATTTGACTCCTTAACCTTATCTCTGGAGTTTGCACGAGAAAACAACCACCTTAATATCGCTTCAACACGAACAATAGAACATTTATATTACACCGCTCTTATTTCCCTCCCTCTTTCATTTACAACCCGAGATTATGTAAACACACGACAACGACGACGAAAAAAAAGCGACGAACGTTCCGATTCACCAGTGTGACCGGAAAAATCGTGTCGGAGATCGAAGCACATACAACAGCACAGCGAACGAAAAAAATTACGTCGAGAGACACAAGCGGAAGTCTGCAGGAGCATCCGGGAAAAAAAATCTCCTTGTTGTCTCCCGGTTCATCGTATCTACATATCCTTTTATATAATTTTTTAAAAATTTTCCACCCTTTCACTCCCTTTTTATTAACTTTCTTTTTAAAACTATCTCTTAGCTTTTTCAACTTCCTATCGATAGAGATTTGTTTTTTTTTTTCTTTTTTTTCACCTAGATAGACAGACGAGAGTAGATCGCGAGCCCTTGTTAAAACACTATAAGAAAGGGGAGGTAAGGGGATGGGACAGAATGGAAAAAACTCAGTTTACAAGGAGACCTGGGCACAGGACACCGGATGGCCCGGCCACTGCGCCGGCACTGAGGCAACGCCGCAGCCTCGGCCTCCTGGTACTCTCCCACCCGGTCGTTCCTCCATCCACACCCCCGCCGCTGACTACCCTTCTCCTCATCTCCCTCCATCCCCCAACGCACTAGCTATTTCTCCCCCTCCCCTCTCTTTCTCTTTCTATTATATTTCTCCCCCTCCCCTCTCTTTCTCTTTCTATCTATATTTCTCTCTCCCTCTCTCTCTCTTTCTATCCGTATTTCTATCCCTCTCTCTTTTTCTATCTGTATTTCTCCCCCTCTCTCTCTTTCTGAATTTTTCTCTTATCTGGTTTTCTCTCTTTCTCTTTCTATCTCTTTCTATATATCTCTCTTTCTTTCTCAATTTCTATCTCTCTCGTTTTCTCTCTATATTCATATTCCTGTTCTCTATTTCTTAGCTCACTCACATTTCTGTTTGTCCTTCTCGAAGCTGCGTTTCAGATGCAACGAGCTTCTTGCTCCAACCCCCAAACTTCCCTTATGCTTTTATCCCCGTTTCGATGACTCTGCTTCCGGGACTTGTTTTATTATCTCAGTTGGTTTCATCGTGTTACTGATTTTCCATCTTTATCACTGGTTCCCCCCTACACCGACGCGACTGGGGGCTTTCGACCAACCCCTTCATCCCCTCACCCTCGTCCTTTCCCTCGTTCTGCCTCGAAAATCAGTCCTGTGACGCTCGGAGGTGCGCACCCTCTATAACCAACTGCCTGGAATACCATGGTCTGAGGGGCACGCGATACGCTACTGAGTTTGGAGCACCACCGGCAGTGAGCTTCCTGGCTCTCGCGGTCCGAGCGAAGAACGACGAGAAAGATGTAGTCTCGGGATACTGTGGGTGGTTGCGACTATACGCTCGATGGACCCGGGGCGGTGGGGGGAAAGAATTGTGCGAGGGTATATGGACGTGACTCGGTACTGCTGGTTTTCCTGCTACAGTTCCATGGACAACTTGGACTTTATGAGAATAAATTATTTTATAAAAAATTTAAAAAAGATGCAAAACAGAACTTTGCACATTTCTTCCTCAATCATTTTTATCTTTCGCAACGCCGCCTCTATGAGAAAGTTTCTTTATTTTCTTTTTGGCTTCCTCGTAGAGTAAGCTTTGCAAAAAATGAAAATTATTGACGAAGCAATGTGCAAAGTTCTACTTTGCATCCATATTTTAAATGCAAATTTAAAAATCTCAAATTTATAGAAATTTGAGTCCTGAAGAAATTAAATTTAGTAACAAATCGTCAAAAAAGAAAGAAAAATGAAAAGTCAATACATAGTTGTAACCATGTATGGTGCCAAAAATAAATTACAGTTATAAAATTGAAAAAATGCATCACCTTGAATAAGAAAAAATTCATAATTCATAATCATCACCAAATTTAGTATGTAGCAGGACTGAATGTTATTTATTCTGTTTAGAAAATTTCAGTCGATTTGTCTAAATTTTACCTGAATTAGAACAAAACGAAAATTTTTGCAAAATTCAAAGTCTCATAAAAAACGAACCGCTTTACCAATTTGGACCAAATTCAATACCAAAGGCCGCATCACTTTGTTCAATTGTAATACGAAGTTTCAACCCGATAGATAAAAATTTGTTCGGGCTACAGCGTTTACGTACTTTTTCCAAAGTTAACAAATTCTTATAACAATGAAATGCGTATAGCAATTTTTATAAAATTGATACCAATTGAAGATTAGCTAGTACTGGAAACGTTGTTCAAATTTAAGCTGATTCGGTCGAATAGTTTGGAAGTTACAGAATTTTTGGCCTTTCATCACACACATACATACATCCAGACAATTTTTCTAAACCACTTTTCTCGATGTTTCAGATGATTCTAAATGTTCTAACACGAAAATCTCGAGGAAATTTTTTTTCATGAAAACAAAGCTTCGTCGATGAGGAAACAAAAACTCACGGCTGAAATAATGGGTGTTAATTAATAAGCAAATTGGATTAATAAAAATGGCTAAATAAGAATCATTCACATATTATAGTCGGGAAATTAACTCATCAAGGGTGTGGTAATCTGAAGTATTGGAATTACTTTAAAAACGATTAAATAAAATGAATTTTATTAAAATTAAAAAACTCCCGACTGAAAAAATAAGGGTTAATTCAGAAGCAAATTGGATAAATGAAAAATAAGAATCATTCGTCGAATATATTACAGTCTGGAGATTAATTCGTCAAGGGTGTGGTGATCTCCCGACTATAATATGCGAATGATTCTTATTTAATCTTGTTTCATTTTCCCAATTTGCTTCTTAATTAACCCTCATTTATTCAGTCAGGAGTTTTTTAATTGTTACGAAATTAATTTTATTTCACCGTGTTTAAAGTAATTCTAATGGTTCGCCATAAGCGCTGTGAAGTGAGTTACAGATTATACAATAAAGGCAACATTAATTTCGTTTTTAACTTGGCGCCGAGTCGCTACCGCGGGTCTTGATAATGGCGGCCATCTTGTGGAATTTCGATATATTCAAACAGGCAAACTGGCTCTTTGTTTAATTGCTTATATCTTTCGGAAATCGCACCTAATACATACAATGTATGAAAAAAGGCACGTAAACCGATACACAGAACCCCTGTACCAAATACTGCCAAGAGATCTTTACCCGTTTTAAAGAACATTGTACTGATAGAAATAGGCATATTCGCACCACACTGTAAAAAATGTTCGCGTTTTTCTAATACAACCCTAGCGGATCTGAAGAACCGCAAAATAACCGAAGAGTGACCGGTCGTTATGGAACAAACAATCACTCCAGAATAACCGAGAAGGAACCTAGTGACCGGCGGGTAACCGTAAAGTGAACCGTAAAGTGACCCGTAATGAACTCAATGTTCCGTTTCGGGTTACTATTCGGTTATATGAAGATCTTTCAAATAGCCGAAAAACAACTTTTAACAAACTGTCGGTTACTTCTGCGTTACTTTAAAGTTTGTTTTTGGTTAAAACATTGGTCGCTTTGCAGTTGCAATCGGGTTCTTTTTTGTTCGAAAATAACGGTCGCTTTGTCGGTTACATTACAGTTGTTTTACGGTAAAACAAGTGGAAATGAACCTCATAATGACGGTTATTTGTATGTGACCATAAAGCAACCACAAAATGACGGTTGCTCGGATCAGCTAGGGAAACGTGTATGAATTTTGTAAAACTTGGTATAGGAAATCGGAATTAATATGTTTGCATAGTAAATTTAATACAGATATATGAATTTTGATAATCCAGTGATTGGAAATTACAACACATGATTATTAAATCATCATTTACTAAATTAGTATATGAAAATCAATATGCATTTTCGGAATTTTCGGATCCGATTTGGAATTTAATATACATTGTTTCGTTAAATGTAAGATCAAAGTTACTCAATACCAAGTAAAGTATTTGCAATTTTGTCTATATGGGTATATTACTTCATGAAAAATGTTTTCGATTTCGCTACACAAAAGTGTGAGAAATTTACAAAACTCGTTATACGAAATGAACACTAATATAGGTGCATAGTAAATTTAGTATGCGCGTATGGATTTTACCAAACCGGTCATATAAAATTACAACACATGCTTACTAAATCAATTATTACTAAATTAGTACATGAAAATCATCATGAATTGGTGGAATTTTAGTGACTGATTCGAAATTCAATACACATTCTCCAATAACAAAAAACAACCCGCACTATCGCTAACACTTTCCACTTAGCATCGACTTCTGATAACTTACTCGAGATTTTCAAAAAGAATCCGTTCATCCAAAAATTATGTTCACTTGAAAATATTTCCAACCCACTTTGCGCTCTGATTACAATCAATTGAATATTTTGTCATGTCAATTATGAGTATGCTTGAGAGAATAATAGTTGTACAACTCTTATGTCATTTAGACATCCAAAATTACTAAGTCGTTGATACACTGTAAAAAATGTTCGAGTTTTTCCTATACAAACGTGTATGAATTTTGTAAAACTTGGTATAGGAAATCGAAATTAATATGTTTGCATAATAAATTTAATACAGATCAATGAATTTTAATAATCCGATGATATAAAATTATAACACATGGTTACTAAATCAATCATTACTATATTAGTACATGAAAATCAACATGAACTTTTTGGATTTTTAGTGACTGATTTGAAATTTAATACACATTTTCCAATAACGAAAAAAACGAAAGACTTCTGATAAGTTGCTCGAGGATTCCAAAATCGATTTTTTTTAAACACTGGAGCATCTCGCGCTGCTATTTCTGCAAATTTATGTTTGATTTATGTTTATTGCTAGAACTTTACAGGTCTGTGGATATAATTTTTTCGAAAATCCGGATACCTGAGCTTTCTCGTGAGAAAAAGATTCCGTTCGTTCAAAAATTATGTTCACCTGAAAATATTTCCAACCCACTTCGCGCTCTGATTGTAATCAATTGAATATTTTGTTATGTTAATTAGAAGTATGCTTGATAAAATAATAGTTATACAACTCTTATGTTATTTAGATATCCAAAATTACTAAGTCGTTGATAGCGTAGCTGGTAGCGTGCGTGCGTGGTTAGATACTTAGGTAGGTAGGTCTTAGGTTCAAACCCCAGTGTAAGCGAAACATTTTCTGTGGCGACAACCAATATTCAACAATTTTTGATGACATAATTTGTGTCAAAAAATAATGTCTGACTAATATTTATATTTTTTAAAATGGTTTTTGTGTCCATTGTAAATTTCCAACACATGTGTGGATGAATTTTCAGATACCGCTCACATGAAAATTCTACATTAAGGTTTATGAAATTTAATGCACAAGAAAGAATTTTTTACAGTGCTCGGATACCATTTGTGGATATTGTCAAATTTACATTAAATGTTAATAACGTTGAATTATAATATTCCTCTAAATGTCATGACTTTTCATATACACATGTATAGAAACATTACAGTTCAATATTTCCGATTTTGAAATACCATAGCTCAAAATTAAATACCGTATTTAAAATTTCATGTACGGTATCTGCAAAAAAACTTTCAACACTTTTGTATTAATTTTAACACAGATTTTTTTTACAGTGTATTATCATTTATTTTTTATTTAAACAATCTAAGGTTTGTAATCGTCAAAAAATAACAACATGCTTTTGCTATAATTACATTTTTTCAATAATTGAAACTCCTTTAAAAATTAATCTCTATGGAATTCCAAAAATCTTTCGTTCATCGAACAAGTTACATAAATTGTAAATTATAGACAAAAGACATTTTTGGAATTTATTTTTATTTACGGTCGGTGGAAAGTGATATTTTTTATAAACCGATACAACCCGCGCAGAAAAAAGGAGTCCAGGATGGAGACCCGGATGGAGTCCAGGATGGAGTCCCGGATGGAATCTTGGCAGTCCAGGATGGAGTCCCGGGTAGAATCTTGACAGTCCAGGATGGAGTACCGGATGGAGTCTCAGATGGTGTCCGCCGACTCCGGCTTTTAATCGGATCCCGGAGTCGTCGGACTCCATCCTGGACGACCCGTGAATCTCGGCTGTCCAATGGCAGAATCCATCCTGGTGTCCATCATGGATTCTCACCTGGACTGTCTTACAGTCCATCCCGGACTCCATCCTGGACGACCCGTGAATCTCGGCTGTCCAATGGCAGAATCCATCCTGGTGTCCATTATGGATTCTCACCTGGACTGTCTTACAGTCCATCTCGGACTCCATCCTGGACGATCCGCGAATCTCGGCTGCCCAATGGGAGAATCCATCCTGGCGTCCATTATGGATTCTCACCTGGACAGTTTTACAGTCCATCCTGGACTCCATCCTGGATGACCCGTGAATCTCGGCTGTCCAATGGGAGAATCCATCCTGGTGTCCATTATGGATTCTCCCCCAGACGGTCTTACAGTCTATCCTGGACTCCATCCTGGACGGTCCGCGAATCTCGGCTTTCCGATCGCAGTATCCATCCTGGTGCCCATTTTGGATTCTCGCCTAGACGGTCTCGCCGTCCATCCCGGACTCCATCCATTGAATCTCAGCTGTCCGACGGAAGAATCCATCCTGGACTCCATCCTGGACGATCCGGGTGTCCACCAGGAGGTTGACACCAGGACCAGACCGCGCCTACCTTGGGCACCTTAGTGTCCAGACGATCCATTTTGGAACACTCCCACTACGTTAACGGAGGGTAGACCTCTCGTGTGTAGTCAAATTCAGGACAGCTTTCTAGTCTTATATACGCTCAGGCTTCAAGTCACTTGCGAGAAACGGTGCGACCGTTTGCCATCTAGTGACGTCATGCGAAACACGGATACACAATGCTCCGCTAGATGGCGAGCGGTCAAAGCGTTTCTCGCAAGTGACTTGAAGCCTGAGCGTATATAAGACTGGAAAGCTGTTTTGAGTTCGACTACACACGAGAGGCTTACCCTTCGTTGACGTAATAAGAGTGGTCGAACATCGTCTGGACACCAAGGTGCCCAAGGTGGACACCCGGATCGTCCAGGATGGAGTCCAGGGTGGAATCCAGTATGGAGTCCGGGATGGACTGCGAGACGGTCTAGGCTAGAATCCATAATGCACAACAGGATGGATTCTGCCACCGGACAACCGAGATTCGCGGACCATCGAGGATGGAGTCCGGGATGAACTGCGGGACAGTCCAGGCGAGAATCCATAATGGACATTACGATGGATTCTACTATCTGGCTGCCGAGATTCGCGGACCGTCCAGGATGGACTGCGAGACAGTCCAGGCGAGAATCCATTATGGACACCAGGATGGATTCTGCCATCGGACAGCCGAGATTCACGGGTCGTCCAGGATGGAGTCCGGGATGGACTGTAAGACCGTCCAGGTGAGAATCTATTATGGACACCAGGATGGATTCTGCCATCGGACAGCCGAGATTCAGGGTCGTCCAGGCTGGAGTTCGCCGACTCCGGGATCCGATTAAAAGCCGGAGTCGGTGAACACCATCTGAGACTCCATCCGGTACTCCATCCTGGACTGCCAAGATTCCATCCGGGACTCCATCCTGGACTGCCAACATTCCATCCGCGACTCCATCCTGGACTGCCAAGATTCCATCCGGGACTCCATCCTGGACTGCCAAGATTCCATCCGGGACTCCACCCTGGACTACTTCTTTCTGCGCGGAAAATTAGGCTTAGCAGTCGAATTTCTGCAGCTTTCTGATCCTAACAATTATTTTCGGGAAATGACGCTTTAAGAAACACAGCTTTTGAATACCCGAGTGACAACAGAGTGGTAATCAGTATAATTGCTGCAGCCTTTTCAAAACAGAATTTTTATTTTATATAGAAACCTATACACATTAATATATTTTACGTTGCCAAGTTTCGCAGAAATTTATTATCACGGATTGTAATCATCCAAAAGATGAAAATCAACATTCAAGTTTAAAAAAAAGTTTTTATAAAACATTACAAACGCTCTGAAAACAAAATGATTAAAAACTCGCAATTCTTTTATTTCCCGAATCTGTCACAAAAATTAAAAATTAGAAAACAACAACAAACATAATAATTTCTAATTTATGCCTATTTATCGGTGAGTGAAAAATATCTCAGAATTTTTTTATACACGGTAAGAAATTTGGTGTTAAAATTAACACCATTTCAACACCCCTATATAGTCCCAATAGGTCCACACCATTTCGTGTAAACGACAGTGTAAAAGAGCGGTGTAAGGAAATCAGTGTTATTGATTAACACTCAAATTGATTACACCGGACAGTGTAACCCATTTAACACTGCTACGTGGTAAATGACATGGAACATTGAACCGATATCACAGAACTTCATAGCATAACAAGAAAACATGCATTTGCACACCGGAAAAAGTCGAAGTGTAGCACTTATAATAGTGCGCAATTAACCTTTATTGGAGTAACCTGTTCGGGATAATATCATGGCACTTTAACATCTTTTTATGTCAATATGTGACACTGTCATGTGATGAATGCAACACTTTTTTGACGACGCTGTGGCTCGAAACTCTTTTCGCGAATAGTTAGAACAATGCCCAAGAGCGCGCCCACGACAAGCCAGGCTCAGAGAGTAAAACTGTACAAAAATTTCGCGAGTCAACTCACGAATAATGTCAATTAAGAAAAGTATATTTTGAAGGTGTAATATCGCGGCTCGAAGTCCCCGTTGGAGAGATAGCTACGTACAACCGATTCATCGACGCAGATAAGGCAAAGAAGTGATATTTACGAAGGCGTGCAGGAGTTGTGGACATACATTCATTGTTCAAAGTAACATCGGTTAGTGTTCGCAGATGCAATTTACGCGACTAGCAAGACGCGACTAGCAACAACGAGCGTTAATTCAACGGTCACAAAAGATCATTGCTTTTGTGGTCAAAAGGTCTTTTATAATCGATGTATTAACTCACGTTGTTGCTAGTTTCGTGAATCAGTTATACTCTTTAATTTCATTACTGCACTAAATTGCGTCTACGAACACTAATCGGTGTTACTTTAAACAAAGAATGTTTGTCCACAACTCCTGCACGACTTCGTAAATATCACTTCTTTGCCTTACCTGCGTCGATGAATAGATCGTACGTAGCGATATCTCCACAGGGGACTTCGGGCCACGATGTTACATCTTCAAAATACACTTTTCTTAATTCACACTTTTCTCAAGAGCTGACACGCGAAGATTTTTTACTCTTTCACTCTCTGACAATGCGCCTGGGCTTGGCGTGTGCGCCTGCTTGGACATCAAGAGTCGCGGTAGCGACTCGACGCCAAGTTAATTGTCCTATTTGTAAGTACTCATGTCGAACCACGTATACATCCAGCGAGATACTGAAGAAAGACGCGCTTCCCGGCAGCCGTTGATCCATAAACACGTAAAGACATGCAGGAGCCAATAAGCTTCCAGAAACAAGGAACCAATCATATTCCACGATCTTTGCAATTATCGGTGTTACTTTTACATAAAAAAAACAGTGGACTTATTAGGACTACGCAGTGATGTTGACATTATATTCTTGTACCACTTCGGTGTTGCGGACTTACTCTGTTATCTGGGGGTAAATGCGCAACACTGAAGTATTACAAATCAACATCCATTGATGCTAACCCGCGTAGAAAAAAAGAATCTTGTGAAGAATCTTTTAAAGAATCTTAAAAAAACTCTTGAAAGAATCTTTAAAAGAATCTTTAAAGGAATCTTGAAAAGAATCACGTATAGGATCCGGGGCAAGACTCTTTTCAAGATTCTTTTCAAATTGTTTTCCAGATCAAAACTCCGAATTTTTGTATTTTTTTTAGTTTAATTCAGTTGATTTGTCATATGTGATTGATCAGATCCGAAAAATAGCGTGATTTGATCAGATTAAGGGGAGGGAGTCAGGTCAAAATAATTAAATTTGTAAATTCAATATCATCCAAATTCTCTTGCATATAAAAATGATCAATGAACTATATTGTTGGTACTCGATGAAAGGATTTTTTACTGCCATCTGACTTGCGTATGCCTTTCCATATTATCTTAAGCAAAGGTCTTAGGTTTTCCACTCTGCGCGTGATTCAGACCAAACTGCTAGGCAGATTGGGCTAGTTGATGTCTCATTTTCTTCTTCATAAAAAGATACACCGGCTAAATGGAGCAAAATATTTTTTTTTTATTCTGAAAGCAAAATTAATAACTGATTTAGAAAATAGCATAAAATTTATTTAGTAATAATTATGTCACTTGAAAAATATTACCTTTTATTAACTTTTGCTCCATTTAGCCGGTGTATCTTTTCATGAAGAAGAAAATGAGACGTCAACCAGCCCAATCTGCCTAGCAGTTTGGTCTGAATCACGCGCAGAATAGGTTCAAAACCAAGTTTCGGCAAATGGCATCTAAAGCTTACCACTCAAATAAAAATGTTTATGCTGTTTTCACCTTTGGGGCACCTTAGTACCTTTAATGAACAAAATAAAAATATTATTTGCAAGTCAGATTACAGAATATTATTAATAATGTTATTAATAAATGTTTTTTTTTTACAAATAAATAAGTAAATGAATGCATAATTTGAAAAAAACCTGTAAATAATATGGATGATCACTTTTATTGACAACATCACTGAAAATTTATCCAATGTTGACACATTCACAAATGTGTTGCACGAACATTAAATCATCACTTCATAACAAATTTACATATCTGATCACTTCTGATGATTGATGATTCTGCTTTACACAATTGATTGATAAAAACCCGTAAATGGCCAACGGAATCAAACTAATAACATAATATGAACGAAAAATAAAAACGTCAATTCGAGGTTATGCGTCTCGCAAGTAGCAGAAGTAACTTCTCGAGGCAGTAACACGCTGCGCATGCGATACGTGCTAAGATATCACAGCGCATGTCCCATTATTCGCGCGAATTCGAATATAATGTAAGTGTTACGTGTTGCGTTGAAGACATTACACTCTCATCGCGTCATTTGTATCGCGTTTCGCTAACAGATTTAAAAAATGGTAAACAAATAAAAATTTATTTACAAATACGTAATAAACTTTTTATTATATAGAAAAAAATCATTAAAAAACAGGTATATTGCAGAAATCGGCCATTTTTTCGCATTCAGGTCTAAGATTTTGCAGGTTCAGAGGGTGTACTTAACTAAACGAAACTGCCGAAGAGAAAAAAAAAAAAAAAAATATTTGATTTTTTTTTTTTTCAACACCCTTAATTATTTTGTGTGAACAAAAAATCGGCCATAATGTCTGCATATAACAAAAATAAATAAATAAAATAATTTAAAATTCAAATATAATATTCTGGTAATTTTTACGACTTTTGAGAAAATTATATATGAATGGTACCGTAGAAACTTAGCCATTTTTGCGAATTCCGGCTTATAACTTTACTAATAGATAGATTACATGGAAATGAATGTTTTCACAGAAAAAAAAAATAATCGATTTTTTTTTATTTTTGACCTGACTCCCCCCCCTTAAAGCGATAAAAAGAGAAAAATAAAAAAAATGTTGATCGTGGGACTTGAACCCAGGTCCCTCAGCGTACTATCCCGTTATCTTATCTATTCAACTACATCATCTTTCTTGGATAGCAGTAAAATTAAATGATATATGAGTGTCTCTTGCTTTTTCAGAACTTTGTTTTTTTTTCGGAAATTACGGCGCGATGCGCGTTACCACTTTGCACCGTTTCACAGTATCTAGTTTCATTAAGAATTCATCTTTCACATTCAGTTATTGCTCCCTCATAAAAGAAACTTTATTTGCGAGAGAACATACGTTCCAAGATTTTCAAGTCAGGACACTCAAAATATTCCAGAACGTCGAGAAAAGTGGTTTAGAAAAAATAAATAATTAAATTCCGCAAACAAAAACCTTAAAAGACATGAACCTGGTCTTCAAAAGTGTCCAGGTTGATTGCTTCGAGGCTCTCAGTGTCCAGATTGACCTCACCATAGTTTTCGGTATCCAGATCAACGTCTCCATAGTGTTTGGTGTTGAGGTCGACCTCTCCATAATTTTCGGTGTCCACGTCAACCTCTCTATTTTTTCCAGTGTCGAGGCTGACCTCTCCATAATTTTCGGTGTCCAGGTCGACATCTCCATAGTTTTCGGTATCCAGATTGACATATCCATAGTTTTCGGTATCTACGTCGACCCCTTTATACTTTTCGGTGTCCAGGTCGACCTCCCCATAGTTTTCGGCATCCAGATCGACATCTTCATAGTTTTCGGTACCTACGTCGACCCCTCTATAGTTTTCGGTGTCCAGGTCGACCTCTCTATAGTTTTCGGTGTCCACGTGAACCTCGCCATATTTCTCGGTGTCCAGGTGCTGGACATCCACCTGGGCGCTGAAAATTAAGGAGAGATCAACCTGGACACCGAAAACTATGGAAATATCGACGTGGACATCGAAAATCATGGGAATATCGACTTGGCACCAAAAGCCATGGACATGTCGACCCTGAACTTCAAAGTCGTGGAGATATCGACCTGGATACCGAAAGCCATAGAAATGTCTACCTGGACATCGAAAGCCATCGGGATGTCGATCCTGACGCCGAAAGCCATGGAGATATCGACCTGGATACCGAAAACTATGGAGAGTTCGACCTGGACACCAACAACTATGGAGAAGTTGATCTGGACACCGAAAACTACGGAGAGGTCGACCTGGACACCGAAAACTATGGAGAGGTCAATCTGGACACTGAGAGCTTCGAAGCAATAAACCTGGACACTCTTGAAGACCAGGTTCATGTATTTTAAGGTTTAGGTTTGCGGAATGCACTTATTTATTTTTTCTAAACCACTTTTCTCGACGTTCTGGACTATTTTGAGTGTCCTGACTTGAAAATCTTGGAACGTATGTTTTCTCGCAAATAAAGTTTCTTTTATGAGGAAGCAATAACTGAATGTGAAAGATGAATTCTTAATGAAACTAGATACTGTGAAACGGTGCAAAGTGGTAACGCGCATCGCGCCGTAATTTCCGAAAAAAAAACAAAGTTCTGAAAAAGCAAGTGACACTCATATATCATTTAATTTTACTGCTATGCAAGAAAGATGATGTGGTTGAATAGATAAGATAACGGGATAGTACGCCGAGGGACCTGGGTTCAAGTCCCACGATCAACATTTTTTTTTTTTTTTTTTTCTCATTTTATCGCTTTAATCTGATCAAATCACGCTATTTTTCGGATCTGATCAATCAAATATGACTAATCAACTGAATTAAACTAAAAAAATTACAAAAATTCGGAGTTTTGATCTGGAAAAAAATTTGAAAAGAATCTTGAAAAGAGTCTTGCTCCGGATCCTATACGTGATTCTTTTCAAGATTCCTTTAAAGATTCTTTTAAAGATTCTTTCAAGACTTTTTTTAAGATTCTTTAAAAGATTCTTCACAAGATTCTTTTTTTCTACGCGGGAATCTCAACACTATTATGTAGTCAAGCGAGAACACCAATCGGTGTAGTTTTAACACCGTTAAAAGCATAATCGAAACGCTGGATGGTGGCTTAATGTAAGACTTCATAGCATTGGTCACCAAACTGTGTCGGCTTCTACGAAAAACAACACCATTGAGGGTCATCATAGTGCATCACACCGTTTGATGTTAATATCTGTCAAAGTACACCGCATTACCTGTATACCACAGGACGGGTGTACATTTAACAACAAAATGGTGTTAAAATTAACACCGGATTTTTTCACCACTCACACCGTTGCATTTTACACTGCCGATTTTTTTACAGTGTATACGTATTTCGATAACCAAAGAAATAGTCCCGGATGGAATGTCAAGGAAAGTGCAAAATCATTTTTGGCTCAACTAAAAATAAATCAAATCCAAGCAGTGTTGCGTTACAACAGTTTATTTTTCATATCGAAAATTCATATTTACAAAATCCTTCAGAAATGGATCTCGACCAAATCTAAAGAATCTTTCACCAACTTCTTTATTAATATAAATTAAAAACAAACAAAAAATAAAAATAAAAAACGCAACCTTGTAACCCTCTCATTGAAGGGCAAAAAAAAAGTACGACTTCATATTAATTTTTTCCCTTAAAAACGTACTCTACTTCTTTTGATTACCACAGAAACTTTTGTTCGAGAGGACAAAAAAAGATTTGTAACGAGTCTCTGTTCGAGACTAGCTTCATTTCTCGCATTCTCTCGTTTTCTTTGTGCTGGAATTGAAAGGGTAGGCAAGCATAGAGAGCCGGGAAAAAGGTGGAATGATCGGTTGAAAGGGTGCCTTGTAAGCTAGGAGGTTGGAACAGGGGTACAGGTGTCGTAGACGATATACGATGTTTTCTCCTTTTCTCACTCACGCTTTTGTTAAGCCTTTTTTTGTCTCCTTCTTATCTCTTTCTTCAGTGCTTTTCTCTCTCACGCCAGCCTCAGAGGTACAGGTGTCGCGGTAAAACAATAACGTATGAGACCAGCTAGCTGACTCTACGAATCCCAGTAGAGGAGCCAGCTAGAGCAAAGCGATGGCAAACGTCTGGTCAGTAACTGTCCCAATCCACTGTGAGAAGTTCCTCCCAGACGGTGTTTCCGACGCTATTAGGAACATCTGAAGTTATCTTTACGAGCACCACGCGAGTGTCCAAGTTATGTTACATTATGGAACGACTTTCTAAACTTGCGGGTATTACAATGAATTCATTCGAATATTATATTTGTGTTAACGCTCAGTATTTACGCTAAAAGAATTACGAATAAATTTTTGAAGCAATTTCAACATTTGTCGATGTTTCTTTTGATCCGATGCTACCAACCATCGTTCTACACAAGAAATAATGTGTTTGTTTAACCCCTTCATTGGCATTGACGCAATAGTGCGCATATTGTTGTTTTCCTATTTAACTTGATCCAACTTGTCATCTAAATACTTTACGGCGTTTTTTAGGCCACTAAATCCGAATCTCAAGTCAGAATTAAGAAATACAAAATGGCGGCAGCAACATGGCGGACCAAAATCTAAAAATTCAGTCGATTTGGATGAAAATTGGTGTTTTTGAGATCGCTGATTACGAATATGAAATAAAAATTTGTAAATTCAAAATGGCGGACGAAATTTATAAGGTGGTTTGTTTTGGATAAAACCTGGTACGCGGTGGCTTCTAAGGTCGTTGAGTACGAATCTTAACTGAAAATTGAGAAATTCAAAATTGCGGATGCAATACCCGCGTAGTGAAAAGTAGTCCAGGATGAAGTCCCGGATGGAATCTTGGCAGTCCAGGATGGAGTCCCGGATGGAATCTCGATAGTCCAGGATGGAGTACCGGATGGAGTCTCAGATGGTGTCCGCCGACTCCGGCTTTTAATCGGATCCCGGAGTCGGCGGACTGCATCCTGGACGACCCGTGAATCTCGGCTGTCCAATGGCAGAATCCATCCTGGTGTCCATTATGGATTCTCACCTGGACTGTCTTACAGTCCATCTCGGACTCCATCCTGGACGATCTGCGAATCTCGGCTGTCCAATGGGAGAATCCATCCTGGTGTCCATTATGGATTCTCACCTAGACTGTCTTACTGTCCATCCTGGACTCCATCCGTCCGTCGAGGATGGAGTCCGGGATGGACTGCGAGACAGTCCAGGCGAGAATCCATAATGGACAAGGATGGATTCTACTATCGGGCTGCCGAGATTCGCGGACCGTCCAGGATGGACTGCCAGACAGTCCAAGCGAGAATCCATTATGGACACCAGGATGGATTCTGCCATCGGACAGCCGAGATTCACGAGTCGTCCAGGAAGGAGTCCGGGATGGACTGTAAGACAGTCCAGGTGAGAATCCATTATGGACACCAGGATGGATTCTGCCATCGGACAGCCGAGATTCACGGGTCGTCCAGGATGGAGTCCGGGATGGACTGTAAGACAGTCCAGGTGAGAATCCATAATGGACACCAGGATGGATTACATGATTTACATGATGGGTACTATAAATAGGTTGTCCCGCAATTCGAATTTCGTTCTCGAGATAAAAACAATTTTTAAGACGTTGAAACCCTGTGCAGTTTCGTAATCACTGACCTCAAAAGCCTGCATGCACCGACTTTCATCTTAATACCCAGTAAACACGGTTATATTACAACAATGTTACAGCAATGTAACCCAATGTAACAAGTAACATCGTTTGTAACTTACATGTAAGTTTTTATTTCCCACTCAATAATGTTACCATGTTATGTAACATGCGTTACGTAACCGTTACATTCCAGTTATGTTGCCCGAACGTTGTATAATGTAACTGCTATGTTGCACAATGTAACCGCAATTTAACAGCAATGTAACGAAAAGTTACCAGCAATATAACCTGTAACTTGCATGTAAGTTATTATTTCTCACTCAACAATGTTGCCATGTTATGTAACATGCGTTACATAACCGTTAGAATTCAATTATGTTGTCTGTACGGTGCGCAATGTTACTGATGCAAAATAACGTAAAAGTTACGAAACCGCAATTTCGAAAGGTAAATTCACGTGAGGTTCTTTTGTCGACTGAAAGTCCACAAAAGTCCACTGGTTGCGAAATCGCTACCCTTAGAAGGTAAAAAAATAGCTGCTACAATTAAAAGTAAAACAAGCTATTGGCGAATAATGCCAACCAGTTAGGGCACCTCTGAAGGGCATCCCACTGCCCTTCAGAATTTTGAATTGCGAAGTGGCTCAGTCTTATACACGCTAGGGTCACGAATCGCTTGCGAGAAACTTTGGAGTCGTTAGCCACCTAGCGGACATAACATTCTGTATGAATATGTGACGTTCTTACAACGTTGCCACGTTACAGAACTGTAACATAAACGAACTATCGCCACAGTTACATTACAATCGTTACATACATATTGCATTACAGTTACACACTTTCGTTATATAACTGTAACGTAACTACGGCATATAACAGTTACATAACGTGGATGTTTACGATGTTACATAACCACTGCAATATACATGTTACGTAAATGTTACATTTCCTTGCAACATTTTTGCAATGTTGCCACGTTACATGACTGTAACATGACCGGACTATATCCGGAGTTGCATTACAAACGTTACATGTATGTTGCATTATAGTTACACATTTTTGTTACATAACTGTAACGGAACTATGGCATATAATAGTTACATAACGTGCATGTTTACGATGTTACATATCCACTGTAATATGCACGTTACGTAAATGTTACATTCCCGTGCAACGTTTTTGCAATGTTACCACGTTATACATAACGGTGACATTGCCTTCCTGTCACAAAAGTGACGTCCCAATTGTTACTTGCACGTTGCGTTGCGTTTTCATAGCTTTTGTTATGTAACTGCAACGAGAATATGTCACATAACAGTAACATTACCTGCATATAACAAATGAAACATCACATGTTACTCCTACGTTACATAGCCGCAACATAACGCAAACGTTACATTGTTACAATCACATGTAACTTCCAGATTACATTGCTGTTCAACTATGTGTTTACTGGGTACAGTGATTTTCTGCGTGTCGGCCTGCCATATTGGATTCGCCATTTTATATTTCTCAATTTTGAGGTCAGTTTTGTAATCAGCGATCTCAAAAACCCGCGAGTACTAACTTCTATCCAAATTCAGTCATTTTCTGAGTTTCGGTGTGCCATGTTGGAGCCGTAATTTTGAATTCATGAATTTTGAGTTCAGCCTCATAATCGGCGGGCCAAAAAACCCTTAAGTACAAGTTGGCATCAAAACAGGACGGAAAATTCCCTGCCATATTAGGCTCATTTAGTTGAATTCTCTCCGGCAACGAAGGGGTTAATAAAATATATTGGCTGCCTAAACAAGCCTGCAAAGTAAAACTTATCAAGCTTTTTAGCTTTTTTTTTTAGCTTTTTACAAAGCTACCTCTATGAGGAAGTATTTTTGCATTTTCCCCCCGTCTGGAGGCATTACGTCTATCGCAGGGTCGGCCCGGGTCAGTAGCCAGTCCCCCCTGGGGGTACGAAAAAATTCTAAACACGACTTACATAAATTTTTAATGGAGTTTATCTCTCCAATTCTATCAACTCGCGTCCTGCATGGATAACATTGTGGGTTTGCTCCATTATTAAATACTGCCTCAAAAAGAGTTTAACTTAATGCTGAAAATTACGTGACATTCATTTTCACTCGAATTTCTGTAGAATGAGTGAGTCGTTTGGGAATTACCGAGATTACTTTTTTCTTTTCAGGTCTCCATGTACTATATGCATTATACACGTATTATACTGAAATAATTTAAAAAAAAGAACATTCTAAACGAAATTACGTCCAAAGAATTTTTTTATATTTATCTATTATTACAAAAGGGTTGAACCTTTTTCAAAAAATCTCTTATTAAGATGATATTTTCGAAATTTTTAGTGATATCGTGGCAACATCACTAAAAAATTATAGTTTCTATAAAACCGCTTTAATTGTATTGATATATGCAAAAACACCAAATTGGATTTGTAAATTTAAATCTAAAAACTCTCTAATTCTCATGCCTCCACTATTAACATAATAAACTTTGAAGAGAAGAAATGACTTAATTATCCATGTCCATGTTATTTTCTTTTTCTTAAGTGATTAGATGCCATTTAATTTTGCATTTCCGCGGAGGGGAGGCCGGATAAAGGGAGTCAATATAATTACTGCACTTTTTTTAAAAACGTGATTTTTTTTGACAATCGTTACAATCATCAATTGCAAGCTTGCATAAAATGAAAAGTTGGGACAGGCCGCCCTCGTTAGGCAGAAACGAACGATGTCAGCTCGAAAACGTGACAACAACGTAAATTGATTGCCTAGCTGTCCCCGAGTACTCGCAAAACTATATACTATACTATACATCCGTTGTTGTTTCACTAACAGGACAGAGGGAGATTCAAAATAGAACTGGTGTTTCTAGGCTGTTGCTACTTTAGTTTATCGTGAAATTGCTGCTGCTGCAGTATACGATCTGCACTTTCCGTGTCTGAGTAGTGCAGTGGTTGCTCCACTAGGGAACGATTCCCTATCGCCAGGTGCTCGGCAGTCTGACCCGCTCGCACTTTTTCTACTTCCTAACAAATCCGAGCGAAACTTTATTCTCATTATCACCAAAACGCTTCCGATTAATTCATCAGGTTGGTTAACTATTTATAATAATTGAATTTTCAATAAAAAGAAAATCTTGATACTCACGCTTGCCTTTTTAATATCTAGCACAGGAACCATCAAACGTCGGTATTAAAGTTTGTATTAACGTACTGTGACTGTTACAGATTATCGTGGATGAAATAACTTGCATTTTCGATATAAGAACTCGGGTATTAGGAAAAAAAAGTCCTTAAAAAAAGATCCCTAGAAAAGTACCTGCGGAAAAAAGGTCTTGCGGAAAGAAGTCCGGTGGAAAAAAGATCCTGCGGAAAAAGGTCCGGTGGAAAGAAGGTCCTGTGGAAAAATGGTCCTGTGGAAAAAAGGTCCCGTGGAAGAAAGGTCCTGTGGAAAAAAGGTCCCGCGGAAAAATAGTTGACAGAAAAAAGATCCGCGGTAAAAAGATCCGTGGAAAAAACGTCCGCCGTAGGATTTGACGATTGTTTCCGGTGGTACCTGTCATCGGGAGTTACCTCCCCCCCCCCCCAATTTTTCTAATGTAAATGAACAAAAAGCAGAGACGAAGGCGCAGGGGAGGGTGGTCTAGGGGCGGAACTGCTAGTCAGGGGGTTGGGGGAGCGAAGCCCCCCCATCTACGACACAATTTATTTTATTATATTAGAGTTAGCTTTTTGGAAGTTTTTCTTTTTTGTATTCTTGTCAAAAGAAGAAAAAGCATTGGATTCATTAAGGATGTAAATCGTAAAAGTTAATTTAATGCCAGCTCTTTGAAATTTATACAGCACGTAAATAAATAGCTTCTGCATCGACTGGTAAAAGATCGAGACTGCTAATAATCTTTATTTTCGAGATATTGAACGCTAAAGTTGACTCGAATTATTACGGCGATGCAACGGTTATATGCCGTGAGACATGACCGGCCACATTCATTGACCCATATTTACGGTCAGATTGATGTCAGCCCTATAAAAAACAAACAAGACATAGCTCAGGATATGCAGATCACGATCATATACATTTGATCTATCATTATAAGTGAAATAAGAGAGAAATCATCAAGAATAGAAGGTAAAACGTTGAGAAAATGATGCAAAACTAAATAGCTCCCCGACAATCTGGCAACGGCGCATCAGCTGTGGGGCGCGAAATCAAATCCCCGAAATTCAAATAGAGTACGCATAGAGGATACGTATTTTTTATTCTCCTGGAATATAGAACACTGACTCAATGATGTTTTGTCCTGTCCAGTGAAATCGTTTCGGTTTATTAGCCGAATTCCCCGACACACTGCTCGCCATTCTGACCTCGAATAGCGACAGAACGGTCGACCGGCATGGCTACGAGATACGAATTCAGGCACCACGGCTGCCAATCTCGAAACTGTAACACTCAAAACTACGACGCGACGTTGCCAGGTCTCACACGCTGATATACTCGAATTGAAACAGATGTACATTTCTACTTTATCAAAGGCAAATTAATCTTACATGATCATTTTGCATAAATAATGATAATTAATCATACGCATTATCAGAATAATTTCATAGTGTCGTGTTTCGTATCACTAGCATACAACATTACGAAGTTGGTAGTGATGACGTCGCACAATGTAAAATCATAGGAGTCTCCTTTCTCGACTCTACCTCCGTGGGGATCGTGATCAACAACCTTAATCATTCCGGCGAATAACTTGGCCTATATTTTATTCGGATTTTTTTATTCGGTACTTTTTTTCCACCGAACCTTTTTTCCGCCGAATCTTTTTTCTGCGTGACCTCCCACGTAAAAAAGATACTAAGTCCAGAATGGAATCCAGGACAGAATCCGAGATGGAGTCTGGGCAGTCCAGGATGGCGTCTGGACAGTTCAGGATGGAGTCCAAGATGAACAATGGGATCGTATTAAATCCCATTCTCCATCCTGGACTACACAGACTCCATCCCGAACTACCCAGACTCCATCCTGGACACAGCCCGGTTGGTTAGGTTCTGAATAGATGTACAGAATCTCAGTAAGATTCTATACGTCTAGGATAGATTCTATAGATTCTACTTAGACGTATAGAATCTAGGATAGATTCTATTTAGACATATAGAATCTAGGATAGATTCTATTTAGACATATAGAATCTAGGATAGATTCTATACATAACTTGGGATATATTCTATATAGAACCCAACGAAACTCATGTTACGGCACAGATCCGTTTTTTCCCGAAAATTCACTCTAGGCAAAGGAGAGTGAGGCTCTCCCTGTTACGCTAGATTACAGGTGAATTAAAAGGGCGGATGGGTGTTATGGGCCTTGTTTAGAGCCTACCCTCTCGGGCAAAAGCTCGGGAAAAGGCCTAAGGGTGTTTCTTCGACCTTGATAATAAATAAAAGAACTGGACTTACCGGTGCTGCTGTAAAGCTGATACGAAGATGTAAAAACGGTGGGTTGGTAGCTGGAAACAGGGGGGTCCAACGACAACGGTGACCAGAAACTTCCGCGGGAACGGCAACAGGAGTCGGCTGTGGGGTGGTCGGTGGTTGTAACGGCGAATAACGTGACGCAACACAGAATTCACTTCTTCCAATTTGTTCAGATTTATTGTTGAAAAAAAATAAAAACACTGTTGTTTCGTTTTATACAAGAGGAAGATCACAATCAAATTCGAGATTTTTAGCACACACTACGGCTGAGGGACGGCGGATTTGAACTTTAACTCCGACGCGGTATGAAAATTTCAAACTATTAGTAGCACAAAGGTTCGGGTAACCAATGTGACGATGAACCGTGAATTGAAGCTTAGGCACGAAAAAACTGAAGACCAGGACTAACTCGAAGCTTTAAGGGCTGTATCTTATATAGACAGTCAAAGATATACAAATGGTGACCCTTGGGAGGGGGCACACACGATGAATTCATTCAGCCGTCCCCACTATGCCCTTTGGTCTTAGAGCTAGCTTATTAACACTATGGTTTCAATATTCATAATTAACAATTATTAATTATGAATAAATTAAACGATCTACGATAAATGACGCCGATCTCATCTTCTGAATTTTCAAACTTGGGAATTTGTTATTGGATAATTAAAAAGTATCAAAACATTAAACAATAATTCTTATACCTTCAAAGATAATGATTTCAATCTTGACATTCGGATTTGCCTTTGTAGATTAATGAACTTTATTTAAAAATTTAATTCATTAATATAGAGAAATCCTTATCTTTGAAATAACTTAAATAACTAATTAACCATATCCTAAAGTAATGGAATAAACCCTAAAGTTAGCCAATAACTATAATATATATATAATCATGTGAAGATATATATATATATATCTTCATATATATATATATATATATATATATATATATATATATATATATATATAATATATATATATATATATATATATAATAATATCTTCATATATATATATATATATATATATATATATATATATATATAATTTAAATAATTATTATTTAATTCTTATTGTTCCTAAAGCGTAGGAGTCATCAAGGGGATGTCGGGGTATCCACCGGCAGAGAAGGGGAGTCCCGTCGCCTTCCCTCTGCTGCTCGTAGGGCTATCATAGGGCTGTCCTCCTTCCACTCCCGCCCTGCATAGCTTCCTTGTTCTTCATCCTCTTCTTACGCCCGTACTGTGGTGTATCCTCGCTGTAGTGGGGATCGACGCTGGCTATGACGCTCCCTCTACTTCCTTACGCATGCTGCGAGGTGCCTTCGCTGTAGCGTTGTTCATTGTAGGCTGCAGCGTTCCGTCCTTCTCCCGCACACGCGCTGTGGGGTTGCTTCGGTATACCGTTCTCGTTCTACTCGGGCTGTCCCACTCTGCTACGTCCATCCTCTTCTCGCCCACTGCAGTCTTCGTAGCTCCGATACGCCCTCCTTCTCAGTTGCACTGTGTTGGTATGGTCGTCTTCTGAGAAGTTTTGGCTCTGCCGAAAGGTGATCTCACTGGTCGCGTTAGTATATAAAATCGTCGCCGGTTGATTATTTGGCATGTAGTAACCGATGACATATTTATAATTATATTCGACAGCATTCGTTCGCGATATAGCCCTCTCTACCTAGGATTGTATATAGTCGGCAAACGAACTGTATACACTGGAGTTAACACCGGAAATAAAACAAGTCGACGGACGAGGGCTTTCGCGGGATTGGCAATCCATCCTTTGTCTGTGATCTCATGTGGTATAAGGTGCTTCGGCGAATGACGGCTTATGACTTTTTTCTTTTTTTTTTGGGTTTACGTTTCGCCCTGATCAGGGCCTCTTCAGAACCATTTATTGTCAATATTCTAAAATCGATGAGTTTGTGACCTCATGCTTTGTTTATGTCTCACATCTGTATATTTGCTGTTTGACAAAATAGATCTTATCCTAGAGTGCTTTGTGATTGGTGACCGGGCTCCCCGGTCGTATAGGTTAAGCCTGTCTGT
The DNA here is from genome assembly GCA_963970395.1 of Ephialtes manifestator. Taxonomy (NCBI): domain Eukaryota; kingdom Metazoa; phylum Arthropoda; class Insecta; order Hymenoptera; family Ichneumonidae; genus Ephialtes; species Ephialtes manifestator. The sequence goes on from OZ019977.1 coordinate 790,083, forward strand.
GTTGTATGTTCTTAAAAGTTTAACACTATGGCTTCTTTTTTTTACATTGCACTTGTATTTATTTTTATTTTTAACTTTTGAGACCGGAGAGTCCGGTCACCACGAGGTCACATTTTTTAACTGTTGAGTTAAAAAATGTGACCTCGTTAAAAAGTTAAAAATAAAAATAAATACAAGTGCAATGTAAAAAAAAGAAGCCATAGTGTTAAACTTTTAAGAACATACAACACAGACAGGCTTAACCTATAAGACCGGGGAGCCCGGTCACCAATCACAAAGCACTCTAGGATAAGATCTATTTTGTCAAACAGCAAATATACAGATGTGAGACATAAACAAAGCATGAGGTCACAAACTCATCGATTTTAGAATATTGACAATAAATGGTTCTGAAGAGGCCCTGATCAGGGCGAAACGTAAACCCAAAAAAAAAAGAAAAAAGTCATAAGCCGTCATTCGCCGAAGCACCTTATACCACATATCCTTCATAAACGGCTAAAGCAACACATAACAATTGTGATCTCATGTACCTATCTTATTTAAAACATTCGAAGCCCCACGTGTGACTCCCAACGCCGCATTGCAAAGGTTATGGTTCTCAGATTTATCGACTCTTCACAAAGAACGACGCAGATGTCTGGCGGCTCTGATTGCAGGGACCTCTTTGTATTTAGGGTCTTTCAGCATCTCAGTGTTACAGCTCGAAGTCGCTCTGCGTTTTGCGCGAGGCTGGAGTCAGATTACTCTGCGTCCATTGATCCTAATCTAAATAAACAACTAGAGATATTTCTCCGATTGTTTAGACAATAATTATAAATCAGTATTTTAGACGCATGAGCTCCGACTCTCTTAGCTGGAGGGCCCACCCAGACGCGTGTGAAGTGCTCATAAACACTCAGTTGCATGGGACGGTTATAGCGGTCCTCCAGGCTTTCGAACGTTCGTCGCACCGTGCACGCCTGCTTGCCTGTCCAGAGTGATTACCTAAGTTTTTCCAAGGGTTCAAGACCCAAAAGTCGCGAGACGTAACACTCACTTAAAATTTACTATGGGGTCTAACTTTACCCACTGAACCTAAATCTGGTCCAGAAAATTTATTTCTGTCACATTTCTTGTTTTTCAATTTTTCCCTTGGAATTGATCATTTTTATTTTTATTTTTTAAATCATTATATGATAATTAAACGAGAATCTCGGAAAAAATCTAGATAAGATTCTGTTCGTTTTCTCTAGACCTTTGAAAGAATTTGGTAAAGAATTAAGGGTAAATTCTATATGATTTTCCGAGACTCCTGTGAGAATTTCAAAAAGGATCTGACATAGATGTTCTGACATCTCGTACAGTATCTGGAATAGATTCTCTGGAATCTCGTAAAGAACACGGTCTTACATACAGGTCTTGCAACTCCTATGGTGGGGGGCGATCGCTTATGGATACCAATAGTTTTACGTCTTTTAGCCACGAGCGTCGCTACGGGAGAGTAATAAAAAGGGATAGAAATACATCGTCGCTCTCTGTCTCTCTTCCTAACATAACGAAGCTAGCTTGTTATGTACAGCGATAACAAATTAAACGAATTATTATTTATTTATGAATACTTAAATTCAACGTTCAACGAAAACCAAAGCTAGTCGTTGAATTCGTATTTTCAAGTTGGTGGTTATGTTATTATTTAGCCAGAATTTGCATTGCATTATGGGTATTATTACCCTATCGAAGCGCCGTGTCGTAGCAGCTTTAGAAAGTAAAATAGACATCCCTAAGCGATCGCCTGCCACCGTGCAAATTCGGCGGAGTCTCAAGACCTGTATGTAAGACCGTGGTAAAGAACCTAGGATAGATTACACCAATTAAAAACAAAGTTTTTCCAAAGATACTCTGTAAGAAGCTAGTACAGATTCTCTAGAATCTCCTACAGAATCTGCGATAAATTCTCTGGAATCTCTTAAAGAGTCTAGGATAGATTGTACCAATTTAAAAAAAAGTTTTCCCAAAGAATCTCGAAAAGAAGCTAGGATACCCGTGTCGAAAAATAGTTGGGTCTCTGAATTGGCCCTATCTGGTTTGCCCCAGTTCTGTTAGGGGCCCTATTAGGCTAGTCGCGCTTGAAGTACGGGGCCTTTAGAGGCTCAATATGGGTGACCCTAGTGAGGGTTCCACATTTAAGCCTGATTAGGCCCCGAAGTTTGTCGTGGCCGCCTCTGTTGAGCCTAGTAGGGTTCTAGAGAAGATTCCCTATTGTGTATGGCACGTTTATACCTACAAAGGCCCCTTATTTAATCGCGGCTGCCCGAACTAATTTCTGCACGCATAGATTCTTGAGAATCTCGTATAGAATCTGTGATAGATTCTCTGGAATCTTAGGAATCTCTGAGAGAAGTATGCTGCGGGAACCGTCGTTGACTCTCACAAAGATTTTCTGTGAGATTCGCGTGATTCTCGGCTAGATTCTCACCGAGATTCTGCCGAGAATCTCAAACATACTACTTTTTTCTACGCGGGAGGGTAAAAAGGCATATAACCGGTATTTTCTCTGGTTGAATATGCGACTTAGAACGATAGTGAAGACCAAAATTCGATATTTTGAAGAAAACAAAATAAGGTTGGATTTTCCAGCCAGAAGTTGGATCTGTGAATTGTGAAATCAAAAACGAAAAAAAATCTCGATTTTGTAATTCATGGTAAAAAGGCATTTAGAATTTTAAATACAATATATACAAATTTGATATAAAAGAAAGAAATAAAGATTCATATGAAATGCATTACAATATGGCGCGAAAGTTAGTGGATAAGATAAAATATTAAACTATTATGATTGATATTGCTATTTCCACTGTTTCCATTATCCGAAAAAATATGTTTCTCTGTCTTTGTTATTATTATTATTATTAACTTGACTTTTTAAAAGTGTTTAATACACCGTGTATTAATTTTACATCATACTTGTATGTTTAATTTAATATATTTGTTTACGCATGCAAGTGTTATGCCCGCAGGGGGGTCAATTTAACATATATTTTATTTATTGGGATCGTTTGCCAATAAAGAGTTGGACTCAAGTAAATAACGTAGAGTTAAGAAGATTTATTTAAACAAATAACAATATAGTGTGTTACAATATCGAGCTCGTCTCGATTCTGTTACTTATGGGCGAGTCTGACCCAAGACCGACTGGTCACTTTGATGTTCGATTGAAGACTAAACTTATTCCCGATTAACTCCCAGCAATTTGCCTAAATTCGGTGCGTATGCATTTATTGCTTTCGCGTACATTGCTTCATCGAACGATACCGACTCCGCGCTGAGTCAAAGCCCGAGCTCTTTCGAAATCATTCGATTGCCCAATTGCTCCAAAAACGTCTGCTGAATAAACGTGGTTTCGTATTTCTAGCTCGCTCCGTGGCGAAGCTTAAGCGGTGCACTAAACATGTTCCTTAAATAATTCTGGGTACAACACAAGTATATTAATTTTCATAATGAAAATTTGTACAGTATTCTTTTACCCGTAATCGAATGATACACTAAATATTGTTAACAGTGTATTTCTCGGTTTCTATAAAAATCTTTATACTATTCTCTCATTAATATAGCAGGATATTAAAAGAAAGAATGATAAAAATCAAATGGTTTAGAAAAAAAAACAAATAAACGAGACAAGGTCGGAAGTAATAGCACGGTTACAACTCTGTACGAAACTTTGTGTATAACAAACTAGGCTCACGTCCTTGGTATTCATTTCGCATAAGTTCGAGAAAAATGAGGGGGAATTGCAAACCCTTCTCGTTGGTATAAAAATCTGAGCAAATTCATGGACGTTAAAGGTACTGAAAAGATTAATTATGTATAATAATAATTCTAAAATGTTATTAACAACTTGAATAAAAAAAAATTGTTGTACAGATCTTCCGGAAGACCATTTTTTTTTAAACGAAAATGTCTCGATCATTTTTCTGACTACGTATGAATTTTTCCAGATTTTTTAATTCACTTTGAATTTTGTCATTTTTCAAATATTTTTTCCATATAAAAAAGAAAAAAATTCAAAGTGAATATAAAAATGTGAAAAACTTCATTCATATTCTGAAAAATGAACGTATCATTTTCATTTTTAAAAAAGTGAGTTTTCGGTAAATTGGTTGAACAATTATTTTGTTCATCAATTTATTAATAACATTTTAGAATAATTTGTATGCAAAATTAATATTTTCAGTACCTTTAATGTGCATGAATTTTTTCAGATTTTTATACCATCGAGAAGTGTTTACAATTCTCTCTCATTTTTCTCGAACTCATGCGAAATGAATAACAGTCGCAAGGACTACCTTAAAAGCAGTGTTATACGCTCGTAAAAGTGACTTTTAAAATGTGTTTAATATACCGTACATTAATTTTACATCATTCTTGTATATTTAATTTAATGTATACCCGTAACGGAAATTTACACTAAATATTTTTAACAGTGTTGTTATAAAAACTGTTATATTATTTTCTCTTTAATATAGCAGAATATTTGAAAACAAAAGAATAATAAAAATCAAATGGTTCAGGAGAAAATAAAAAATAAACGAGACAAGGTCGGAAGTAATAGCACGGTTACAACTCTGTACGATACTTTGTATACAACAAACTTGGCTGGACTATCGCTCACGTCCTTCAAAGCAGCGTTACGCGCCCGTATACTCCATCGTTAATACAGCAAGAACCGGAAATACGGCGAAGGGTTCACGGCCGCGATCTATGCAAAGTAGATTTCCGGCTGCAGCACACGCGCGTTTCACCAGCCCATCATTCTTGGACGAAAGGGAAAGAGAGCTAAGAGTGAGTGAGAAGAACCAACACCTTTAAGGAGGCTTCTACTCTTCATAGTAGTCAAATGAGTGCTACATTTTTAAAAGCATATCTACGATTTCTGGCAGTTTAGTAAAATGTTTCGCGACGTAACTCACGTGGCAGCATCAGTTCTTAATATAAAAATACATTCACAGCGATGATATGAAAAGTAAATCGATTGATATCTTCAATGTCCGACGTCACGTTTGTTAATCCAGTTTTTAAAATGCGTAAACCGTACTATCAATTCGATTATTATGAGTAATAGCTCAATTTGTTTGTAGTAATATACTTTATCGATCGGCTGTCTTGATAGTATTAGTAGTTCAAAAAATAGAAACGTCTAATTATCCTGTCTTAACCTAATATCCCGTGCAGAAATTAGTTCGGGCAGCCGCGATTAAACAAGGGGCCTTTTTAGGTATAAACGTGGTATCCACAATAGGGAATCTACACTAGAACCCTACTAGGCTCAACAGGCGGCCACGACAAACTTCGGGGCCTAATCAGGCTTAAATGTGGAACTCACTAGGGTCGCCCATATTGAGCCTCTAAAGGCCCCGTACTTCCAGCGCGACTAGCCTAGTAGGGCCGCTAATAGAACTGGGGCAAACTAGAAAGGGCCTAGTCAGAGCCCCAACTATTTTTATACACAGGATCCGGCATACAACTGACTGCAACTTTTACTTCCTCATGGAGAAAACTTTGTCTTCGTGAAAAAAAATTTTATCGAGATTTTAATGTCAGGACACTCAGAATAATCCAAAACGTCGAGAAAAGGGGCCCGCGCAGAAAAAAGCATTGTGTATCCGTGTTTCGCATGATGCCATTAGATAGCAAACGGACGTACCGTTTCTCGCAAGTGACTTGAAGCCTGAGCGTATATAAGACTAGAAAGATGTCCTGAGTTCGGCTACACACGAGGGGTCTAACCTCCGTTGACGTAATAAGAGTGGTCCATAATGGATCGTCTGGACACCTATGTGCCCAAGGTGGGCGCGGTCTGGTCCTGGTGTCAATCTCCTGGTGGACACCCGGATCGTCCAGGATGGAGTCCCGGATGGAATCTTGGCAGTCCAGGATGGAGTCCCGGATGGAATCTTAGCAGTCCAGGATGGAGTACCGGATGGAGTCTCAGATGGTGTCCGCCGACTCCGGTTTTTAATCGGATAATGGACACCAGGATGGATTCTGCCATAGGGCAGCCGAGATTCACAGGTCGTCCAGGATGGAGTCCGGGATGGACTGTAAGACAGTCCAGGTGCGAATCCATAATGGATACTAAGATGGATTCTGCCATAGGACAGCCGAGATTCACGGGTCGTCGAGGATGGTGTCCGCCGACTCCGGGATCCGATTAAAAGCCAGAGTCGGCGGACACCATCCTGGACTCCATCCTGTACTCCATCCTGGACTGCCAAGATTCCATCCGCGACTCCATCCTGGACTACCAAGATTCCATCCGCGACTCCATCCTGGACTACCAAGATTCCATCCTGGACTCCATCCGAGACTCCATCCTGGACTACTTTTTTCTGCGCGGGCTTGGGCACCTTGGTGTCAAGACGATCCATGTTGGTCCACGCTTATTACGTCAACGGAGGATAAACATCTCGTGTGTAGTCGAACTCAAAACAGCTTTCAGTCTTATATACGCTCAGGCTTCAAGTCACTTGCGCGAAACGCTTCGACCGCTCGCCATCTAGCGAAGCATTGTGTATCCGTGTTTCGCATGATGCCACTAGATGGCAAACGGACGCACCGTTTCTCACAAGTGACTTGAAGCCTGAACGTATATAAAACTAGAAAGCTGTCCTGAGTTTGACTACACATGAGGGGTCTACCCTTCGTTAACGTAGTAAGAGTGGTCCAAAATGGATCGTCTGGATACCAAGGTGCACAAGGTGGGCGCGGTCTGGTCCTGGTGTCAACCTCCTGATGGACACCCGGATCGTCCAGGATGGATTCCAGGATGGATTCTTCCATCGGACAGCTGAGATTCCATGGACCGTCCATGATGGAGTCCGGGATGGACGGCGAGACCGTCCAGGCGAGAATCGAAAATGGGCACCAGGATGGATACTTCCATCGGACAGCCGAGATTCGCGGACCGTCCAGGATGGAGTCCAGGATGTACTATAAGACAGTCTAGGAGAGAATCAATAATGAACACCAGGATGGATTCTGCCATTGAACAGCCGAGATTCACGGGTCGTCCAGGATGGAGTCCGCCGTCTCCGGGATCCGATTAAAAGCCGGAGTCGGCGGACACCATCTGAGACTCCATCCGGTAATCCATTCTGGACTGTCAAGATTCCATCCGGTACTCCATCCTGGACCAATTTTTTCTGCGCGGGTACACAAATGCTCAAAAAGGGGTTGGCTAAATTATGGGGGTAATTTCAGAGGTCGCAGGACACTATTTAATCACTAAAAACCATCACTCACTGGCTCAAGCAACAGGTGTCTATGGCACCTGTCGAGATGACACACGCGGCGGCGAAGACGATAAGACACTCTAACATAAATATCGCGTACAGTAGGGGTTGTCGGAGCCATTAGGGGCAAGAAAAAAATAATAGTACTCGAGTACTTACGTTTCGTAGTCTCGAAAATAATCCTTTCACTCACAAAACTCGTGAAATCCCTCCAAATCTCTACTAAATTTTCCGATGTATAAAAATGGCGTCGCTCGTAGTATCGCAGCTCAGCTGAAGTGGCGGGCCGGCCGGCGTCGCTGATTGGCCGCGGCTCCCACGACAAGATGGCGCGGCGAATGGGAGACCACGCGTCTGGTGATTGGTCCACGGATCAAGCGCAGCAGGCGGCAATTTTCAAGCGGTGGTCTTCGGCGAGGCGATCGAGGCGGCGAGCAGGGACGCGCCAGTCTCACGCGTTCCCTCTGCCTACGCTCTAACCGCGGCCTCAGCCCCGGCAGCGACGGCCCTGCAACTCCGTGTCTTCTCCCGGCCGGCGCCACATTCAAACATCGCACTAAATAGTCACATTCAGACACACAATCATTCATCCATTCGGGGCGGGGGAAAAACGCAACAAATAATACAAAAGAAACTCGATATAAAAAGGAGCACAGATAATACAAAAGATACTCGATATAAAAAAGAACACAAATAATACAAAAGAAACTCGATATAAAAAAAACATGTATTTACCAGACTTCGGCTGAGTGGTGGCCTCTAGCTAGCCTGCGCTCATACTGAGCATGCGCCGTATTACAGTACAAATTTGCGAAAAATTAGTTACACGGTTAAAATTCTTGGACACTTTGAATTTTTAGAAAAATGTCTAAAGCTTCGTCTATGAGGAAGCCAAAATAATGAGGAAGCAATTTGCAAAGTTCTACTTATCAGGCTTGTTTTGACAACTTATACTATAAAAAATCTGGACGGTCAATCGATTAAGGATCATCAAATAATCAATGTACGCTATTGCTTATCATATTTGGACTATTATTATGGTTTATTCTTTTTAAAAACTGCACGAACTAATATATGAGTCGATTTTCTATTCAAATGACGACTGTGAATTTATATATGAAGCACTGATTCTGCTACGGGAGTAACCACTGGGAGCTGTTAATTAAGCTACAAAAAATTGTAACAGCCTTTTTGAAAATTTGCCATTGATTTGACTAGTGTGAAGCGCAGGAACCTCCTTACGGTGGTCCTTGCGCGTGGTATTCATTTCGCATAAGTTCAAGAAAAAACACAGACAATTGCAAACACTTCTCAATGGTATACAAATCTGAAGAAAATCATGCACATTAAAGGTACTAAAAAGATTAATTTCGCATAATAATTATTCTGAAATGTTATTAAAAAATTGATGACAAAAGAAGTTTGTCAACAAATTTCCCGAAAACGAAAATGAATCATTCATTTTTCTGAATGTTTTCAGATTTTTAAATACACTTTGAATTTTTTTCTATTTCATATGGACAAAAATATGTGAAAAAAAACACAAAATTCAATGTGTATTAAAAAATTTGAAAAGAATTCATACGTATTCAGAAAAATGAACGAACCATTCTCATTAAAAAAATGTGGATTCCCGGGAGATTTGTTAAACAATTTTGTTTTTTTCATGAATTCGTTAATAAAAATTTAGAATTATTATTATTCAAAACTAATCTTTTCAGTACCTTTAATATGCTTGAAATTTTTCACATTTTCATACTGCCGAGAAATGTTTGCAATTCATTTTCATTTTTCTCGAACTTATGCGAAATGAATACCAGGCGCAAGGACTACCTTAATATCAACGTACACTGCATCGAGTGATTCACGCCGCAGCGTTCGTGTACTTGGAGATCTTTGTCGGAGACTTGAAACTGCAGAACGATTACTTTTCGAAATGTAGCCTTTAACTCTCAGAGCATATCCTCGCCTGCCTGGCCCCCTTTCTTCCGTCAAGTTTATATCGATCCTGACAAGAAAATGGTATTACTATAGTCATTTCCCACACTCTCGTTCTATCCCTCTTTCGTTTATTCTCGAGCATAGCTTCCCATTGCATGCTCGCCCTTGACTTGCTGCACCTCTCCGCGCTTTTCCTCCTCCCCCTCGCCCTCCTATCCTACTCTCTTCTTCTGACCGCCCCCTAACGAGCTAACAACGCGGTCAAGGACGACAGGTCTGCCTCTTACGTTCTTACTCGCACTATTTTCTGATTTCATCCCTTCGCAAAATTACTTTTCACTGTTAACACACCTGTGTTTTCTGGTAAAATTATTTTACAATCCTGCAGTACCAGCGCTCTTCGACTGACACATTCAAATTTTCTATACTACTGTTTCCGGAAATGTCATTATTTATTTAAATTTTGCTTCGTTATAGAGGAAAATTTGTTTTCGTGCGAATTTTTTTTCGAATTTTGTATGTCAGTACACTCAAAATGGTCTAAAATATCGAAAAAAGTGGTTTAGAAAAAATGCATGGATGGATGTACGTGTGTGTGTGTGTGTGCGTGTGCGGCTGTCACTCAAAATTCAAGCTTATATATGAAGCAATCTCTGTCAATTCAGCCACTTTTTTTCGACCCTCTCCGATTTGCCCTGTAATTGCCCGCGCAGAAAAAAACAGTCCCGGATGGAGTCCCCGATGGAGTCCGGGCGGAAGACCCGGCAGTCCCGGCCGGGACTGCCGGGACTCCCGCCCGGACTTCCGCCGGCACTCCATCCGGGATCCCGAAAGCCCGCCCGGACTCCTTCCGGGATCCCAAAAGCCCTCCCGGACTCCTTCCGGGACTCCATCTCTAGAATCTCGGCGGGACTCGATCCGGGATCCCAAAGGCCCTCCCGGACTCCATCTCCAGAATCTCGGCGGGACTCGCTCGATCCGGCCCGGACTCCCGCCGGAACTCCATCCGGGATCCCAAAAGCCCTCCCTGACTCCCGCCCGGACTACTTCCGGGACTCCATCTCTAGAATCTCGGCGGGACTCGATCGATCCGGCCCGGACCCCCGCCCGCATTCGCGCCGGGACTCCATCCAGGATCCCAAAAGCCCTCCCGGACTCCTTCAGGGACTCCATCTCTAGAATCTCGGCCGGACTCTATCGATCCGGCCTGGACTCCCGCCGGGACTCCATCCGGGATCTCAAAAGACCGCCCGGACTCCATCCGGAACTCCATCTCTAGGATCTCGGCGGGACTCGATCGATCCGGCCCGGACTCCCGCCGGGACTCCATCCGGGATCCCAAAGAGCCCTCCCGGACGCCCGCCCGGACTCCATCCGGGATTCCATCTCTATAATCGCGGCGGGACTCGATCGAAGCGAACGGTTGAACTCGAGATAGAGACTCGAACAATTATAAGAACCCTTGTAATTTCAAGCAATAATTTGTGATAACAAATATTTTAATTCAATAAATATCTTTTTAATTGGCAATCGCGTGGATTCTAATTCCTTAATCGGTAAAGATACCTTTATATTAAAATTCCCTTTCCACGACGACTTGATCACTCGTCGCCTTTCGAGCAAAATAAAAATAAAAAAAATTAAAAAATAACATATTTATAATATGGAATGACATTCAAACCTGTGAAAACTGAAAATAATTCACTATAACTATACCGTCGGTAGATTAAAGTTTTTTTATTTTTTGCTACTTTGTGATTGACTTTCATTGTCATGAAACGATTGACTTTCATTGGGAGCTCCCAATGACATGCAGTGAAATAATGTGCCTCTTGGTGAAATTAAATATCAAAACTAATACAGAAATACTAGTGTTCTTCAATTTATATGCATAGCGAGTTTTATTTTTTTAATAACCTTAATAAAATCAGTGGTTTTTCAGTCATTAACTGAGATTTGCGTAATCCAGTTTTTTAATGCAACCTCATAATGACACTTAACATCATCTAGCCATATTGTCTGTTTATGTACTAAATTCAGTGACTTTCTATGTTTGTTGGTTGATTATTTACTCTTAAGCTTCTAATGTTATCTGGTAAAATTTAGTGGTTTCTATTTGTTTAAGCATAATTCAATCATACGCAATCTCCTAAAGTCATTTGGTATGATGCTGAGTCGCTTGGTTTGACAAGTTATCACAACTGATACAGGAATAATAAAGTGTTTTTCAATTTCTATGTGTAACAAGTTTTATTAATTTATATATGTAACAAGTTTCATTGTTTAATATATTCATAAAAATCAGTGGTTATTCAGTAATTAACTGAAATATGTGTACTATAGTTTGTTCGAACCTGCAACCAACACCATACAGCAAAAAAGATGATTTATATTTGGTGACTTCTGTGAGTTTTATTCGTTGCTTCATGATTGACTCTGAGCTCACAATGTCATTCGATTAAATACTGGATTTTTTTATAACAGAAGTTATGAGAACTGAGAAAAAATTAATTAATAAAGTGTAGTAAATTTATATGTGTAACAAGCTTCATTTTTAAATAAATTTGGTAAAGTTAGTGTTTATTCGGGTTTAACTTGGATTTGTGGATTAATGTTTTTCGTAATCTGCACTTTCTTAACATTGTCCAGGAAAAAGTCAATTTTTATTAAGATAAATTATTGGAACAATCAGATGTGGTGTGACCTTTGTAATATACATTTTTTTTCTAAATTTAAATAGAGTAACAAAGTCACCTAGAAAAGACATGAAAGCTGTCAGTCTTAATTATATACAGGTCCTGAAATAATAACGATAGCACACATCACATGACATTAATCAAAATGATCTGTATTGTTGATTTTGTAGTTCTCCATGAAAAAAAACCTACAATTTTCATCTTGCTATTTATACCATTTTTTAATGTGGCAGTATTTTTAGGATTCTGACTGTGATTTTGAGGATGTTATGAGGATTTTGAGGAGACTTATAGTCTCAATTCTATAAATGTACTAATATGGAAAGATCGTTGTAGTTTATAGTAGAAAACTTAAACTAAATCAATGCTTTATTATTATTAATTATTTGAAAATCACATTACTTTTATAAAATGTTATCCTCTTTTATTCTCTTTGGATGAACCAAGGATTGATGATTCAATATAGACTTTGCAAAAAGTGTTGAAATTCCCCCAAAAAACACAATGTGTAAAAAAATTGAGACAAGAACATTTACGTGAGTGGTATCAACACCCCAATAAAAAACAGTGTTTCAAAAACTTGAGCCATAAAAAATGTATGAGCACAAAAAGTTGTGAAATGAACTAAAAATATCTGCAGCAAGTCAAGTACATGTTGTTCAACATATATATATTAGGTTACTTAAAAAATACTGTCTATATACATATAGACAGTATTTTTATATATATATATATATATGTATATATATGTTGAACAACATGTACTTGACTTGCTGCAGATATTTTTAGTTCATTTCACAACTTTTTGTGCTGATACATTTTTTATGGCTCAAGTTTTTGAAACACTGTTTTTTATTGGGGTGTTGATACCACTCACGTAAATGTTCTTGTCTCAATTTTTTTACACATTGTGTTTTTTGGGAGGATTCAAAATAATTGTCACGTTCTGATAACACCGATTTTTTACCGAAAAACGGGGGTTATTTTTTTAAATTCAAAAACGGATATTTCTTTTGGGCTGAGAAAATTACAGAGTATTCCATGCACTGTGAAAAATATTCGCGTTTTTCCGATACAAACGCGTATGAATTTTGTAAAACTCGATATAGGAAATCGAAATTAATATGTTTGCATAGTAAACTTAATACAGACAAATGAATTTCGATAATCCAATGATTGGAAATTACAACACATGATTATCAAACCATTAATTACTAAATTAGTACAGGAAAATCAATATGCATTTTTGGAATTTTCGTACCCAATTTGAAAGTTAATATACATTGTCGCATTGAATGTAAGATCAAAGTTACTCAAATTTCAGTTACTGGTATTGAAAGATACCAAGCAAAGTATTTGCAATTTTATCCACATGAGTGTATTACTTTTTGCAAAATGTTTGTGTTCTTGCGACACAAAAGTGTGAGAAATTTACAAAACTCGCTGTAGGAAATGAACATTAATATAGTTGCATAGTAAATTTAGTATGTGTCTATGAATGTTACCAATCTGGTGATGTAAAATTACAACACATGGTTACTAAATCAGTCATTACTAAAATAGTACATGAATTTATTATCTTAAGCAAAGGTCTTAGGTTTTCCACGCTGCGCGTGATTCAGACCAAACTGCTAGGCAGATTGGGCTAGTTGATGTCTCATTTTCTTCTTCATAAAAAGATACACCAGCTAAATGGAGCAAGATATTTTTTTTCATTCTGAAAGCAAAGTTAACCGATTTAGAAAATAGCATAAAATTTATTTAGTAATAATTATGTCACTTGAAAAATATTACCTTTTATTAACTTTTTCTCCATTTAGCCGGTGTATCTTTTCATGAAGAAGAAAATGAGATGTCAACCAGCCCAATCTGCCCAGCAGTTTGGTCTGAATCACGCGCAGAATAGGTTTAAAACCAAGTTTCGGCAAATGGCATCTAAAGCTTACCACTCAAATAAAAATGTTTATGCTGTTTTCATCTTTGGGGCACCTTAGTACCTTTAATGAACAAAATAAAAATATTATTTGCAAGTCAGATTACAGAATATTATTAATAATGTTATTAATAAATGTTTTTTTTTTACAAATAAATAAGTAAATGAATGCATAATTTGAAAAAAACCTGTAAATAATATGGGGATGATCACTTTTATTGACAACATCACTGAAAATTTATCCGGTGTTGACACATTCACAAATGTGCTGCACAAAAATTAAATCATCACTTCATAACAAATTTACATATCTGATCACTTCTGATGATTGTTGATTCTGTTTTAAACACTATTAATTGAAAAACAACCGTAAATGGCCAACGGAATCAAACTAATAACATAATATAAAGGAAAAATAAAAACGTCAATTCGAGGTTATGCGTCTCGCGTGTAGCAGAAGTAACTTCTCGGGGCAGTAACACGCTGCGCATGCGATACGTGCTAAGATATCACAGCGCATGTCCCATTATTCGCGCGAATTCGAATATAATGTAAGTGTTAAGTGCGTTGAAGACATCACACTCTCATCGCGTCATTTGTATCGCGTTTCGCTAACTGGTTTAAAAAATGGTAAACAAATAAAAATTTATTTACAAACACGTATTAAACTTTTTATTATATAGAAAAAAATCATTAACAAATCAGGTATATTGCAGAAATCGGCCATTTTTTCGGCTTCAGGTCTAAGATTTTTCAGGTTCAGAGGGTATACTTAACTAAACGAAATTGCCGAAGAGAAAAAAAAAAATAATTGGCATTTTTTTTCAACACCCTTAATTATATTTTGTGTGAACAAAAAATGGGCCATAATGTCTGCATATAACAAAAATAAATAAATAAAATAATTTAAAATCCAAATATAATATTCTGGTAATTTTTACGACTTTTGAGAAAATTAAATATGAATGGTACCGTAGAAACTTAGCCATTTTTGCGAATTCCGGCTTATAACTTTACTAATAGATAGATTACATGGAAATGAATGTTTTCACAGAAAAAAAAATAATCGATTTTTTTAAATTTTTGACCTGGTCCCCCTCCCCCCCCTAGCACTTCTTCTTATAAGAATTTTAGAGATTGTATAAGATATTAGATGCTATAATACAATTCACTACAATAGTCATTAAGGTAAATGTCCCCATTCCCGTCCATGCTCCCTCTGCCGACCACTTCGACGGAAATAATTATTTACGCGAGTGCTGTGCAAAAATAACAACAATTGAGCATAGTACAATATTCCGAGGACCCTGTGTGTGAGAGTATTGCAAGGTAAAGAGTAAGTACAATAATACAATCCAAGTTTTGTTCGTATTTCCAAACGCTTGTCGCGAACCCATCGTATTCTTAACAGTGAGGTTAAGTTCCGTCGACCGCTTCAATAGTCCGTACTGCATCCGGAATTTGTAAAAATCGAATAATTTTTAGTGCAAACGATAGATTATGAGTTCAATTACTGATCCAGCAAAAAAAAAAAGTTATAAATAATTTATTTTTCATTTTTTTTACGGTGGTCGAAGTTAGGCACAACGAAATGCCTGGCTACCCCCATTACCGTAAACGTTATTTAGGCAGTCAAAAAAAATTCTTTATTACAAGGTTTACTTTCTCAGTGATAAAAAAGATTGATATAATTCAATTCTTACAGGATCGCTGCGAAGGACTTAGACTTTTTTCCCTCACTGATCAAAATTTTGAAATATCTCAATTTTTACAGCATCGCAAAAAAAAAGTGTATGTGGAGACGGAAATGTAACATAAGTTCCGAAAAACGAAGTTTTTTTATAATTATGCAATAAAAATATTAATAGTACAATCCCGGATCATGTTTATTTTTTTTTTTTTAAATTTTACTACTCTTCGGAATCTCCGTTTCCCTAGTGGTCGAAAATGGGGTCATCGCTGGTCGGGATTGGGAACAGCTGTGTCGGCAGAGAGGACACTAATAAGCATGAATTAATCAGCCTCTATCTGGCGAAATAATTGGCGGAATCGATTGAATAAACCATTTTTAGAAAGAGAATTAACTGAATTTTACAATGGTGCAAAAAAAATCTCCAAATTTAAATTCGTCGCAACGAAAAAAGCCATACAGTTGTCTGGTTGGCCTTATAGGGTACGGGAATAGGGACAGTTACCTTATATATATTGTAACGTGGTAAAATTTTCATGCTTCACGCAAGCTCCTCACGATACGACGACTCCCGACAGATCCGTAGGGCCTCATAAGAACAACGAATATTATTATTAATTTCCGCTTATTTTTATTTTTTTTTATCATGTACGAGAGACGAGGAAACATCGACGTATACTCTTCGAATTTTCTACGCCATATTCCCTCCGAGTAGCGAGATGGAGTTGCTTACGAGACGTCACCCACTCCCTGAAACATCGAGGAAGTCGCCGTGCACGAGGGATGCAAGAACACCTAGGAAAACCGCCGTCAATTGCGTTGCGCTGCGCTTCCTAAATTGGACTTCGCGCGCCAGAGGCGCCAACCGTTTAGCGTTTCCAAAAGATCGCGAAAAGGTAGAGTTGGCCGCCTGATTTTTCGCCGGCGAATTAATTAGAGTAGGGATGAGAAGGCTCGTGCTTCCGTGGGCGACACTTCTCAGGGCTGTGCCGAGGAAACCTTCGAGACGAGAGGAGCTTGCGACGTAGCATTGGGAAAAATTATTGTCGAGGTAAGCCCCGTCTCTTGGATGTCTCTATAGGAATAAATACCGGTGACGACGATACTTCGCGCGTGGAAGGAGCCCGCGAGCTTATTTTGTTCGTGATTTGGTATTGTTTAAGTCCCGCGTGGCTTTACGGCGAAGTCGTTGTTCCCGCGAGTGTATTAAATTAGTTATAAGCAATTATTACTGTCGGGAGTGTTACCCGGGACTAGCCATTTTCTATTTCTTTTTGTTACTTTCCCTCTTGTTTCGGGAATATTTTTGTGCGCGGGAACGATCGTGTTGTCCAGTGTGAGTGTGCTTCGCGTAAAACCTTTTTTTTGTAAGCGGTGGACTGAGTAGCTGCATTTTTATCGGGGAGAGCGTGCGTGTCGCGAAAAGTATGTAAAGTTGTTTGACGCGAGTGTAAGAATCGTTCCCGTGGCACGCTGTAAGTGTGAGAGAGAGAGAGAGAGAGAGACGGTCGAGAGCGCGTCGCTTAGCGAGAATGAGAGAGAAGCGCGCGATCTCTTTTCCTTCAAGTAAAATATATTGTCTTAAATCGGATTTCCCTCGTTATTCCCTCGTTTTGGAGAGAGGATACTTGGGGTTTTTCATTGTATTGCTTATTTAACAAGTCAGGTGGATCCGCGGAGCCATCCTGAAAGAATTAGAAGCTATTAATCTTTTTGACTATTTGCAAAATATAATTCCCGCTCTCTCTCGTGTGTGTGTCATAGCGTGTTGGTGCGAGTGTTGAGAGCCGCGCCGTGCGGTACCTCACAAAGGTCATCGAGGCCTATTGATAAAGTCGTGGGAGAATTATTTCCTTTCTCCCTCTTAATTTGTTAAATTAAAATAAAGAATATCTTTTGTTATTTTGGAACTCCCTCGAAAAGATTGACTAATGGTTGTTTTATTTCTGTCACGAGAAAAGTCTTAAGAATCCCGCCACTCTACATTTCTTGACGGCTGCGGCTAGTCCGGCAAAAGCAGCTTGGTCCCTGAACATCACGAGTTTTTCCCGGCGCGAAAGCGCCTGGCGCCCATTGAAAATAAAGGGGAAAACTCGGGACTTTAGCTTTGTAGTGTGTTTGGCATTTTTGGGGAAATTTACACTACAAAATTGGCGCCCAACGTGGGGCCAGAGCTTATTTCTCGTTTGATTTATTTTTTTTAATTTGGTTGTAACCGTGAGAATTGACATTTTGGAAATTGGAAAAATTATTAAAAAGTTAGGAATTGTTAAAAGCTTAAATTAAATAAATTATGAATTGTCCTATATTTTTAAAGTAGTTAAAATCATTAAAATCATGAATATCTTTAAAAGTATTAAAAGTTTAAATTATTATAAATCTAATAAATTGGCAATTCTCTTCCAAAAGTAAAATTATGAATTATTAAAGTTATTAAATCATTTTAAATATAAATTATTTGAAATTTTGAAAAGTTATAAATTAGTAAAATTTTAGATTGACAGAATTACTGATTCCCTAAAAATTATTGAAAAATTATTAAAAATAGTAGATTATTTAAAATTCTAAATTCCCTCAAATAGGATATTTATCAAAAATTAAAAGCTTTTTATTTATTTATGGAAATTATGCAAACCTCTTAAATTGTTAAAAATTGAAATTTGTTTAAATTTGAAAAATTATTAAATTACTTAAATACAAATTTTTGGAATATTTAAAGGTTTAAAAATTATAAAAGTATCGATTCCTTAAAAATTATTATTAAAAAAAAAAAAAAAAAAAAAAAAAATGATAGTTTGAATTAATAAATTATTTTGATTATTACTTACTGGAAAATTATTTAAAATATTTAAACATTCATATTGTCAATTCCCTCCAATTATATTATTAACAGAATTGATCATCGAAAACTAGAAGAATATATTTGCAGGGGCCTCGATTGCAATTATTTGAAATTATCTGGAAAATAGCGCTGGTGCTGTGAGTCCGTGCGCGCGCGAGGTACGGCAGCGGTCGCGCCGACCTTCGCAGCAACATACCCGCCTGCGAGCTCTCACCACTCGTGTTTATAGTTTTGTGTGTTTGTCGCGTTTCGTGTGCTTAGTTTTCGACGTTTATACCCGAATTAAGAACGCTAA
The DNA here is from genome assembly GCA_963970395.1 of Ephialtes manifestator. Lineage (NCBI taxonomy): Eukaryota > Metazoa > Arthropoda > Insecta > Hymenoptera > Ichneumonidae > Ephialtes > Ephialtes manifestator. Next base: position 808,748 of record OZ019977.1, read on the forward strand.
ACACTTAGCATTACGTACGAAATATTTATTTATTTATTCGAATTTCCTTGATTCTCGAGTTGAAGCGAGTTTGCGGGAGCCATAGTCGCGGTGTCAGCAGATTAATCTCAGCTGTCATTGGACTTAGAAAATTTACTCCTTCGCTTCTAAATTAAACTCATAACCTTTTCAAGCATTATTAACTTATTTATTTATTGATTATTTATTGACAGTTCGGTAAATGATGAAATAGCGATTATCGTTTTTTCAATATTGACAAATTTTTTTTTTTACATTAACATTTAACGATTCCCTCTTAATAATTAAGTATTTTTGACAAAATTATTTTCTAGGATTGATTATTAAATTATTACTATTTATTTATTTTACGAGAAAATTATTTTTAAACAAAATTGACTTTGGAATAACAATTATTTTTGACAAAATCGATTTATATTTTGACACGTCTTAGGACGTCCATTTATAAATATTTGACGTTCATAATCCCTTCGTTTGACTTTTCCTATTTTATCTATTTTGACTATTTTATTTTATTATTGACCGTTCTTTGTGGGTTATTGACATTATAATTTTATTATTTGACATCTGATATTTGCCGAACATTTAATCATTAAAACCGAAAACTATTAAGATTCCCTATTGACATTTTAGGCTATTTATTGAAGCAAAGTTCCCGCCGCTCCTCGAGAGAATTTACATTGGTTTTTTTTTATTTTAATTTTGATACCATTGTCTATTTATTTCATACTGTGTTTTTTTTCTTCGCTGATTATTTATTGTATTTTGATTATATTTTTGCTGTGTCGCGAGGGACTCAACCACATTGTCTTTTCCGACATTATCCGATTTATTTTGTCTAAAAACCGTCAGTCAGTTCGAACCGTTTTGCGTTGTCATTCCCTCGCGCGAATATGGATCGCTTATTGAGCGCAGAAGAGATCGCGGCGCTTACAGACGAACAGGTGAAGGCCGAATTAACTATTCGAGGATTACCAGAGGATGGTACTTCCGTCTCTTTGCGGGAAAGATTATATTTTTCCAGTCGGTTAGCGAACCCCAATGTAACAACGAATCCCTCGGGGATGATCACCGTGAGCGAGCTCCATGGAAGACAAACAACCGCCAACAACAACCGTCCAAATAACGTCGGGAGTCCAAGTTACCAGTCATCTCCGCACCATCGAGGAACTCTCTACCGAACGCCAGCGCTAACAGCCTACGACGTCATGCGTCGGTGGAACCTCAGCTTCTCAGGTACACGTGGTGAAGAAGTCGACGCCTTTCTGTCACGAATCGAGGATGGACGGAAATTGGTGGCCTTATCGAACGAAGATCTGTTAGACTGCATCCCGCTATTTTTAAAAGGGATTGCCTACCACTGGTTCAAGGCTGAACGTCCCCGGTTTCGCACTTGGAAAGCGTGCGAAAAGGAATTTACCAGGAGATTTTGCAACGGAGATCTCCAATTGGCTTTGGAGGAAGAGCTCAAATCCCGCGTACAGGGAGCCAATGAAAGTGTGGCAGACTTTCTCACTTGCATGAGAGGCCTGATGATGCGAGTCGTACCCACATTAACCGTCGAGAAACAGCTAGACTTGGTTCATCGAAATCTACTCCCGCGCCTACAAGTCTCCGTGCTACGTTCCGAGGTGAGGACGTTGGAGGAGTTGGAACGAGACGTGATACGAGTCGAAAGAAGTTATCGTGCGGCCGAGATGGGTCGGGTGCCATTACCTCCCGAGAGATCTCTCTTCCCCGAATTTGCGTATCGGGATACATCAAATGGACGGCCCAGAGTATCATTTGGCGCTAACCACTACGGATTTTTACCAAGTAGACCTCAAAATCCCGCATACTTCGTCTAAGGGGGGGAGTATCTCTCACATGGACATGACACCAACTTTTATGGCAACGACGGAAGAGCAACGTTTCCAGAATCTCCACGTCAACCACCAACATACTCGAGACCTAATCACACCGCTTACGGATCCGGGAATGTTGAAACACCATCCCGCCTAGCACCAAGACCTGCTACGCCTATGAAGCCTGTAACGTCAACCAACAGCGCTAATCCGTTCTTGCCGAGTGCAGGAGGATCCAGAGGGAATATAGACGGCCGAAGATCTGCGCCAGTTAATCCAGATGAGGTTATTTGCAATAACGGCAACAAGCCAGGACATTACGCCAAGGGATGCGCACAACCACTGCGCCTAAGATGTTATGACTGTGGGAAAGGAGGCATCACCCGAAGAACTCCACACAACTGTCCGGGAAACGCGCAAGGGAGCCGCCAGTAGGGACTTTGGAGACTCCTTCCAGCAAATCGATGTCCCCAACTGTAATTCCCGCCAACGAGTATGCGAAATTGGCTCTACAAACGATCGAGAGCCAGGGAAAATCAGTATTGGTACTATTACTCTTCATTCAGGGAAGAACTCTTCCCGCTGTTGTCGATACTGGAGCGACAAGTACGTTCATCGGCTCTGAGGGAATGTTATTTTCAGCCAGGCTTGGGTTTTTCAGAAGATCAACTCCGAATCGTCCCTGTACAGTCGGGAATGGCCAAGAAGTCATCTGCAACGAAGAGGTGGAATTTAACATTTCCACCTAGTCGCTCTGGTGCTGCTTATGTGTTAGTGATGCAAGATCTCTTCACGAAATGGAAATATAATAGAGTGTGTACCTTTGAAGAAAGCGACGGGGAAGAAGATACGCGAGTCGATGGAAGAGTTGATCATCTCTCGTTGGGGAACTCCAGAAGTTATTTTAACAGATAACGGTATGGAGTTTGTTAATAAATATCTGAAGGAGATGGCGGCCGAGTTGGGGATTTATCACACTACAACTCCGCCATACCATCCTCAGGCCAATCCCGTAGAACGAGTCAATCGCGTCCTCAAGACTATGGTTATTTCATACTTAGAAGGAGATCATAGGTCGTGGGATTTGCATCTTCCTGAATTCCGCTTCGCTTATAACACGGCACACCATTCGGCTATCGCCACCAGTCCCGCTTTTCTTAATTTCGGCCGAGTGCCTAAACCTCACCGATTTTTCAAGAGAATAGAGGGTGAAAAGGAGGTAGTTCCGAGAAATCGTGAACAATGGTCGGAGAAGATGCGGCAGCTCGAAATTTTGCGTGAGAAGGTCCAACACGATTTGGAAGAGGCGTATAGGCGTCAGGCGACGCAATTTAACAAAAATCGTAATCCCGCACCGTTTAAAGTAGGAGATCGCGTTCTCAAGCGTCAACGAATCTTATCGAATGCGTCTCGATATGTTGCAGCTAAGTTAGCGCAGAAATTGCAAGGGTACTTTACTATTTCGATAGTATTATCTCCCGGGTTTTACGAGCTGACTGATGATCGAGGGAATGTCATCAAAAAGTTTGCGTTTTTTAAAGTGAATATTACATTAATTTAATTATATTTATTTTTGTTTCTTTTGGCCCTCGGATCTGCGCGTGGAGGTGTCGTCGTTGTCGGGGTTTTCTTTTCCTGGAGAGACGGAGGCTTGCTCGACCGGGGCGGTCGATTTTTAAGGGGGGAGACTTGTAACGTGGTAAAATTTTCATGCTTCACGCAAGCTCCTCACGATACGACGACTCCCGACAGATCCGTAGGGCCTCATAAGAACAACGAATATTATTATTAATTTCCGCTTATTTTTATTTTTTTTTATCATGTACGAGAGACGAGGAAACATCGACGTATACTCTTCGAATTTTCTACGCCATATTCCCTCCGAGTAGCGAGATGGAGTTGCTTACGAGACGTCACCCACTCCCTGAAACATCGAGGAAGTCGCCGTGCACGAGGGATGCAAGAACACCTAGGAAAACCGCTGTCGATTGCGTTGCGCTGCGCTTCCTAAATTGGACTTCGCGCGCCAGAGGCGCCAACCGTTTAGCGTTTCCAAAAGATCGCGAAAAGGTAGAGTTGGCCGCCTGATTTTTCGCCGGCGAATTAATTAGAGTAGGGATGAGAAGGCTCGTGCTTCCGTGGGCGACACTTCTCAGGGCTGTGCCGAGGAAACCTTCGAGACGAGAGGAGCTTGCGACGTAGCATTGGGAAAAATTATTGTCGAGGTAAGCCCCGTCTCTTGGATGTCTCTATAGGAATAAATACCGGTGACGACGATACTTCGCGCGTGGAAGGAGCCCGCGAGCTTATTTTGTTCGTGATTTGGTATTGTTTAAGTCCCGCGTGGCTTTACGGCGAAGTCGTTGTTCCCGCGAGTGTATTAAATTAGTTATAAGCAATTATTACTGTCGGGAGTGTTACCCGGGACTAGCCATTTTCTATTTCTTTTTGTTACTTTCCCTCTTGTTTCGGGAATATTTTTGTGCGCGGGAACGATCGTGTTGTCCAGTGTGAGTGTGCTTCGCGTAAAACCTTTTTTTTGTAAGCAGTGGACTGAGTAGCTGCATTTTTATCGGGGAGAGCGTGCGTGTCGCGAAAAGTATGTAAAGTTGTTTGACGCGAGTGTAAGAATCGTTCCCGTGGCACGCTGTAAGTGTGAGAGAGAGAGAGAGAGAGAGAGAGAGAGAGACGGTCGAGAGCACGTCGCTTAGCGAGAATGAGAGAGAAGCGCGCGATCTCTTTTCCTTCAAGTAAAATATATTGTCTTAAATCGGATTTCCCTCGTTATTCCCTCGTTTTGGAGAGAGGATACTTGGGGTTTTTCATTGTATTGCTTATTTAACAAGTCAGGTGGATCCGCGGAGCCATCCTGAAAGAATTAGAAGCTATTAATCTTTTTGACTATTTGCAAAATATAATTCCCGCTCTCTCTCGTGTGTGTGTCATAGCGTGTTGGTGCGAGTGTTGAGAGCCGCGCCGTGCGGTACCTCACAAAGGTCATCGAGGCCTATTGATAAAGTCGTGGGAGAATTATTTCCTTTCTCCCTCTTAATTTGTTAAATTAAAATAAAGAATATCTTTTGTTATTTTGGAACTCCCTCGAAAAGATTGACTAATGGTTGTTTTATTTCTGTCACGAGAAAAGTCTTAAGAATCCCGCCACTCGACATTTCTTGACGGCTGCGGCTAGTCCGGCAAAAGCAGCTTGGTCCCTGAACATCACGAGTTTTTCCCGGCGCGAAAGCGCCTGGCGCCCATTGAAAATAAAGGGGAAAACTCGGGACTTTAGCTTTGTAGTGTGTTTGGCATTTTTGGGGAAATTTACACTACAATATTATGCAATTTAAATTAAAATCATTTATCAAATTCTAATTATCTGTGTACAAAATTTCTATTTCTTTCTTAGTGTAGAGACCTCCATTTCAAGCTCTTCTACAAAAGTTCCAAAATATCCTTGAAAAAATGGTGCTGCATGAAATAAATTTACTACCAATTGTGTATGCATAAGAACCAAATTCACTTGAAGATATACTGACTATTGTACTGAATTGTTTTGTTCCTAACACTGTTTTCTTATGAAGTTTATAAAATTCCTACACTCAGACTGAATAAAACTTTCGTACACAGAGAATTAAAACTTGACAAATGATTTATTTCTTAATTGCATAATAGATATAATAACTGTTGTAATGAATTGTGTTATAGCTACTTATATTTTACAAAATCTATAAGATTCTTATTGAAACTATTTTTAACTTTATCAAGTTGTATCGATTAATCAGTGCAAATAATGTTCCATGTTCGTTTTCTTACTTCCTGTGAGGTTTGGTTTACACTGATAAACCAAATTGGCTTCAGAATATCTGATATTCTCTTTAAGTGAAGATTCATGTCTGTATTAGTCAAGAGACTTCCATTTTAAGCTCTTCTACAAAAATTCCAAAGCAATTTAGATAAAATATCACAGCATTAAATGAATTTACTACAAATCATGTACCTCTCAGAGCTAAATTGAGTTGACGATACACTGACTATTGTAGTGATTTGTATTGTAGCTACTAATAGAATTAAAAAATGGAACATAGAACAATATTTGCACATATGAATTTTAATAACTTGACAAAGTTAATATTTCTTCCTATAAGAATTTTATAGATTTTATAAGATATTAGAGGCTATAATAATCACTATATCTATTATGCAATTTAAACCAAAATCATTTATCAAATTCTAATTCTCTGTGTACAAAGATTCTATTTATTTCTTACTGTAGAGACCTCCATTTCAAGCTCTTCTACAAAAGTTCCAAAATATCCTTGAAAAAATGGTGCTGCATGAAATAAATTTACTACAAATTGTGTATGCATAAGAACCAAATTCACTTGAAGATATACTGACTATTGTACTGAATTGTTTTGTTCCTAACACTCATTTCGTATGAAGTTTATAAAATTCCTACACTCAGACTGAATAGAACTTTCGTAAACAGAGAATTAAAACTTGACAAATGATTTATTTCTTAATTGCATAATAGATATAATGACTATTGTAATGAATTGTGTTATAGCTACTTATATTTTACAAAATCTATAAGATTATTCTTATTGAAACTTTTTTTAACTTTATCAAGTTGTATTGATTAATCAGTGCAAATAATGTTCCATGTTCGTTTTCTTACTTCCTGTGAGGTTTGGTTTACCACTGATAAACCAAATTGGCTTCAGAATATCTAATATTCTCTTTAAGGGGAGGGACTCACGTCAAAAAAATTGAATTTAAAAATTCAATATCATCCCCATTCTCTTGCATATAAAAATGGTCAGTGAACGATGTTGGTGGTACTCGATGAAAGGATTTTTTACTGTTGGCTGACTTGCATATGCCTTTCAGTATTAACTTAAGCAAAGATCTTAGGTTTTCCACTCCGCGCGTCATTCAGACCAAACTGCTAGGCAGATTGGGCTAGTTGACGTCCCATTTTCTTCTTTACAAAAAGATACACCGGCTAAGCGGAGCAAAATATTTTTTTTTCATCCTGAAAGCAAAGTTAATCAATGATTTTGAAAATAGCATAAAATTTATTTATTATAAATTATGTCACTTAAAAACTATTACCTTTTATTAACATTTGCTCCGCTTAGCCAGTGCATCTTTTTATGCGGAAGAAAATGAGACGTCAATCAGTCCAATCTGCCTAGCAGTTTGGTCTGAATCACGTGCAGAATAGGTTGAAAACCAAGTTTCAAATGACATCTAAAGTTTGACCCAAAAAAAATTCTTTGCGCTGCTTTTACCTTTGGGGAATCTTAGTACCTTTGATGAACAAAATAAAAATATTATTTGCAAGTCAGATTTCACAATATTAGTAATCATTTTACAAATAAATGTAATTTTTTAATAACAAAAAAATAAGTAAATGAATGCATAATATTTTTAAAAACCTGTGAATAACACTGGGATGATCTCTTTTATTGACAACATCACTGACAATTTATCCAGTGTTGAAACATTCAGAAATGTACTGCAAACACATTAAATCACAACTTCAAAATAAATAATACATATTTGAACATTTCTGATGATTGTTGATTTTGTTTTAAACACTGTTCATTTTAAAAAAATAGCGAACGGCCCATGGAATTAAGCTAATAACATAGTATGAACAAAAAATCGAAACGTCAATTAGAGGTTATACTGCTCGAGTGTAGCAGAAGTCAATTTCCCGTCAGTAACACGCTGCGCATGCAATACGCATCAAACTATCATAGCGCATGCCCCGTTATTCGCGCAAATTCAAATATGATGTAAATGTTACTTTGTTGCATTGGAGACATCACACTGTCATCGGATCGTTTATATCGCGTTTCACTAATTGTTTTTAAAAATGGTAAACAGATAAAAATTTATTTACAAATACGTAATTAATTTTTTTATCTATAGAAAAAAATCATTAAAAAACAGGCATATTGCAGAAATCGGCAATTTTTCGGTTTTATGTCTAAGATTTTAAAGGTTCGGAGATCATACTTAACTAAACAAAGCTGCAGAAAATGAAAAAAAAAGATAATTATTAAATTTAAAAAAAAATCAACACCCTTAATTATTTTGTGTCAACAAAAAATCGGCCTTAATGTCCGCATATAAAAACAATAAAAAAATAAAATAGTTTCAAATTTAAATATAATATTATGATCATTTTTTAAGATTTTTGAGAAAATAAAATATAAATGGTACCGTAGAACTTGGCCATTTTTGCGAATTTCGGCTTATAACTTTACTAACACATAGATCACATGGAAATGAACATTTTTACAGAAAAACAAAAAAAATCGATTTTTTTACATTTTTGACCTGACTCCCCCCCCCCCCCCCCCTTAAACTCTCATAAATATTCGAAAAGAAATTGTCACTTGTTGAAAAGTGCACGGAAAAAAATTTGGTTGTGGCAACTACGTTTTCGATTTGCTGTACACAACGTCTAAAAAATTAGTTGCCTCAACCATATCGAATAGTAACCTCAACTATTCACGATTAGTTCTCGATTGGATTAGTTAGGTTAACTAATCCAATCGTTGGGACTACCACTCGAATAGTTGGGACTACCATTCGAATCGTCGGTATTATCATTCGAATCGTTGGTATTATCATTTGAGTTGCTAGGGAAATAGAATAATCGATTGGTTGCGTCAACTAATTTCTTGGTTATGGCAACTAATATTTTTTTTCCGTGTGGGACAATTTTTTTCCGATTTTTTATGAGAGTTTTAAACTCTCATAAAAATTAAAAAAAAAAAAATTGTCCCACTTCCCATTTAGGCTTAAAATGTTCGTCTTTATAAATAGTATGTTTAATATTTTTTCGGAAAAAATAAAAGATGTCAAATTTTTTTAAAAATCGATTTTTATGTTTATTAATTAAAAATCAATGCTTCGGAGGAGTTGAAGATTTTTGAAAATAAATTTGCATAAAAGTATACTTCAAAATGAAAAACTTTTATATACGTTTTTTTACGATGCGACTTACGTACATATATCCAAGAAGATACGGACAATCGAAAGTTTCTAAACGCAATTTTTCGAGCAATTTTTATAAATTCTCAAGTGCGCGAATTATGCGATGAAAAATTTTAAAAAAAATGAGCATGCTCTATCCATTAAGGTGAATGATTTAAAAAATAATCAACTATTTCGACGATGCTCATGTACGTACCGCTATATTTCAAAATCTTCGCCCTGTACTTTACGCCATTGTAAAGAAAACGATGGGTCTCTCCAGGGTTTGCTTCCTTAGGGACACATTCCCGTTTAAGAACCTCAGTCTCCTTGCTCTTTGTCCAGAACACCAGCGCAAACATCGTAGATTTCAAAATAATTGTAGGTTTCAAATCCTCTCCCTTCAATTCTGCGATCGTGCGATATTGACTGCGATGCTAGAACGATATCACTTCGTAACTAATACCCGTTCACTTTCTTTTTCTTCCCGTGTATGCGTCTGTATTCACTTCGTAGTTGATTATCTGTTCAAACGCGTATGACAAAAACCTATGATTGAGGCTAATACCAACTAGACGAAATAATGTTTGCGCTGATGTACTTATCGAAAAGCATGAATGCTCATGTGATCGAAAGGGAGATCATACCTAAAGAGGCAAACTTAGGAGAAATCCATCGCTTCATTTACAACGGGAAAAAATCTAAGGGCAAGATTTTGATGTACAGCAGTGAGTACATTCCGTACCTTGAAAGTTTCACGTCAGCACAGAGTATGTAAATACATTTTGGCTACCTCATAGGGGAAGCTTTGTGAAAAGCGAAAAATGACGAGGAAGCAATGTGCAAGTTTCTACTTTGCATCCTTGTTTCAAATAGATAAATAAACATGTGTTTTCGTTTTTCCTATTACGTAAACTTTGTTTAATTCGAAATTTTATATAAAACAAAAAGTTTTATACCGTTGTTCACTAAATTGTATATTTCTCATGGCTGAATATTATGTTGTTTATATACCAAACTTAGACTCGGTATCTCAAGTTTTGCAAAAGTTTCAATAGTTCAAAATTCCCTAAAATCAAAATATTCATACTGTTCTTCACTAAATTATATATCTATCATTACAGAATTATATTTCGTTTACCTACAAAATTTGCGCTCATTATCTTAAGTTTTTATAAAAATTCAAAATACCATCAAATCCGAACAACCCTACAAATTTATATCAAATTCAATACCAAACAACACCTGCTATAATAACTAATTAGCAAAATAGACTAAATATTACGAAAGTTAGAGCGACCACGCCCGTTACTTTTTTAAAATTCTAAAATAAAAACTTGTGTGTACAATTCGTTAAAAACTGCAACAATCAAAGAGGGGCTGGTGCTTCACCAAAAGCAAAATCATTGCAAGGGATTCATTGGAATCAAAAATCATTGGTAAATATCATTTAATATTCCATAGTATCTTATAATATTTCAATTGCAGATGACCGAGAGTATTTAGAGAGCTTCGAAGTGTCACTGGAGGTAAAAAAAAAGAAGATAATGATATTGCAGACCCGAAAACCGACTTCCCGAATGACGGTACTGCAAATATGATAGTCAATGCTGGGGGTGAAGAACATAATAATTTCCGACTGCAACAGAGTCCTAAAAGTAACATTTACTTTTCCATATTACTTCTCTACACTGTAAAAAAAAAAATCTGCTTGAAAATTAAGGTACCGGTACCGGAAGTTTTTTTTTCACAAACCGTCTCTTAAATTTCAAGCATAAATGTGTTGAAAATCCTAGATTAGTACACATGAAAATAATTTCAATGTTATTGGAATAGGAGTAGGTCTGTACTTGAAATTTAATATACAAACATCAGATATTTCTGATTATTCTACATAAAATTAATGTACGTCTAAATCTTATGTTGCAAAGCAGTACTTAAAAATTCAAGCACATGTCGTGGAAATTTTAAATGGACTTAAAAACAATAAAAACAAAATAGAAACATTACTCGGGCTGCCCGAGTCGGGCATTATTTTATCAGACATATTATGTCATCAGAAATTGTTGGCTATTGGTTTTCACCAAAGAAAATTTTTCACCTAAACCGGGGTATGAACCTACGACCATACCTAACAACGAACGCATGCTACCAACTACGATATCAACGACTTAGTAATTTTGGATATCTAAATAGCATAAAAGTTTTGCAACAATTATTCTCTCAATCATACTTATCATAGACATAACAAAATGTTCAATTAATCGCAATCAGAGCGTGCAATGTGTTTGGAAAGATTTTCAAGTGAACATAATTTTTTAAGAGAGGCTCAGGTATACGGATTATAGAAAAAATGATATGCCACAGCTTTTGAAGGTCTCGCCTCAAACATAGATTTGCCGCAGCGCGACATACTCAAATGTTTTTAAGAAATTCGATTTTGGAAATCTTGAGTAATTATGAGGAATCGATGTTTAAGAGGTAGTTGCGCTTCTCCCACCACTGCTCAATAATTCTCTGTGTACGAAAGTTCTATTCAGTCTGAGTGTAGGAATTTTATAAACTTCACAAGAAAACAGTGTTAGGAACAAAACAATTCAGTACAATAGTCAGTATAACTTCAAGTGAATATGGTTCTTATGCGTACACAATTTGTAGTAAATTTATTTAATGGAGTGTCATTTTTCAAGGATACTTTGGAACTTTTGTAGAAGAACTTAGAATAGAGGTCTCTACAGTAAGAAATAAATAGAATCTTTGTACACAGAGAATTAGAATTTGATAAATGATTTTGGTTTAAATTGCATAATAGATATAGTGATTATTATAGCCTCTAATATCTTATAAAATCTATAAAATTCTTATAGGAAGAAATATTAACTTTGTCAAGTTATTAAAATTCATATGTGCAAATATTGTTCTATGTTCCATTTTTTAATTCTATTAGTAGCTACAATACAAATCACTACAATAGTCAGTGTATCGTCAACTCAATTTAGCTCTGAGAGGTACATGATTTGTAGTAAATTCATTTAATGCTGTGATATTTTATCTAAATTGCTTTGGAACTTTTGTAGAAGAGCTTAAAATGGAAGTCTCTTGACTAATACAGACATGAATCTTCACTTAAAGAGAATATCAGATATTCTGAAGCCAATTTGGTTTATCAGTGTAAACCAAACCTCACAGGAAGTAAGAAAACGAACATGGAACATTATTTGCACTGATTAATCAATACAACTTGATAAAGTTAAAAATAGTTTCAATAAGAATCTTATAGATTTTGTAAAATATAAGTAGCTATAACACAATTCATTACAACAGTTATTATATCTATTATGTGTTAGAACTTTAGGTCTTAGAGAAGTTATGGAGTCGATAAGACAATAAATATAATGTGTGCCTTCTTCTAATAAAACTTTATTAATGTCAAACACATCTTGTCAGTTCGGAGATAATTTTATGACTGAGTAAAACGAAGAGCTAAATTAACAAACTGTCTCTTGTTTTACAAAAACTTGAGCGGGTCGAATCATCAATCATTGAGCGTTAAATTCATGCGGATCGTTCGAAGCCTTCTGCTTCAACACTTTCCCTCGAGACGAACGTATCTGTTGCATTCACCTAATTTTCTTAATCCCTAGTTGACTGCAACATTTTTGATGTTTCGTTCTTGGTAATCCTTTAGTGAATATGTCTGCAGCCATGTTGTCAGTAGATACATATTCGATCTTGATTTGATGATTTCTCAAGGCTTCGCGAACAAAATGATGACGAATGTCGATATGTTTTGTGCGTGCATGAAAAACTGGATTATCTGCCAATTTCAAAGCACCTTGATTATCGTTGTATAAGATAACTTTAGCTAGTTTTTCAAATCCTAGTTCCATGAGAAAATTGTTCAGATATATAGCTTCTTTTGTAGCTTCCGAAAGGCCCATATATTCGGCTTCTGTAGTCGATAAAGCGACAGTGCGTTGCTTGCGAGCTTCCCAACTGATAGCGGTACCGCTCAAGATAAAAACATATCCTGTATAGGATCGTCGATCTATGTGGCAAGCTCCCCAATCTGCATCAACGAATCCTCGCAAATTTTGGGTATCCTTTTGGAAAATGATTCCTTGATCGGTTGAGCCTCTTAGGTAGCGAAGAACTCTCTTTGCGGCTGACCAGTGCTCCGTGTTAAAGCAATCGTTAAATTGACTGAGTGAACTTACAGCATAAGCAATGTCAGGTCGTGTAGCCACAGCCAAATACATTAGTGCTCCTATTAATTCCCTGTAAGGTACTTTCTCAGATTTTTCTTGGTATTTTTCTTGTTGAATGTCTTGTTTCGTAAGTTTGACACTGGAATCAAACGGAGTTGTCACCGGTTTGGAGTTCTCCATGTTGAAACGTTTTAATACATCTTCGATGTATCCTTTTTGTGAGATCTTGATTTCGTCTTTGCTTTGGGACAACTCAATTCCAAGGAAATAGTGAGCAGCTCCGAGATCTTTCATTTCAAAATTTTTCATCAGATCCTTTTAGAGTTGTGATATCCAATTCGTTTCTTGACATGCAATTAGAATATCATCGACGTAGACCGTTATCAACAGCAATACTTCCCCTCGTTTGATCCAGTATATGCATGGGTCAGCGTTTGTGGGCTTGAGACCGGTTTTTCGCAATTTTTTGTCGAGTTTAAGGTGCCATTGTCTACCGGATTGACGAAGGCCGTACAATGATTTTTGTATGAGGCATACTTTTTCTCCTTGTTTCAAATCTTGAAGCATTTTCTGTGCTTTGGCATGTAGCGGATTTTTCTTATCGTTTTTCGTGACTATTCTGTCTAGGATGTCTTCGAGTAATTCTGGCTTCTCCATGTAAATCTCTTCATCAACTTCGCCATTCAAGTACGCTGTAGTTACATCGAGTTGATGAATTTTCATATCATATTGAGCTGCAAGAGCCATAGTCATGAGTACAGAACTTAGTCGAGCTACTGGTGCAAAAGTGTCGTGAAAATCTACGCCAAAACGTTGGGTGAATCCTTTAGCTACCAGTCGTGCTTTGTGTCGTTCCAAAGTTCCATCGGGATTATATTTCTTTCTCAATATCAATCGGCATCCTACAATACTGTGATCTTTAGGACGTTCTACTAATTTCCACGTTTCTTTCTTGATTAGAGATTCAAATTCGCTTCGTATGGCAGTATTCTTCAATTTCCGGACTAGACAGTGCTTGTTTCAGAGTAATTTCAGCTAAACCTGCATATTCGTCAGGTATATGTTCCAAAGCGTCAACGTAATGATACTGCTTTTTAGGTCGGCCTCTTGTTCCGTCGCGAATAATCTGGGGTCTTCCTGGACCTCTTCTTCGTTCCAATGGGGCTGCTAGAACTTCTTCGTTTTCATGAATCGTGTCTGATTCGTCTCGTTCATCTTCTTCATTCGAAGATTCCGTTTCGAACCGAGCATCGTTAGCGTTTTCTGCGTCCTGTATATCATTCTCGAAAAAATCGTTAATCGGTTGTAAGTCGATTTCAATAATGGGATTCTTCTCTTCCGATCGTAGTCCATCTGCTACTTGGAGTTCTTTTAGGAGTGAATCTTCTTCTAAAAATTCATCAAATTTTTCTTTAGATTGGAATTCGTTTAGAAACTTTACGTCTCGTGTCGCCACGATTCTTTGTTCGCTCGGAATCCAAACTCTGTACGCTTTCGATTAATTGGAGTATCCAATGAATGTTCCTTCTCGAGATCGGGGTTCAAACTTCCCCTTATTCGGAATTCTGTCGAGAACATAGACTTTGGATCCGAATGTGCGAAAATATGATACCGTTGGTCGTTTTCCGAACCAAAGTTCATACGGGGTTTTACCATCAAGGCATTGAGACGAGCAGCGATTTCGAACATGATTCGCTGTTGCTACAGCTTCGGCCCAAAAAGAAAGAGGCAGATTAGATTCGATTAATATGCATCTGGCCATCTCAACTATCGTTCTATTTTTTCTCTCTGCAACCCCATTTTGTTCAGGAGTATATGGGATAGTCAGTCTTCTTTCGATTCCGCATTGCTTTAAATATTCATCGAATTCTCGGTTGCAGAATTCTCCTCCATTATCGGATTGTAGAAATTTTATTTTTCTTTCAAGCAGATTTTCGACCCTCGTTTGGAATTCCTTGAACATGGCTAGAACTTCGTTCTTCTTCTTTATAAATTTTATCTCGCACCATCGAGTGCAGTCATCAATAAAAGTAACGAAGTACTTTGCACCGCTCAGCGATTCAGTCCTCATTGGACCACACACATCTGCGTGAATAATTTCCAAGGATTCTGTGACTCGATTCGACGATTTAGGTAGAGGAATTCGGGTAAATTTTCCACGCAAACAAGTCGTGCAGGGTGGCAATTTCTCATCTTTTTCCAAATCTATACCTAGAACAGCTTCATTCTTCGCCAATTCTTTGAGACTTTTCTCATTCAAGTGTCCAAAACGTTCGTGCCACATTACTAGCTTGGATTTGCTTGATTCCATCGATTGTTTAGCTGATTCTCCTGTGGGTTGTCGAATATAGTAAAGCCCATCATCTGCTCTATCTGCTATCATCTTGATATTTTTCTGTTGATCTGTGACGATCGCTTCTACTTTCTTGAAGAGAATGTCGTACCCTTTGTCTGCAATTTTTCCCACCGATATTAGATCGGATCGCAAATCTGGTACGTGCAACGTATTTTCGAGACTCGCTACTTTCTTGTCTTTGCCGTTGCTGACCAATAACTTCACGGTTCCTTTTCCTCGCACCGCAGTTGATGCGCTACTTGCAAGATTTAGTGTAGGACAATTAGATTCTTCCAATGTTTCGAATTTATCTTCACTATGGCACATGTGTGACGTACATCCACTATCCAAGCACCATTTAGTGTCAGGATCTTTCTCTATTTTCAAAGCTGTTGCCGCTCTCGTAGATTTCTCAATCACTAAATAACCAACTTCTTCAACGTTTCTGGATTTTTCTTGAGTATTGTCTCTTTTCGAATAACATTCAGAGGCTTTGTGGCCCTTTTTCTTGCACTTGTTACATTTGAATGGGAAACTTTCCCTTTGCTTATTTTCTTCTTTGTTCTCATCGTTTGACGTTTCTCGTTTTATGAATTTCTTAAAATTCTTCCTTGCAATCATGGCATTCGGTGTAGCTTCCTTGATATTCTCTTTTCGTGCGTCGTTTTCTTCAAAAATCTTTATTTTTAAAGCTTCTGGTGACGGCAACTCGTCCCGTGACTCGATCGCACAACGAAAATTTTCGAAGCTTGTTGGTAAACTGTAGAGTAACATTATTGCAAGTAATTCCTTGTTAATTTCCACATCCATTTCGTCTAGCTTGTCGACGGCATCGAAAAATTTCGTAACGTGTTCACGAACGTCGTCTTCTTCTCGCATTTTCTGCAGAGTCAATTGCTTCAGTAACGTCGCTTTCCTGGCCGGTCCTTTTGACTGGTAAATTGATTCCAGCTTCAACCATATTTCTCGTGACGTTACACATCCTTTAATTTGTCTTAACTGTGATGGACTGATCGCGAGGATGAGATCCGATCGTGCTTTTAGATCAGTTTCAGACCAGTTGTTCGCCGCTTGGACTGATGCATTATCATTGGGTATGACTTCGGGTTTTACTTTTTCACCCGATACATACTTCCAAGCATCGTTTTTTTTATTAATAATGCTTGTACTTCCATTTTCCAAGTATCGTAATTATCCTTTCCCAAAGTCTCTAACCGTGCCGAATTCATCGCGTTCATTTTTCGTCACTGAATTGATGATTCTCTTCGGGGATTAGATTTTTCGTATATTTTGTCTTATTCTTCTTTACAAAACTATTATGAGCTTGCTGGGCCCATAACCTGTTAGAACTTTAGGTCTTAGAGAAGTTATGGAGTCGATAAGACAATAAATATAATGTGTGCCTTCTTCTAATAAAACTTTATTAATGTCAAACACATCTTGTCAGTTCGGAGATAATTTTATGACTGAGTAAAACGAAGAGCTAAATTAACAAACTGTCTCTTGTTTTACAAAAACGTGAGCGGGTCGAATCATCAATCATTGAGCGTTAAGTTCATGCGGATCGTTCGAAGCCTTCTGCTTCAACATTATGCAATTAAGAAATAAATCATTTGTCAAGTTTTAATTCTCTGTGTACGAAAGTTTTATTCAGTCTGAGTGTAGGAATTTTATAAACTTCATAAGAAAACAGTGTTAGGAACAAAACAATTCAGTACAATAGTCAGTATATCTTCAAGTGAATTTGGTTCTTATGCATACACAATTTGTAGTAAATTTATTTCATGCAGCACCATTTTTTCAAGGATATTTTGGAACTTTTGTAGAAGAGCTTGAAATGGAGGTCTCTACACTAACAAAGAAATAGAATTTTTGTACACAGATAATTAGAATTTGATAAATGATTTTAATTTAAATTGCATAATATATATAATGACTATTGTAGTGAATTGTATTGTAGCATCTAATATCTTATACAATCTCTAAAATTCTTATAAGAAGAAGTGCTAAAGGTGGGGGGGGGGGGGGAGTCAGGTCAAAAATTTAAAAAAATCGATTATTTTTTTTTCTGTGAAAACATTCATTTCCATGTAATCTATCTATTAGTAAAGTTATAAGCCGGAATTCGCAAAAATGGCTAAGTTTCTACGGTACCATTCATATTTAATTTTCTCAAAAGTCGTAAAAATTACCAGAATATTATATTTGAATTTTAAATTATTTTATTTATTTATTTTTGTTATATGCAGACATTATGGCCCATTTTTTGTTCACACAAAATAATTAAGGGTGTTGAAAAAAAATGCCAATTATTTTTTTTTTTTCTCTTCGGCAATTTCGTTTAGTTAAGTATACCCTCTGAACCTGAAAAATCTTAGACCTGAAGCCGAAAAAATGGCCGATTTCTGCAATATACCTGATTTGTTAATGATTTTTTTCTATATAATAAAAAGTTTAATACGTGTTTGTAAATAAATTTTTATTTGTTTACCATTTTTTAAACCAGTTAGCGAAACGCGATACAAATGACGCGATGAGAGTGTGATGTCTTCAACGCAACACGTAACACTTACATTATATTCGAATTCGCGCGAATAATGGGACATGCGCTGTGATATCTTAGCACGTATCGCATGCGCAGCGTGTTACTGCCCCGAGAAGTTACTTCTGCTACACGCGAGACGCATAACCTCGAATTGACGTTTTTATTTTTCCTTCATATTATGTTATTAGTTTGATTCCGTTGGACATTTACGGTTGTTTTTCAATTAATAGTGTTTAAAACAGAATCAACAATCATCAGAAGTGATCAGATATGTAAATTTGTTATGAAGTGATGATTTAATTTTTGTGCAGCACATTTGTGAATGTGTCAACACCGGATAAATTTTCAGTGATGTTGTCAATAAAAGTGATCATCCCCATATTATTTACAGGTTTTTTTCAAATTATGCATTCATTTACTTATTTATTTGTAAAAAAAAAAAACATTTATTAATAACATTATTAATAATATTCTGTAATCTGACTTGCAAATAATATTTTTATTTTGTTCATTAAAGGTACTAAGGTGCCCCAAAGATGAAAACAGCATAAACATTTTTATTTGAGTGGTAAGCTTTAGATGCCATTTGCCGAAACTTGGTTTTAAACCTATTCTGCGCGTGATTCAGACCAAACTGCTAGGCAGATTGGGCTGGTTGACGTCTCATTTTCTTCTTCCTTAAAAGATACACCGGCTAAATGGAGCAAAAGTTAATAAAAGGTAATATTTTTCAAGTGACATAATTATTACTAAATAAATTTTATGCTATTTTCGAAATCAGTTATTAACTTTGCTTTCAGAATGAAAAAAAAATATCTTGCTCCATTTAGACGGTGTATCTTTTTATAAAGAAGAAAATGAGACATCAACTAGCCCAATCTGCCTAGCAGTTTGGTCTGAATCACGCGCAGCGTGGAAAACCGAAGACCTTTGCTTAAGATAATAAATTCATGTACTATTTTAGTAATGATTGATTTAGTAACCATGTGTTGTAATTTTACATCACCGGATTGGTAACATTCATAGACACATACCAAATTTACTATGCAACTATATTAATGTTTATTTCCTGCAGCGAGTTTTGTAAATTTCTCACACTTTTGTGTCGCAAGAACACAAACATTTTGCAAAAAGTAGTACACCTGTTACGTCTCGTAACTTTCGGGTCCTGTACCCTTGGAAAAATTCACGTAAAGACTCTGGAGCAGGCAAACAGGGATGCATGGCGAACGTTCGAAAAACCTGGAGGCCCATTATGCCCGCCTCGCGTAGTTGAGTGTCTATGAGCACTTTACACGTGGCCGGGTGGGCTCTCCAGTCACGCGGGTCGGAGCTCACGCGTCTAGAATATCGACTTATATCATTGTTTAAACAACCGAGGAATATCTCTTGTTGTTTATTTAAATTAGGATCACCGGACGCAGAGTAATCTGACCCTAGCCTCGTGCAAAAGGCAGAGCGACTTCGAGCTGTAACGCCGAGGTGCTCACAGAAAGACCCTAAACACTAAGAGGTCCCTGCAGTTAAAGCCGCCTAAATGTCTGCGTTTTTCTTTGCTGAAGAGTCGGTAAACCTGAGAGCCATAGCTTTTGCAGTGCGGAGTTGGGAGTCACACGTGGGCATCGGATGTTTTAAATAAGATAGGTACATGAGATCAAAGACAAAGGATGGATTGTCAATCCCGCGAAAGACCTCGTCCGTTGACTTGTTTTTTTTTTGTGGTGCCAACTCCGGTGCGCACAGTTCGTCTTCTACCGTAAACAATCCAAGGAAGAAAGTGTTGTGTTGCAAACGAACGCTGTTGATTATAACTAAACCTATGTCATCGGTCGCCGGATAAAAATTAATAAACCAGCGACGATTGTATATGCCGACGCGACCAGTGAGATCACCATTCGGCGGAGCCAAACTTCTCGGGAATGACCATACCAACGCAGTGCAAAAGGAGGAAGGTGTATCAAGATTGCAGTGGGCTAGGAGAAGATGGACATAGCAGAACGGGACAGCCTAAGGAGAACGAGAACGTTATACCGAATCGACTCCACAGTGCGTGTGCGGGAGAAGGATGGAGCGCTGCAGCCTATAACGAACAACGCTACCGCGAGGGCACCTCATCGCGTGCGTAAGAAGAGGAGCGAGCGCCATAGCTAGCCAAGGTCCACGCTACAGCGAGGGCACTCCATAGCGCGTGTGTAAGAAGAAAATGAAGAACAAGGAAGCTACGAAAGGCGGGAGCGCAAGGAGGACAGCATCATAGGCCTACAAGCAGCAGAGGGAAGGCGATGGGGCTATAGGAACTCTCCTCCCTCCGCCTGTGGACACCCCGACGTCCCCTTGATGACTCCTATGGTTTAGGAACAATAGGATTTAAATAATAATTGTTTACGATACATATATATATATCTTCACATAATCATATGAACATTCATATTATAGTTGTTGGTTAAATTTAAGGTTTATTCCATTAGCTTCAGGATATTGTTAATTAATTATTTCAATTATTTCAAAGATCGAGATTTCTCTAAATTAATAAATGAAGTGTGTTAATTTACAAAAGTAAATCCGCATTTTTAAGTTGTCGAGATCGAAATCATTATCTTTGAAAATATATAATTTATTGTTTATCGTCTTCAATAATTATTAATTGTCAATTAACAAATCGTTGCCTTTGTAAAATTCAGGAGTTTTATGCAAATGAGATTTGAATTATTTACCATAGATCGAATAATTTATGCATAATCGATAATTGTTAATTATTAATATTGAGACCATAGTGTTAATAAGCTAGCTCTAAGACAAAAGGCATGGTGGGGACGACTGAATGAACTCTAGTGGGTGCCCCCTCTCAGGGGTTATCATTTGTATATCTTCAGATGTCTATATAAGATGTAGCCCTTGACGCGCCGCGTCAGTCCCGGTCTACAGTTTTTTCGCGCAGTAGTTTTAATTCGCCGCTCACAGTCACACTGGTTACCCGAACCTTTGTGGTAGTCGAACTTTGAAATTTTGGTCATAGCCGCGTGAGTTAATAGTTCAAGTCCGTCGTTCCCCGGTCATTAGTGAATTTTAGCCAATTTGAAGTGTAAGATTCAGTGATCACCTGTGTGCTCTTGTATTCCGTTCAGTTTTTGTTTCAAAATAAACCGCAGTGTTTAAAGAAAAAAATATCAAGTGTTGTGCCTTTAATTAATTACTGCACTCAACGATCACCCTACAACCGACTCCTGCTGCCGTTCACGCTGAAACTTCCCGTCACCTTTGACGTCGCACCATCGGTTCCAGCTACCCGACCATCGTTTTTACATCCACCCATCGGCCTTTACAGCAGTACCGGTAAGTCAGTTTTCCGTTTATTATCAAAGTCGAAGAAACACCCTTAGGCCTTTTCCCGAGCTTTTGCCCGAGAGGGTAGGCTCTAAACAAGGCCATAACACCCATCCGCCCTTATAATTCACCTGTAATCTAGCGTAACAGGGAGAGCCTCACTCTCCTTTGCCTAGAGTGAATTTTCGGGAAAAACGGATCTGTGCCGTAACAAAAATTGGGGGCTCGTCCGGGATCTAAAGAGTGTTTCTTCGTCCAAATTATTTTTGCTTGATTTCGCTTCTTCTTTGTAGTCTCTTTCCTTGTGCATGGGTATGAATTTTGGTGTGAGTGGGTAACAGAACCTGGGAAACTCTGTTACCAATAATCGATAGCAGAACCTGAGAAATTCTGCTATCAGTGGCTATTAATTAATAAATGACAGAACCTGGGAAATTCTGTCATTATTGTGTGTGTGAAAATTGTGAATAGAGCCTGGGAAACTCTAGTCCCAATTGTTAATGGTAGAACCTGAGCAACTCTGCCATTGACTGTTGTGAATGAATTGGCAGCAGAACTTGGTAAAATTCTGACTGTTAGTTGATGCGCTTGAGAAATATATATATTTGCTTTTATATTGTTCCGTATTGTTTGTGTGAGAGTATAGTTAAAATTCGGGAAAAAACTGTGTAAATTGCGTTGTATTCGGATATTGCGGTGTTTCATTTTCAGGAAATTTTTGTGCGATAAAATTAAAATCATTTTCAGGAAATTTTTGTGCGTTAAAATTAAATTCCTTCTCAGGGAATTTTTTTTTTTTTGTGCGTTAAAATTAAAATTCATTTTCAGAAAATTTTTGTGCGTTAAAATTAGATTCAGAAAAATTTGCGATATTAAGTAGTGTTTCATTACAAGAAATTTTCATGCGTTAAAATTAAATTCATTCCTAGGGGATTTTCGTGCGTTAAAACTAAAATTCGGAAAATTTGCGATATTAAGTAGTGGTTCATTACAGGAAATTTTCGTGCGCAAAATTAAATTCATTTTCAGGATATTTTCGTGTGTTAAAAATTAAATTCAGAAAAATTTGCGATATTAAGTAGTGTTTCATTACAGGAAATTTTTATGCATTAAAATTAAATTCATTGTCAGGAAATTTTCGTACGTAAAGTTAAATTCATTTTCAGGAAATTTTCGTGCGTTAAAATTAAATTCAGAAAAATTTGCGATATTAAGTAGTGTTTCATTACAGGAAATTTTCATGCATTAAAATTAAATTCATTGTCAGGAAATTTTTGTGCGTTAAAATTAAATTCATTTTCAGGGAATTTTTGTGCGTTAAAATTAAATTCATTACAGGAAATTTTTGTACGTAAAATTAAATTCATTACAGGAAATTTTTGTACGTAAAATTAAATTCATTTTCAAGAAATTTTTGTGCGTTAAAATTAAATTCATTTTCAGGAGATTTTCGTGCGTCAAAATTAAATTCGGAAAAATTTGCGGCAGTAAATAGTGTCTCATTTTCACGAAATTCTCGTGCGTTAAAAATAAAGAGTAAAAATTGCGATATTATAACGGTATATTATCATTCTCAGGAAATTGCGTGTTAGTTCTTTTGGGATCTGTCATTGGGAATTTTTCGGTGAAACGCTTATTATATGCATTCAGGAATTTTTTTTTATTATTGGTAACCGGTTAAATTGCGTGAAATAGAAATTTATATTTATGACTTCCTTGAGTAACTTACAAGTTTTTAAATGTAATGGGAACGCGTTCACTCGGGCAAATTGACAATAAGGTTGTACACGAGTACCCTAACGAAAGGGAAATAAAAAAGAACGCGAAAAAATTTGATAATCTTGTCGTGGACGACGAATTAATTTCTGAGGACGAAAGCGAAGACGAAAACGCGACTTTGAAATCATCAGAAAAGGGAAGCGTCCCCCGTTTAGAAGAAACGAACGAATTTTTAAGAGAATTACCATCGGGATCTAAATTTTCTTCTAGCAGTTTTTTGGGAAATAATTCCGCTAAGATGCCTGACAATCCAGAACGTGTAGATGCTACGAGCTTGGCTCTTTTGAGGGATGCAATAAACTTAGTGCCGGATTTTGATGGGAAACGCGAAAATTTGGGCAGATACGTTATGGGGATGGAGGATGCGAAGGCCATGGTTGGCGAGGCCCTTGATGTGCATTTATTGCGGCTTTCGAAAACTAAGTTGTCATCCTCTGTTTGGAATAGAATATCAAAAATTACTTTCACTGGCACGACGGAATTAATTAGGTATTTGAAAAAAACATATGATCCACCGAGAGATATTTACCAGCTAACCGGAGAACTGGGAAGTAGTTTTCAACGCCACGCAGACTCGGTAGATGATTTTGCGGATCGTATTCAAATACTCGCGGATCAAATCATGGACGCGTATAGGAGTAAAAATAATAATCTACCCGCGGCTGAAAAAGAACGAATAGAAGAAATGGCCTCAAAATGCTTCCAGCGCGGTCTTAAAGACGAAATTCATAGGGGTATCGGAGTACAACCTAATTTAAGTGATGCAATAAATAAAGCAAAAGAAGTAGAGCGCGAACTTGCAGATCTCGAGCAGCTTAGGGTAAATGATAATTCGAAAGTTAGTAAACCTCCGGAAAAATCGGAAAAAAAGATTAGCATAAATGTCGTAGAAAATGGGAATAGGAGCCCCAGTAAGGGATTGGGAGCGCCTGCAGTAGCGGGTGGTCTAGTATGTCAACTCTGTAATAAGAGTGGGCATGCGGCCGATACCTGCTGGGGATTGCACGGTAAGTCTACGCCGGTCGCCTGCCAGCTATGTGGCCAGGAAGGTCACACCGCAGCCAAATGCGGGTCATTGACCGCAGGGCCCCAAGCCGTTCGATCGACAACGGATCAGCTGACCGTTTGTCAGATCTGTGGCAAGCGGGGGCATCTGGCTGATAAATGTTTTTTTATTCCTTGTCGTAAGTGTGGGCGAAAGGGACATTTGACGGAGTCCTGTTTTCAGACGCAGCAGGCTGCAGAAATGCAAAACTCTGCTTCGGGACCGGGTGCTCCGCAAATGGGGCAAAATATGCCATCTTCGCCGCCCATGCAATGCTACGCGTGCCAGGGATGGGGGCACATGGCTCGGAGCTGCCCTAGTCGAGTGAGTGGTCAGGGGAATCCAGGGATGCGGAGTCCTACTGGCCCACCCAATATCAGGGGGGTTGGATGGCCCGTGTCCTACGCCCAAGCGGCAGGATTCTCCTATCCTTCGTCGATCAGCTGTAGTTACTGTAGGCAAGGTGGCCACGTGATCGCTGAGTGTCAAGTCCGTGCAGCAAGGTACGGACCTCTGAACACTCAGGGAAACGGGGATGGCCTTCCTGCGCCGGGTGCCCAGGCAGAGGCCAACTCGCGGGTGCACCCAACCATGGTAATAGCAACATCGGAAATACCAACTCATTACCACGAATAGTCGATGTATACCTTACGCGAAAAACTGATGACATTATTTTACCAACTATTTCATTAGACTGCCTAGATACTTCCAAATCCTTGTTGTTTATGTTAGATTCTGGGGCCAGTAAAAATATCATTAAAAAACAAAGTGTAGCACCGAGTGCTGTAATCCATCGAGATGAAATTTTGAGATTGAGCGGTATAACGAAAAATCTTGTTTATACTTTGGGCTACGTTGTTGTAGATGTTCTAGGTCGGAACACTATTTTCCACGTAGTTCCTGATGATTTTCCAATCAATCAATCCGGTATCTTGTCATCAGAATATTTCCGAGATAATTTGGCAAAAATTGACTATGAGGAGAGCTTATTAGAGGTTCGAAAACTGGCTATTCCATTTCACACCCGAGAAAGTATGATTTTTCCTCCCAAATCCACGCGTCTGTTTTATGTTAGGATAAAAAACGATGATGTGAGGGAGGGTTTCTTGCCTACTATATTGCCAAGTGGCGGAATTGTAGTACACCAAGGTCGGGTGAGGAATCATCAAGGCAAGGTGTATTTGTATGCCACGAATCATAGCAATGTTGCTGTAAAGGTAGAGATACCAGTAGCAGAATTATTGCCAACGATGCTATCGAAATCCAATGTAGAGTCTAAGCTTGAAAATTCCGTCGTAAGTACCCTCCCGAGCTCGAATTTAGTCGGAGAAAATCGAGTCATTGCAGTAAAAAATTGCGCAGCCAATTCCTCTATTGTAGGGAGTCCAGAGAGAGTTTCGTGTCCAGAGAGAGTTTTGTCTAGTTTAAGTCCAGTTCCAGAGAGAGTTTCGTGTCCAGAGAGAGTTTTGTCTAGTTTAAGTCCAGTTCCAGAAAGAGTTTCGTGTCCAGAGAGTGTTTTGTCTAATTTAAGTCCAGTTCCAGAGCGAGTTTCGTGTCCAGAGAGAGTTTTGTCTAGTTTAAGTCCAGTTCCAGAGAGAGTTTCGCGTCCAGAAAGAGTTTTGTCTAGTTTAAGTCCAGTTCCTGAGAGAGTTTCATGTCCAGAGAGAGTTTTGTCTAGTTTAAGTCCAGTTCCACAGAGAGTTTCGTGTCCAGAGAGAGTTTTGTCTAGTTTAAGTCCAGTTCCAGAAAGAGTTTCGTGGCCAGAGAGTGTTTTGTCTAATTTAAGTCCTGTTCCAGAGAGAATTTCGTGTCCAGAGAGAGTTTCGTCCAGTGTTGTTCCAGGTCCAGAAAAGAAATCGTTGTCCAATGTTGTTCCAGCTCCAGAGAAAAAATTGTTGTTTAGTGTTGTTCCAGCTCCAGAGAAAAAATTATTGTCCAGTGTTGTTCCAGTTCCAGAGGAGAAGTCGTTGTCTATTGTTCCAGGTCCAGAGAAAAAATTGTTGTCTAGTGTTGTTTCAGTTCCAGAGAAGAAATCGTTGTCCAGTGTTGTTCCAGGTCCAGAGAAAAAATTGTTGTCCAGTATTGTTCCAGTTCCAGAGGAGAAGTCGTTGTCTATTGTTGTTCCAGGTCCAGAGAAAAAATTGTTGTCCAGTATTGTTCCAGTTCCAGAGGAGAAGTCGTTGTCTATTGTTGTTCCAGGTCCAGAGAAAAAATTGTTATCCAGTGTTGTTCTAGCTCCAGAGAAAAAATTGTCGTCCAGTATTGTTCCAGCTCCAGAGAAGAAATCGTCTATTATTCCAGCTCCAGGGAAAAAATCGTTGTCCAATATTGTTCCAGGTCCAGCGAAAAAATCATTGTCCAGTATTGTTTCAGATCCAGAGACTCGAGCAGGGTATGGTAAGAATTTGGAGAGTGGAAAAAATTGTAGCAAAAATTCTAAAAAGTCTTCAGTTGATGTCCAGAAAAATTGTCGCTTTGAAAAGGAGAAACGGGATGAAAGTCAGAAGAAAAAAATAACTGTAATTGATCAGATTGAGGTAGAGGATGAAAAAAGTAATGTTTCTCAATCTCATATTTCAGATGTTAATAAGAAATTTGTTTCGCTGTTTTTGTTTGTTTTGTTGTATTTATTCCAGACGTTCTGTAAAATGTCAAGTTCAACAGTAAATTCAGTTCCTGATAAAAAATCAAGAGACAATTGTAGTTTGGTGGCAAAATACAGTCAGAGATCGACGTCTGCACAAGAATATCTTGAGCCACTCGTAGGTTCAAGATTTATAATTGATTCCGATTGTTTCGCGTTTGGAGGGAAACTCTGCGATGAGTCACGGGTCGCGAAGGTCATGGAATTGTTGCGACTCGATCATCTAGCAGGAGATGAGATCTCTTCTATAAAGGAACTCGTAAGGGGTTGCGCGGATATCTTTTACCTGCCAGGTGAGGTATTGGGCGCCACGGATGTCGTGATGCACAGGATACCCACCACAGACGATTTTCCTGTGAATTCGAAGCAATATCGCTTTCCAGAGGTTCATAAAGAGGAGATTCGCAAGCAGGTGGGAGAAATGCTTGATGCTGGATTGATCAGGCCCTCAAGCTCACCGTACAATACGCCTCTGTGGGTCGTGCCGAAAAAGCCCGACTCTCAGGGAAATAAGCGGTGGCGAGTGGTGCTGGATTTCCGGCAGCTTAACGAAAAAACGATTGGCGACGCGTATCCATTACCAAATATCGAGGGAATTTTAGATCAGCTGGGTGGCGCGAAATATTTTTCTGTTTTTGATCTTGCGTCCGGTTTTTATCAAATAAAAATGCATCCGGATGACTGTCACAAGACTGCATTTACCACACCGTATGGACATTATGAGTACGTTCGTATGCCGATGGGATTGCGCAATGCACCTCCCACCTTCCAGAGAGCGATGGACATGGCGTTAATGGGTCTCCAGGGACAAGAGGTATTCGTATACTTGGACGATATTGTGGTATATGCGCGCACTTTAGAAGAACATAATGAAAAATGTTTAAGATTGTTTGATCGTTTGCGTAGAGCCAATTTATCTTTGCAGCCGGATAAATGCGAATTTTTGAAAAAAGAAGTAGGCTATCTGGGTCACCTTATCGGAGAGGATGGGCTAAAGCCCGACCCAAAGAAAATAGTTTCAGTTCGCGATTTTCCTCGTCCACGTAATGCTAAAAATATTCGCCAATTCTTGGGTCTAACGGGTTATTATAGACGTTTCATCGAAGGGTACGCGAAATTGGCTAAGCCTTTGACGACTCTTTTAAAATTAGATGCACCTTTTTTGTGGGGAAATGCTCAAGAAGAAAGTTTTCAAATCCTTAAGCACCATCTGTGCACAGAGCCTGTTTTAATTTTTCCAGATTTTTCAAAACCATTCGTAGTCACAACAGATGCATCCGGATATGCAATTGGGGGTATATTGTCGCAAGGGGAAATTGGTAAAGATCGGCCGATAGCGTACGCCTCACGTACGTTAAATGAAGCTGAAACGCGTTATGATACATATGAAAAAGAGGCTCTAGCGATCGTTTATAGTGTGCTACATTATCGTCCGTATCTGTACGGAAGAATCTTTACTTTGGTAACTGACCATAAGCCGCTCACGTGGTTCCGCACTTGTAAGGATGGGAATGCGCGTGTGTTGAGATGGAGATTAAAATTGGCCGAATATGAATATGATGTTGTTTATAAGGCCGGCGTATCAAATGTGAATGCGGATGCCCTGTCTCGAAATCCAGTAGATTCAGAGCCTACGTTAACAGACGGCGAAATCTTCATCTCTCGGATTACGGGTAACCACGATTTAACAGATTCCGAGATATTAACATTGTTGGGGGATGAGGAGCACGATGGTGACAGCGATGAGGAATTCGAAATAGAGGACGAGCAGGTGAGATATGAGAAGCAGTGGTGGGCATCGCTCACTTCTGAGGAAAGACTCAAGGCGGTCAGCGAGGAGCCGGAGCCCATGCTGCCCATCCGTAAGAACGCCACCGCCAAGCCAGGGGTAAGTAGAAAAGGCGCTGTCACAAGTACTGGTGAGGCTGCGGCGTCACCCCCTCGGATGCTCACTCGTCGGCAAGCCAAGCTGCAAAAGGAAGCCGAGGCCAAGCAAAAGCAGCTTGAAGAGAGACAACTTTAAGATTTTTCACCACAAGCGGGGTGTTCAACTTCTGGAAGAGTGGACCACGCGGAAGATGTTACAGCCTCCAACGAAGATCCTCTATGCGAAGATCCTCCATCCGAAGATTCTCCATCCGAAGACGAAGTAAGAGGGCCAAAGAAGAAGAAGAAGGGGCGTCGAATTGAAGACCCTCGGGAAGACTACTCCGACAATAAAGATAGTGACGATGACCAGTCACTCCACGGGGTTAACAACGAAGAGCTACCTACGGAATTTCCTGAGACTTCTATACGCGAAAATATTATTCAGTCGAGGGATTTATTTTTCACACGAAAGGACACTCTAGCGTATTTTTTAAATACCAAGGGTGAGCCTCTTGACCACGGGTCCCAAAAGCTGGCCGAGCGCAACGAGCTCCCGTATTTTCCTGACCTGTCGGTGGGAAAGGCGAGTGCTATAAAGCGAGGTAGCCGCTACCACGTAGCTCTACCAGTCAGCGAGGACTCGGGTGAAGGGCCTTCCATAATTCTCTCACATATGCGCGACGCGATTCGGGGTTTGAAAGAGTGTATGGAAGCATCGGATATGCAGAGTGTGAGTTTCGCGAAAACTGATTTTGTAAGTAATGTACCGTGGGAAAATATAATCGCGGAGTTTCGATCTAATTTTTCAGGTAGTCCAATGAAAATTATCGTATGTCACGGGATCATACGTTATCCTAATCGAGAGGAACGCGAAGGAATAATTCGCGAAATGCACAGTTCGGCAGTCGGAGGTCATCGAGGTGTTTCAAAAACTTATAATAGAATTCGACACTACTATTTTTGGGAAAAAATGAAAGTTGATATTCAACAATTTATCCAGCAGTGCCTTCCCTGTCAGCTAAAGAAATGCGTGCGTATAAAGACAAAACAGCCGATGATAATTACGGATACGCCGGGTAGTGCATTTGATAAAGTCGCGTTAGATATCGTCGGTCCGATTCCAAAAACGAAGCGAGGTAACGAGTACATTTTAACCATCCAGGATCAACTCACAAAATTTTGCATTGCAATTCCTTTAGCCAACGCCACTTCGGTAACCATAGCAGATGCTCTGGTCAAGCATTTTATTAGTATTTTTGGACCTCCTAAAGCTATACTCACGGATCAGGGTCGAAACTTTTTGAGTGGACTGATCAAACGAGTAGCTCGCAGATTTAGAATTAAAAAGATTCGAACCACGGCTTTTCACCCTCAATCTAATGGGTCTTTAGAACGTTCGCATCATGCTCTGGGAGAATATATTAAGCAATATGTGGATCGCGAATTTGATTGGGATGAGTGGGTGGAATTGGCAATTTTCAATTATAATACCAACGTTCACGAGGGGACAAAACATACTCCTTATGAGTTAGTCTTTGGAAAAATTGCTCGAACGCCCTCAAGTGAACCGCTGCATGTGGAAGATAAACTTCCAACATATGATGATTATCTTGTTAAACTCGTTACCCAGCTTCACGAAATTCGAGAAATAGCACGGTCAAATTTAATTGCGTCAAAAGAAAAATCGAAGAAATTATACGATAAACGTGCGAATCCAAAGATATTTAAAGTTGGAGACTATGTATTTTTACAACAGGGCCCGAAACCGAAAAAGTTGGGTGATCAGTATACCGGTCCGTTTAAAGTCGTTGAGATTCTGGGTAATCAGAACGTAAAAATTGAGTTAAAAAATCGAAAAACGCAAATCGTGCATGCAAACCGTCTTAAACATTCACATATCGTACCGCAGTAAATTTCTACGAAGCCAACAGGAGGCACCCTACTCCTGGAGGAAATAGTTTTTTTATAAGTAAAATCCCATAAGCATGAAAACCTATATTACGGAATGAGTCAATGCTTCGCCAATTTTTAAGTGCAAATATTTCGCCTATAGCTTATTTGTCGTAGAAAACAAATATATAATTTTTGCTTACTTGCTGAGATTTTTTTAATGCTTTTTCTTTGCAAAATATTATCTAAGCAATTGTGGGAAGAGGGGGGGTTATCTTTAATCAAAGTAGATTTTATTTTTGAAAGGCAGATCTGATGGATGCGGTTGGAAGAGAAGCTGGTCAAGCAATGACCGCTGGTGGTTGGAAGCACCTGCCACTATACCTCCGTCTGAGGGTAGTGGTATTGAAAGACATGACCCGGATTTTGGAAAAATAGTGCAAAATAATCAGGACCAGAGTAAAGTCAAAATACAGAATAAGAATCGGATTCTTCCTGTAAGAAATGCAAGTACCATGTTGTATCCCGATTTAACTGCAACAAGTGAAGCTCGATTTCTTTAAAGAGCGTTTTTCTCTTCTTATCATAATTAGACTTTTGCCATTTTTCTTCCTTCAACAGTTTATATATATATTTTTTAAATCTAAATACATAATTGGTCCTGATTAATATATTCTCAAGTAAATTGTTGCATAGATCATTCCTTTATTTTATTTTTTATTTTTTATTTTTTTTAAATATTTGAAATGGCAAATTATTTTAGCTTCTGGTGTGAATGTGAATTTATAATCCTCCTTTCATATTAATTCTCTTTCCAAGAACTTCCGAAATATTCCTATGCGACTATAATTTGATCCTTAATTATGTTTGTGGTATCTCGTTCCAATCCTTGTATAACCCTGAACCGAGATACAAAAGAGATATTTTTAATTACGTAATAATTCAGTTATTATTTAGCCTAGATAAATTACAATTAATTTTTTTTGTCAGCAATTTGAAAAATCTGAAGATAATAGCCTAGCCGGATAAATAGTATTAAAAGTAGTATAAGTATATTCAAACAATATTACAAGATTAAGTGAAAAATAATTTGAGGAGCGATAAGGAGGGGATATTGTAAGGATTGGCATTCCATCTTTGGGTTTCCTTGTAAAAATATGCACGCTTTATGTTTCATACATATACTGTTTTTGTATTATGTTTAGCCCGTGTGATTCCAACTGAGCATCCCAAGGTAGGCCTTTCCGAGGTCGAGCGCCGTTTTTCAAAGCGACGCTCGTCTGAGGGGGGAGGTGTTACGTCTCGTAACTTTCGGGTCCTGTACCCTTGGAAAAATTCACGTAAAGACTCTGGAGCAGGCAAACAGGGATGCATGGCGAACGTTCGAAAAACCTGGAGGCCCATTATGCCCGCCTCGCGTAGTTGAGTGTCTATGAGCACTTTACACGTGGCCGGGTGGGCTCTCCAGTCACGCGGGTCGGAGCTCACGCGTCTAGAATATCGACTTATATCATTGTTTAAACAACCGAGGAATATCTCTTGTTGTTTATTTAAATTAGGATCACCGGACGCAGAGTAATCTGACCCTAGCCTCGTGCAAAAGGCAGAGCGACTTCGAGCTGTAACGCCGAGGTGCTCACAGAAAGACCCTAAACACTAAGAGGTCCCTGCAGTTAAAGCCGCCTAAATGTCTGCGTTTTTCTTTGCTGAAGAGTCGGTAAACCTGAGAGCCATAGCTTTTGCAGTGCGGAGTTGGGAGTCACACGTGGGCATCGGATGTTTTAAATAAGATAGGTACATGAGATCAAAGACAAAGGATGGATTGTCAATCCCGCGAAAGACCTCGTCCATTGACTTGTTTTTTTTTTGTGGTGCCAACTCCGGTGCGCACAGTTCGTCTTCTACCGTAAACAATCCAAGGAAGAAAGTGTTGTGTTGCAAACGAACGCTGTTGATTATAACTAAACCTATGTCATCGGTCGCCGGATAAAAATTAATAAACCAGCGACGATTGTATATGCCGACGCGACCAGTGAGATCACCATTCGGCGGAGCCAAACTTCTCGGGAATGACCATACCAACGCAGTGCAAAAGGAGGAAGGTGTATCAAGATTGCAGTGGGCTAGGAGAAGATGGACATAGCAGAACGGGACAGCCTAAGGAGAACGAGAACGTTATACCGAATCGACTGCACAGTGCGTGTGCGGGAGAAGGATGGAGCGCTGCAGCCTATAACGAACAACGCTACCGCGAGGGCACCTCATCGCGTGCGTAAGAAGAGGAGCGAGCGCCATAGCTAGCCAAGGTCCACGCTACAGCGAGGGCACTCCATAGCCCGTGTGTAAGAAGAAAATGAAGAACAAGGAAGCTACGAAAGGCGGGAGCGCAAGGAGGACAGCATCATAGGCCTACAAGCAGCAGAGGGAAGGCGATGGGGCTATAGGAACTCTCCTCCCTCCGCCTGTGGACACCCCGACGTCCCCTTGATGACTCCTATGGTTTAGGAACAATAGGATTTAAATAATAATTGTTTACGATACATATATATATATCTTCACATAATCATATGAACATTCATATTATAGTTGTTGGTTAAATTTAAGGTTTATTCCATTAGCTTCAGGATATTGTTAATTAATTATTTCAATTATTTCAAAGATCGAGATTTCTCTAAATTAATAAATGAAGTGTGTTAATTTACAAAAGTAAATCCGCATTTTTAAGTTGTCGAGATCGAAATCATTATCTTTGAAAATATATAATTTATTGTTTATCGTCTTCAATAATTATTAATTGTCAATTAACAAATCGTTGCCTTTGTAAAATTCAGGAGTTTTATGCAAATGAGATTTGAATTATTTACCATAGATCGAATAATTTATGCATAATCGATAATTGTTAATTATTAATATTGAGACCATAGTGTTAATAAGCTAGCTCTAAGACAAAAGGCATGGTGGGGACGACTGAATGAACTCTAGTGGGTGCCCCCTCTCAGGGGTTATCATTTGTATATCTTCAGATGTCTATATAAGATGTAGCCCTTGACGCGCCGCGTCAGTCCCGGTCTACAGTTTTTTCGCGCAGTAGTTTTAATTCGCCGCTCACAGTCACACTGGTTACCCGAACCTTTGTGGTAGTCGAACTTTGAAATTTTGGTCATAGCCGCGTGAGTTAATAGTTCAAGTCCGTCGTTCCTCGGTCATTAGTGAATTTTAGCCAATTTGAAGTGTAAGATTCAGTGATCACCTGTGTGCTCTTGTATTCCGTTCAGTTTTTGTTTCAAAATAAACCGCAGTGTTTAAAGAAAAAAATATCAAGTGTTGTGCCTTTAATTAATTACTGCACTCAACGATCACCCTACAACCGACTCCTGCTGCCGTTCACGCTGAAACTTCCCGTCACCTTTGACGTCGCACCATCGGTTCCAGCTACCCGACCATCGTTTTTACATCCACCCATCGGCCTTTACAGCAGTACCGGTAAGTCAGTTTTCCGTTTATTATCAAAGTCGAAGAAACACCCTTAGGCCTTTTCCCGAGCTTTTGCCCGAGAGGGTAGGCTCTAAACAAGGCCATAACACCCATCCGCCCTTTTAATTCACCTGTAATCTAGCGTAACAGGGAGAGCCTCACTCTCCTTTGCCTAGAGTGAATTTTCGGGAAAAACGGATCTGTGCCGTAACACACCCATGCGGATAAAATTGCAAATACTTTGCTTGGTATCTTTCAATATCAGTAACTGAAATTTGAGTAACTTTGATCTTACATTCAATGCGACAATGTATATTAAATTTCAAATTGGGTACGAAAATTCCAAAAATGCATATTGATTTTCCTGTACTAATTTAGTAATTAATGGTTTGATAATCATGTGTTGTAATTTCCAATCATTGGATTATCGAAATTCATTTGGCTGTATTAAGTTTACTATGCCAACATATTAATTTCGATTTCCTATATCGAGTTTTACAAAATTCATACGCGTTTGTATCGGAAAAACGCGAATATTTTTCACAGTGCATGGAATACTCTGTAATTTTCTCAGCCCAAAAGAAATATCCGTTTTTGAATTTAAAAAAATAACCCCCGTTTTTCGGTAAAAAATCGGTGTTATCAGAACGTGACAATTATTTTGAATCCCCCAAAAAACACAATGTGTAAAAAAATGGAGACAAGACCATTTACGTGAGTGGTATCAATACCCCAATAAAAAACAGTGTTTCAAAAACTTGAGCCATAAAAAATGTATCAGCACAAAAAGTTGTGAAATGAACTAAAAATATCTGCAGCAAGTCAAGTACATGTTGTTCAACATATATATATATATATATATATATATATATATATATATATATATATATATATATATATATATATATATACTAGGATTTTATTGTGGTTCGCGCGCTGCGCGCGCTCGCAATCTCCCCCAAAAAAGTGCAATCTCCCCAAAGACCTCTAGGAAGTATAGGAAAGACTCCCGGGAAGTATGGGAAAGACCTCCAGGAAGTAAGGGAAAGACTCCCGGGAAGTATGGGAAAGACCTCCAGGAAGTATAGGAAAGACTCCCGGGAAGTATGGGAAAGACCCCTGGGAAGTATAGGAAAGACCTCCAGGAAGTAAGGGAAAGACTCCCGGGAAGTATGGGAAAGACCTCCAGGAAGTATGGGAAAGACTCCCGGGAAGTATGAGAAAAACCTCCAGGAAGTATGGGAAAGACTCCCTGGGATGTATGGGAAAGACCTCCAGGAAGTATGGGAAAGACTCCCGGGAAGTATGGGAAAGACCTCCAGGAAGTATGGGAAAGACTCCCGGGAAGTATGGGAAAGACCTCCAGGAAGTATGGGAAAGACCTCCAGGAAGTATCGGAAAGACTCCCGGGAAGTATGAGAAAGACCTCCAGGAAGTATGGGAAAGACTCCCGGGAAGTATGGGAAAGACCTCCAGGAAGTATGGGAAAGACCTCCAGGAAGTATCGGAAAGACTCCCGGGAAGTATCGGAAAGACCTCCGGGAAGTATGGGAAAGACTCCCTGGGATGTATGGGAAAGACCTCCAGGAAGTATGGGAAAGACTCCCGGGAAGTATGGGAAAGACATCCAGGAAGTATGGGAAAGACTCCCGGGAAGTATGGGAAAGACCTCCAGGAAGTATGGGAAAGACCTCCAGGAAGTATCGGAAAGACTCCCGGGAAGTATGAGAGAGACCTCCAGGAAGTATGGGAAAGACCTCCAGGAAGTATGGGAAAGACCTCCAGGAAGTATGGGAAAGACTCCCGGGAAGTATGGGAAAGACCTCCAGGAAGTATCGGAAAGACTCCCGGGAAGTATCGGAAAGACTCCCGGGAAGCATCGGAAAGACCTCTGGGAAGTATGGGAAATACCCCTGAAATTTTTCTAAGTCCCTCGATTCTTGACACGGCGGCGGCGGCGGCGGCGGCGGCGGCGAGATCTTTTTATAATATAGAGAGATATGTTGAACAACATGTACTTGACTTGCTGCAAATATTTTTAGTTCATTTCACAACTTTTTGTGCTGATACATTTTTTATGGCTCAAGTTTTTGAAACACTGTTTTTTATCGGGGTGTTGATACCACTCACGTAAATGTTCTGGTCTCAATTTTTTTACACATTGTGTTTTTTGGGGGGATTTCAACACTTTTTGCAAAGTCTATATTGAATCATCAATCCTTGGTTCATCCAAAGAGAATAAAAGAGGATAACATTTTATAAAAGTAATGTGATTTTCAAATAATTAATAATAATAAAGCATTGATTTAGTTTAAGTTTTCTACTATATACTACAACGATCTTTCCATATTAGTACTGTAACGGGATACGTATACCCCTGGCGAGAAGTCAACAAAATCAAAGTTCGGCAACACCGAACGTGGCAACAGGGCCTAGGAAGACCTAGAGGGGGAAGATGTCACCGTGGCAAACAGCCGATCGCAGGGTATATAAGCGCGCCTCGCATGAGTTCGGTACCTTATTCTCTGACTACCATTCCTCATATCACTATGTCCAAGTAAGGTCCTTATAGTACCCGTGCTGTCGAGCCGAGACATTGCGTCTACCCTCAAACAGCACTTCCGTAAGCACGCCCAGCTTCCCCAAGTGCCGCAGCATCGCGCTGACCCACTTGGTTTTTCCCGTGAGCCCGCCCAGCTCCAGTAGGCCTCTACACCGCGTAGACCCCTACTGTCCTGTCTATTCTTTCCTATCGAAACCGATATGCCTCTGCACTGCGCAGACCCATATAAAGGTTTCCCTCTATCTTTCCTATCTTCAATCCTTCCGATACTATATGCCGCTGCATCGCGCAGACCCGTGTAGTATCATTACCGCTCCTAGTAGAAAGGCCTATATGCCGCTGCATTGCGCAGACCCATATAGTGTCTACATTACCAGAATTCCTTGATTAAACAACGCTTGGAAATATCTTTTATTATAATTTAAATGACTAAATTCTGAGAAATCTAGCCACATAAGGAAATAATGCACGAAATAAGTATAATATTTCCCCTTGCTCCGCGTCTCACTCTAGAGATCTACAAACTCGCGATCAGAATATCTCCCCTTGCTCTGCGTCTCACCATATAGATCTACAAGCTCGCGGTCGAAGCTCGTATCCCCTTGCTCTGCGTCTCACTGTATAGATCTACAAGCGCACGGTAGAAACTTGTTTCCCCTTGCTCTGCGTTTCACCATATAGATCTACAAGCTCACAGCGAAGGCATACCACTTCCCCCTTGCTCTGCGTCTCACTATATAGATCTACAAGCGCATAGTCGAAACTTGTTTCCCCTTGCTCTGCGTTTCACCATATAGATCTACAAGCTCATAGCTAAGGTATAAGGCTTCCCCTTGCGCCACATCTAACTCCATGGGCCGACCAAATCGCAATCGATGACATCCGAATGAGAGCCCAGAGAGCGACAACGATAACAACAAACGCGATCCTCTCTTTCTAACACACAAGACCATTTCTACGAATTGCGAGCATCTTTCTCAGTAAAATCATTTCATTTTTCAATTTATTCTCGGACTTAACTCAACCTGTGACATCCCAGAGACTAAGGGACAAAATTATAGTAATTAACTTTTATATGCAACGAGAAGACTTTAGGAGGATTCCGTAGCCAACGTTTATTTTTTCTATTTTCCTTGAGCAAGCCCAGCTCACGTTGACTGTGGAACTACTTGAATCATCTCCAATAGTTGCACTTGATTGAACAATTTAGAATTCCGGTCTAACAAGGCACCAAGTTCTTTTATTTACTATTTTCCTTGAGACAGCCCAACTCACTTGGTGCGTTGTGTCCTGATCCACTAAATTGTGATATATCAGAATTAAATTCTTTGTATCTAGAATCCCTTAAATCGGCTGTTACGCTAATTCATAAGTATCCGGTGATGAGATAGAAACACTAACTCTGAGGACTTATTTTTAAAGACTTCACCTCCCATTTATTACTCTCATGAAGAACGAGTAATTACGCGTTTTAGAATCACTAGGCGATGAGCTATGCATGCTCCATGCTCGGACATCCGTTCCGTGCATGACCTTAGACTCAAATTCATTTAGAACATTTCGCAACTATAAACTTACTGTTGATACAGACTGTTGTCGCAGACTGTATCAATAGTCTGTGCGTTTAACTAGAGGTCTACAAACCCTAGTACACGTTGGCTCCAGGCCGGCATAATTCCGTCAAAACATTTCAACCTTTCCTTGCAACCTCTATCCTGAACCGATGATGAAGACATCCTAGCTACATAGCACAGGAATACTGAGGTTTTCTCCCTTCCCCAGTAAAAATTCTCTTTAATCCTTATTTGGGTCCCGTACACGAACCAAAAATCACCCTTCAGATGATGACTTGCATACCTCAGGATATTCTTCCAAAGATAGAATAAAAATGAAGGAAGCAAATATCGTTTCATTGGCGCCCGAACAGGGACCCGATAAAACGAAGGAAGCAAATATCGTTTCAGTACATTTATAGAATTGAGACTATAAGTCTCCTCAAAATCCTCATAACATCCTCAAAATCACAGTCAGAATCCTAAAAACACTGCCACATTAAAAAATGGTATAAATAGCAAGATGAAAATTGTAGGTTTTCTTTTCATGGAGAACTACAAAATCAACAATACAGATCATTTTGATTAATGTCATGTGATGTATGCTATCGTTATTATTTCAGGACCTGTATATAATTAAGACTGACAGCTTTCATGTCTTTTCTAGGTGACGTTGCTACTCTATTTAAATTTAGAAAAAAAATGTATATTACAAGGGTCATACCACATCTGATTGTTCCAATAATTTTTCTTAATAAAAATTGACTTTTTCCTGGACAATGTTAAGAAAGTGCAGATTGCGAAAAACATTAATCCACAAATCCAAGTTAAACC
Organism: Ephialtes manifestator; assembly: GCA_963970395.1. Taxonomy (NCBI): domain Eukaryota; kingdom Metazoa; phylum Arthropoda; class Insecta; order Hymenoptera; family Ichneumonidae; genus Ephialtes; species Ephialtes manifestator. Next base: position 847,666 of record OZ019977.1, read on the forward strand.
CGAATAAACACTAACTTTACCAAATTTATTTAAAAATGAAGCTTGTTACACATATAAATTTACTACACTTTATTAATTAATTTTTTCTCAGTTCTCATGACTTCTCTTATAAAAAAAATCCAGTATTTCATCGAATGACATTGTGAGCTCAGAGTCAATCATGAAGCAACGAATAAAACTCACAGAAATCACCAAATATAAATCATCTTTTTTGCTGTATGGTGTTGGTTGCAGGTTCGAACAATCTATAGTATACAAATTTCAGTTAATTACTGAATAACCACTGATTTTTATGAATATATTAAACAATGAAACTTGTTACATATATAAATTAATAAAACTTATTACACATAGAAATTGAAAAACACTTTATTATTCCTGTATCAGTTGTGATAACTTGTCAAACCAAGCGACTCAGCATCATACCAAATGACTTTGGGAGATTGCGTATGATTGAATTATGCTTAAACAAATAGAAACCACTAAATTTTACCAGATAACATTAGAAGCTTAAGAGTAAATAATCAACCAACAAACATAGAAAGTCACTGAATTTAGTACATAAACAGACAATATGGCTAGATGATGTTAAGTGTCATTATGAGGTTGCATTAAAAAAACTGGATTACGCAAATCTCAGTTAATGACTGAAAAACCACTGATTTTATTGAGGTTATTAAAAAAATAAAACTCGCTATGCATATAAATTGAAGAACACTCTATAATTAGTATTTCTGTATTAGTTTTGATATTTAATTTCACCAAGAGGCACATTATTTCACTGCATGTCATTGGGAGCTTGAAAGTCAATCACAAAGTAGCAAAAAATAAAAAAACTTTAATCTACCGACGGTATAGTTATAGTGAATTATTTTCAGTTTTCACAGGTTTGAATGTCATTCCATATTATAAATATGTTATTTTTTTATTTTTTTTATTTTTGTTTTGCTCGAAAGGCGACGAGTGATCAAGTCGTCGTGGAAAGGGAATTTTAATATAAAGGTATCTTTACCGATTAAGGGGGGAAACCAGTTTAGACCGATCGAAAAATCGTCTTTTTTTTTATTGCATGAATCGTTAGTATAACTATTCAAGAATATGTAGTCAAAATTTCAAAGCAAAATTCCCATTAGTTCGAATGCAATGAGCACTTAAGTGACCGCCCGTCGGTTCTGTGAAGAAGCGCACGGTAATTATAACGGAGCGGTCGCCCAGACCCTTCTTTTCCAGCTACCTGCCTCAATACCGCTGTGCTATTGAATAATAGAAAGAGGGGAGTTTCGGCAGATGTTCTTGTTTGGCATTGGGTAAAACGTTCTCGAACGTTTACGATATTTCGACAGAGCGTCGGGTCTGGTTAGTTGAGCTCCGGCTTTCTTACCGAGAGTTTTCAAAATGTCCTCGTATCCGAAAAGTTCTAATGAGTCTTGCGAACGACGAAGTAGACCACGTAAAAGAGCATTTTATGGAAATCAAAACACCAAGAGTGAGTCGAGTGTCAGTGAAGAAGGTGAAGCAAGTACGAGCAAAAGAAAACTTTCGACTGCTACTAGTGAGAATGTGATTGTGAATCCTATACATTGTTATAGGATCATCGAATTTTTCACAGTATTCACTGCTTTGTCGGACATTCTTATTTGCGGAAATTGTAAACAAAAAGTAAAATTTCAAGAAACTCAAAAACGTGGCCTTGGTTTCAAGCTTGTTGTCGATTGCCACTGTGGATCGAAACAAATTAATTCAGGTCCTTTAATCAACACTGGATTTGAGATAAATCGGAGGATTGTATTTGTCATGCGGCTCTTAGGTGTTGGCAGACAAGGGCTAAATTTATTTTGTAATTACATGGACATTGGCAGTGGTATAGCCGAAGAAACATATAGCGGAATTTGCGCTCACATCCATGCCGCTGCGAAAACAGTGTATGAATTCTGCTGTAAGAAAGCAGTTGAAGAAGAAAAGAAAGAGAACGAGAAACTCGGGAGACCTATTTCGAATTTGAAAATATCTGGTGATGGAACGTGGAAAAAAAGAGGATCCAAATCACTTTTTGGCGTTACAACCCTCATCGGATATTACTCCGGAAAAGTCATCGATCTGGTTGTACGAAGCAGTTACTGCCAATCATGTACATATTGGAAAGATAAATCGAAAAATTCAGCAGAATATATAGCATGGAAAGAGGATCACGACGAAGAAAGTTGTATGAAAACACATGGAGACTCCGCGGGAAGCATGGAGGTGGAATCGGTGAAAATGATGTTCTTGAGATCGGAGGAACTACATGGTGTCAAATACGGCAATTATATCGGTGATGGAGATTCGAAAACGTTCACAGCAATTCTAAATTTGAATCCCTACGGTAATGAACTGAAAGTTGTTAAAAGTGAATGTATAGGCCATGTTCAGAAAAGGATGGGAACTCGGCTCCGAAACATCAGGAAAAATAAAAAACTGGGCGGAAAAGGAAAATTGACAGAGGCTTTGATGAAAAAGCTCAGCACGTACTACGGCTTAGCGATTCGAAGAAATATAAACAGCGTCGAAGACATGAAGAAGGCTATAATGGCAACTTTTCAGCACATGATATCCACAGACGACAATCCACAACACGACAACTGTCCAGAGGGAGAAGATAGCTGGTGCAAGTGGCAGCAAGCTAAAGCACTTGGAACAGAGCCTGAACCGCACCCTGCCCCATTACACCCCGACGTTCAAAAAGAAATTCTTCCGATATACGAAGATTTATCGAGAGACGATCTGCTGACGAGATGCTTAGGCGGTCATACGCAGAATGCGAACGAAAGTTTCAATTCAACCGTTTGGCGACTGGCTCCAAAGCATCTACATGCTGGTTTAAAAATAGTCGAGGTTGCAACATTCTTGGCTACTGCATTATTCAATGAAGGAAATTCAGCCCTTCTAATGCTGATGAATGAATTAAATCTCGTCGTTGGCTCACAGAGCTTCAATTATGCCGAGAGCATGGACAGAAAACGCGTGACGAGACAGAATAGGCGCAGCTCATTGGAGACGAAGGAAGCTCGTATAGCTCGTCAAGCGGAGTTGCAAGCTAAAAATGACGCATATGAGCAAGAAGAGGGATTGCTATATGGTGCTGGAATAGCTGATTAACCGGTGAGCATTTTTTATAATTAATTACTGCCTTGGATTTCTCATTTTCGCTACATTTTATTTCAAACGCGTTTTTCTCGAAACGACTTTTTTTCGACTAGCGTACATTCTAGCTCAAAAAGTTATTGATCAATCGTTCTGAAATTTGGTGTAGATATTCTTTATTCAATTCCACGGAACATGAACCGAATTCGGGGATTATAATGTTATTAAAAATATATTTTTTTATGCAAGAAAGATGAAAAAATATAGTATAAAAACATGACATTGTGTTCAAACACCTCAAAAACATGCAATTTTCAATGTGTTTGATCAAAATTAGGTTCATATTCTTAGAAAATATGTTTTTAATGAAAAAAAAAAATCCTGATGATTACAGATAAAAATTGCGACGTCAGGAATGTACGCCAGCCAAATGCTCGGATGGCAATCGCCCATGGACTGCACGTGGTAACTCCACTATTTCCGGCGGAAATCGTTTGAAAAAATTTTAAAGTGTACTTGAAAACATAAATAAAATATCATCCAAGTTTAAACAATTTGTGATTATTCCTTCCTGGTTAAAAAAAATCATGAAAAACAGCAAAATTTCGACCTCATAAACCGGGTTCCCCCCTTAAGGAACTAGAATCCACGCGACTGCCAATTAAAAAGATATTTATTGAATTAAAATATTTGTTATCACAAATTATTGCTTGAAATTACAAGGGTTCTTATAATTGTTCGAGTCTCTAACTCGAGCTCAATCGTTCGCTTCGATCGAGTCCCGCCGCGATTCTAGAGATGGAGTTCCAGATGGAGTCCGGGCGGGCATCGGGGAGGGCTCTTTGGGATCCCGGATGGAGTCCCGGCGGGAGTTCGGGCCGGATCGATCGAGTCCCGCCGAGATTCTAGAGATGGAGTTCCCGATGGAGTCCGGGCGGACTTTTGAGATCCCGGATGAAGTCCCGGCGGGAGTCCAGGCCGGATCGATAGAGTCCCGCCGAGATTCTAGAGGTGGAGTCCCGGATGGAGTCCGGGCCGGCTTTTGGGATCCCCGTTGTAGTCCCGGCGTGAGTCCGGGCCGGTCGATCGAGTCCCGCCGAGATTCTAGAGATGGAGTCCCGGACGGAGTCCGGGCGGGCTTCTGGGATCCCGGATGGAGTCCCGGCGCGAATCGGGGCGTGAATCCGGGCCGGATCGATCGAGTCCCGCCGAGATTCTAGAGATGGAGTCCCGGAAGGATTCCGGGCGGGAGTCCGGGAGCACTTTTGGGATCCCGGATGGAGTCCCGGCGCGAATCCGGGCCGGATCGATCGAGTCCCGCCGAGATTCTAGAGATGGAGTCCCGGAAGGAGTCCGGGAGGGCTTTTGGCATCCCGGATGGAGTCCCGGCGAGAGTCCGGGCCGGATCAATCGAGTCCCGCCGAGATTCTGGAGATGGAGTCCGGGAGGGCCTTTGGGATCCTGGAAGGAGTCCCAGCGGGAATCCGGGCCGGATCGATCGAGTCCCGCCGAGATTCTAGAGATGGAGTCCCGGAAGTAGTCCGGGAGGGCTTTTGGGATCCCGGAAGGAGTCCGGGCGGGAGTCCGTGCGGGCTTTCGGGATCCCGGATGGAGTCCCGGCGGAAGTCCGGGCGGGAGTTCCGGCAGTCCCGGCCGGGTCTGCCAGGTCTTCCGCCCGGACTCCCGCCCGGACTCCCGCCGGGACTCCATCCGGGACTCCATCCGGGACTGTTTTTTTCTGCGCGGGTGATTATATGAATGTACAACTAAAAGACACTCTATGTGAATTTTTTCAGATTTTTAAAAATAATTTTTCAGAAAATGGCTTTTTTTGTTCAAGTGCAAGTATCTCAGAATTTTGAAGTTACTGAAAAAAATGTCTGCACATAAAAGCTGTCGTTTATTGTTAGCTTTCGAGCGGAATATTCCAAATAATTGTCATGTTCCTGTGAGTATGATTTTTTTCCGAAAAATGGAGGCATTATTTTTTAATTAAAAAAAGGATATTTTTTTTACTGAAAAAATTACAGAGTATTGCTACATGACTGTTAATACCACAAAAAAATCGGCAGAGTGGCACCGATCGATCTTCTGATATTAAAAAATGCATTTGTGTGAAGGTTCCGAAAAACGGGGGTATTATTATTTTTTATACCGGAAGCTCGATCCGTACCACTCGGAAGATTTTTTTTGCAATATCTTTTTTGCAATAATTTTATTAGCCAAAAAAAAGTAACCTTCTTTTATCAAAAAAAATTTTTTTTATCAAAATGTGTGTGTATGTATGTAACAAACGCACGCACGCACGCACGCACGCACGCACGCACGCACGCACGCACGCACGCACGCACGCACGCACGCACGCACGCACGCACGCACGCACGCACGCACGCACGCACGCACGCACGCACGCACGCACGCACGCACGCACGCACGCACGCACGCACGCACACACACACACACACACACACACACACACACACACACACACACACACACACACACACACACACACACACACACACACACACACACACAGACACATTCTGACTGTACTGACATGAAAATTTTGAAAAAAAAAATTCACGAAAATAAAGCTTTCTCTATTAGGACGCAAAATTCAAAAATATGTTCAAATTTTATTTGACTTTGCAATTTTCGAAAAATGTCTGTACGCTCTCTAGCATCCACAAATTTTTAGCTATTGAGCTAAATAATTTTTTATGGATAAAGCTATGTTAAAGCTATGTTGAATTTGTAATGAATCTGTAAAAAAGTTCGATTTTTAGAGGATTCTTAATTTTTAAAAAAATGTTTGTTTTGCTCTAACTCACGTCAAATGTCACCAACTCATCCGAAATTTTCTACACATGAAAAATATTAGTCAGCTACCTACCAAATTTAGTCGTGGTCGGAAAAGCGGTTTGGATTTTATATGATGTTGAATTTTTCAAGAACTGTATAGGTAATGAAAAAAGTTGCAAAGTAGAACTTTGCACATTGTTTCCTTAGTTCATTTTCATTTGTAATAAAGCTTTCTCTATGAAGAAGCGAAAATTAATAAATAAGCTTACTCATAGAGGTGGCTTTGGGAAAAATGAAAATTAATGAGGAAACAATGTGCAAAGTTCTACTTTGCAACTTTTTTTACTTCTTGTTATTGCCATTTTCGAAACTTCAATATAGATTAATGGGATGTATCGGATATCGGACCCTATTTGAGTAAAACATTGTGAGATCCAAAAGACAAAATTTTATTTGATAAGCAATGTCTAGTGTGATTTTCATTTTTTGGTCCAACAGAGAAAGGATTACGCGGCCGCCATTTTTACTTTTTTCAATGTTGACTTCATTTTCGGAATCAGCGATCTTAAAAAAACCTTGAGTACCGATATTCTTTTAAATTAAGTCACTTTTTGTATTTTGGTTAACCATATTGGAAGCCATATTGGATCCACTTTTTAAAATTTTGTAAAGTTTCGTTCAGATACGTAATTAGGAACCTAAGAAACCTCCGAGACTAAGTTTAATATTAATGTACCGAATTTCGAGTATCGAGTACAAATCACCTTTTGCATTTTAATTCGCCATATTGAATCCGCCATTTTCAGACATTTTGAGTTCATTTTGAGTGATCCTAAAAACTACGGACACAATTGAGTTCTATAATATTTAGTACTAGGGTTAATCCACGTAAGATTTTACTAAACATTCGCCCCCAGGATTTAGGTGAAAAAGGCCATGGAGTTCATTCATGCTGGGCATGAAATGGCTACTTATTGAAAAACTGTAATTGTAGAGAATTGTGCTCATTGATTGTCTGTGAAACAGCTTACAACTTGAAATGGCTACACTTGTATAAATCATATTCTATCGATATCGAGGCATGTTTTTTTTTCTAACCCCTGTTCGTTAGAGTAATTTATCAGTTCTTATAGTGGTGGTATAGTTGACAAATGATTTATGACGGAATGACGTTTCTGTTCTTGTTTCACGATATTCATACCTTCTCGCGTGATCTCAGTGAATCGTTTCACAAGCAGCAAGTGGTCTACAAGTTTCTAGTGGTAGGCAAAACATTGTTTGCTCACACTTGAACGTAGTTCAATTTTTTTTATTTACATACATTGTCAGGAAGAGTTGTCCTTTATATTTTCAAAGATATATAGGCATTTGACAATACAATTACATTTATTTTTGCAAATTATTGGATGATCCATAATTGATGCAAATAATTTATTTGAACCATTATTACAGAAATACAAATCCATTTAGTTGAAGAAATAACTAGCAAATATTTGTATATTTTGCTTCCCCATAGAGGAAGCTTTATTTTAATGCATTTTTTTCGAAATTTTTATGTCCAAGAACGGCTTTATTAATAGATCTGAAATTTGGCACACATGTGGGACAGGTATGTGCCAAATTTCACAAAATGATCACAAACCTTCGTTTATGATCATTTTCGAAAAAATTCAAACATGAGATTAAATTTCATTCAATTTTGAATTTCTAGAAACATCCCTGTAAGTTCTCTAGCTTCCGAAAATTTGAGCTATATAACTAAATAATTTTTTTATAAATAAAGCTATGCTGAAGGAGAAACAGTATTAAATTTGGGATGTATCTATAAACAGGTCCGATTTTTAGGTGATTTCAAATTTTTCGAAAAATGTACGTTTTCCTCTAATTCACGTAAAATATCACCAAATCAATTAAAATTTTCTTCAGACAGATAGATAATGTTCAGCTCTGCTACGCACTAAATTTGGTGATGATCGGTGAAGGGGTTCGGATTTTATAGCACTTTGAATAGTAGTGAGGTACAGGTATAGGGAGACGCCATTCCCCCACTCCTCTCCCCATGTCTGGCGCCAGTTCCCTCCCCCACCACTATCTGTCTTGATACCCCTTAGGGAGGGTGTGTGTACAATATAGGGAGCCAATGAGAGGCCGGGGAAGATGTTAGTGATATTCCCTGAGCTGTGATTGGTCCTAGGGGAATTCTCCGAGCTGTGATTGGTTTGGTAAGATTCCCCCAGTTGTGAGTGGCTGATAGTTTTCCCTAGTGGAAGTTTTCTGAAAATTGTTCGATGCTCCTGCAGTCGGTGTAGTAGATTTTTTTCCTACGATCGGTAACTCGGTTTTCCGGATGTTGGTAACTTTTCCAGGTCGGTAAATCGCAAAATCGGTAAAAAGAATTTTTCCAGTGTATTTTCGGTTGATGGTTAATTTTGTTTAATTGACAGAGTGGAAGAAAATTACCGATCTCTCGGCGGTCGGTAATATTAATTTCGTTGTGTTATTCGAATTGTATGTCGTTAAGGTACGAAAATAAAAAATGAGTGTAATTAATAAACAAATCGGGTAAATGAAAAATGGTTAAATATGAATTATTCGCATATTATAGTCGGGAGATTAATTCGTCAAGGGTTTGGTAATCTGTAAACAAAGAAATAAAAATAATTTTATCAAAATAAAAAAATCTCCCAACTGAAAAAATTAGTGTAATTAATAAACAAATTGGGCAAATGAAAAATGGTTAGTAGTAGGGTGTGCACTATGGCGACCCCCACTCCTTTTTGCTCCCACGCTTCGGTTTTTCGCCAAAGTGTGGGGTGCAAGAGTGGGGGTAGGAGCGTAGTATCGTCATAGTGCACAACCTTTTTTTTTTTTTTTTTTTTTTTTTTACATTTATTGATAATATATACACTTTATGCTTATATTGAATAATTTTATACAATAATTGATTGTTATATATGCTTATTATGTACAGTATAGCTTATAGTAATATGATGCTGGTAAGTTCTTGTTTTTCCCAATTGGAGGAATCCGTAGATATCCAAGTGTGGCTGGTTGCATTAGGGTACCGCTGACCCGGGTATCTAGAATGAATAGTTAATGTGTAAATAGAGTAATTACCATAAAATAGAGATACCATAGGCCATTGTCAAATTATTGTTTTAATTACCTGCACCCATGCTGGGATTTCCTTGAACTCGACATGGTTGTACTTTGATCCGTAATAGAGCATAAGTAATCTTTTCTCGCTAGCACAGGCAATCATCTGCTGGAAAAATGCGTCGTTCTTCTCGAAAACCTCCATAAACCTTGACGGTAGGAAGCACGTAAATTCGTTCTGCAGATCTACGGTAATACGCGAGCCCCACTTTGTTTGACTGCGTTTCATCCTCGTGACACTGTATTCTCTCGCAATATCCAATTCCGACAATTTTTTCAAAGGCAGATACACCTCAGGTTTACCCACTTTGTTGATTGCTGATAAATCCATTTTCGATCTTGAGCACTTTGAATTTACGTGTCAAAAAATGTAGTTCTGATCTTGTCTGGATCAATACTTTGATTACGGCAATGTCTTGCAAAAGTCTTTCTATGCATGTCTTTAATATAAGACGTTTTCTATGCATTGACTTGAAGAAGAAGAAGATGTATCTAAGACGGCTCGGCTACTAATGAGTATGTTTCGGAGGATTTTAAAAAGACAAAGACTCATCATCATACGAGTGAGTGCTTTCCCCCATCCTGAGCGCTATCAATTTACTGCAGTGTCAGCTAAAAAGAAATGGCGTATTGACCTAAAGGCACGTGCAATGTGTCATACTATAGCTCTGTAGCTAAGGAGAGATGAATACACTGTAACCGAGACGAGTTTTCAAGGTTATTAAATAAAAAAGAGCACCGTTTTCATTATTTCGTACAATTATCAATATAGCTAACGAGTGCGCGAGCAACAACTCTGCATACACACATTAAACTCCTTATATTTTTGCTTAGGCTGATCACGTTTACGGGAGTACGCCTTATAATACTCATATATTATTTTGTCGTTGTTTGACAAATTATTTGAAAATATGCTTCTAAACCGCTGAATACCAAGGCCTGTAGACATGAAATGAAGAAACATAACACAATAATGTCCGCAGCACTGTGATTCAGGACTCTGTAGTTGCGAAGTGCTGCAGCGGAAGAGTTTGCAGTTTCGTCGGAGTCACTGGAGATGCTGAGGGATGATTGGGGGTAATCCGTAGCTGTCGAAGTACCATCCATTTCCAGATCGATCGACGTACAGGGCGATCCAGTGGCTTCCAGGCTGCTTGTGCCCATCTGTGTTAACTACAATTGCAATCGGCTTCGTCCACACCCGGGGAATGCGATCGGCAGCGTATACACCGATAGAATGGTTCTCTATACTCTGAAGGGCCTGCAGTATTTGTAGACTGTTCATGTAGAGGTTCGTTTACTTTGTGTGAACCTAGTCCGACGTACCAGTTGTGGTTGTTCTATATTCCCACAAAGAATTAATACGATCACTATGACAAAGCCACGTCTTAATTTTTGCAGCGCTGTTTAGAGCACACCTACACGAACGGTTTTTGCACAATAAACTATGATGGATACACAGGGTGCTACACACTGGTAGATTACGAAATGAGGGATCCGATGCGTCTTCCTCTAGATTTATAATAAAGCACCCTGTTAATTGCGCTAAATATTCAGCTTTATCAGAGCCTCTTGTGAATATACGGTCAGACTGTACGGCAATTTTCTTCAAAATACTCTCGACGGCGCGTAAGGATGTTTCACCGCTGTTCCACTCTATGCCGTGATGGTTATCTATCAACCATTTGTTTTGTCTCTTTACACTGGGCGGTAAACTCTTATAAGCATGGGGTGGTGACACTATCCAATGTGCACTATAGTCTGAATTAACGGAAATGATTGCCACTTCTTTTGGAGTAAACTCGTTAGATCTATTCTTCAAACCTTGTATATCAATTATAATATTCATGATGAGTTGTGCGATCGTAACACCTCAAAGCACGAACGTAGACTGATGGCAGGGTTAGTTTACGCTACAAATATATGTTGGGCATAATCTAACCGCTATAGTCTACAATTACTTGCCTCGAAGAGTCAATCTCCAATACATTCCCGCGAAGAAAAAAAGAATCTCGCCGAGATTCTCGCCGAGATTCTTATGAATCTCAGCGAGATTCTCAGCGAGAATCTCAGCGAGAATCACGGTTGCGCGCCGAACCCAGATTCTTTTATAATCTCTCTGAGAATCTCGCCGGGATTCTAAAGAATCTCGCACAGCTTCTTAGCGAGATTCTTCAGGGGGTCGGTGAAAATAAAAAGAATCTCTCTGAGAATCTCGCCGGGATTCTAAAGAATCTCGCACAGCTTCTTACGGAGATTCTTCAGGGGGTCGGTGAAAATAAAAAGAATCTCTTTGAGAATCTCGCCGGGATTCTAAAGAATCTCGCACAGCTTCTTACGGAGATTCTTCAGGGGGTCGCTGAAAATAAAAGGAATATCTCTGAGAATCTCGCCGGGATTCTAAAGAACCTCGCACAGCTTCTTAGCGAGATTCTTCAGGGGGTCGCTGAAAATGAAAAGAATCTCTCTGAGAATCTAGCCGGGATTCTAAAGAATCTCGCACAGCTTCTTAGCGAGATTCTTTAGGGGTTCGCTGAAAATGAAAAGAATCTGTTGAGAATCTCGCCGGGATTCTAAAGAATCTCGCACAGCTTCTTAGCGAGATTCTTCAGGGGGTCGCTGAAAATAAAAAGAATCTCTCTGAGAATCTCGCCGGGATTCTAAAGAATCTCGCACAGCTTCTTACGGAGATTCTTCAGGGGGTCGGTGAAAATAAAAAGAATCTCTTTGAGAATCTCGCCGGGATTCTAAAGAATCTCGCACAGCTTCTTACGGAGATTCTTCAGGGGGTCGCTGAAAATAAAAGGAATATCTCTGAGAATCTCGCCGGGATTCTAAAGAATCTCGCACAGCTTCTTAGCGAGATTCTTCAGGGGGTCGCTGAAAATGAAAAGAATCTCTCTGAGAATCTCGCCGGGATTCTAAAGAATCTCGCACAGCTTCTTAGCGAGATTCTTCAGGGGGTCGCTGAAAATGAAAAGAATCTGTCTGAGAATCTCGCCGGGATTCTAAAGAATCTCGCACAGCTTCTTAGCGAGATTCTTCAGGGGGTCGCTGAAAATGAAAAGAATCTGTCTGAGAATCTAGCCGGGATTCTAAAGAATCTCGCACAGCTTCTTAGCGAGATTCTTCAGGGGGTCGCTGAAAAGAAAAAGAATCTCTCTAAGAATCTCGCCGGGATTCTAAAGAATCTTGCACAGCTTCTTAGCGAGATTCTTCAGGGGGTCGCTGAAAATAAAAAGAATCCCTCTGAGAATCCCGCCGGGATTCTAAAGAATCTCGCACAGCTTCTTAGCGAGATTCTTCAGCGGGTCGCTGGAAATAAAAATAATCTCTATCAGAATCTCGCCGGGATTGTAGAGAATCTCAGTCAGTTTCTTCAGTTTCTTCAGTTTCAGAGATTGTTTAGTGGGTAGCTGAAAATAAGAAGTGTCTATATCACCATCTCGTCGAGATTCTAGAAACTCTATCCTAACTTCTTACTAAGGTTCTCTCAAGGATCGCTGTAAGTGCTTAGAATCTACCCGAAATTACAAAGAATCTTTCCCAGCTTCCTATTAAGATTCTTCAGAAGAATGCCATTTTATTATTTCGACGGCTTTATTATTATAATTAGGATGACTTCACTATTAATACCTTTTTATCCGCATTCTTCGAATTCTCTAGGAAAACCTAAATTTCATCAACATACGAAATCGGAAAATTAGGTTTTAATGTCTGAGGGCAACCTTTAAATGCTTTTTTATCAGATTTTTTTTTCTCATCAAACGTTTATAAAATAAGACTCGACTGTACTGTACAAAGAAAATAATTGTGAAATGAAACTATGCGATACTTAAATTGACCATTCAGGAAGAAAGGTGTAAGATTGCAGTTAAATAGAGTTTGCGAGAATTTCATAAGAGTCTGTACAGTATACAGTCGAAGCTCTCACATGTTACGTTCAGCTAGTTTACGTTAGCGGAGGGTAGACTGCGTGAGGGGGGGGGGAGACAAGGCACGAATACAGTACGACACCCAGAGTATGGGAACTTCGAACCCATCGACAAATCAGGATTAGCCGTTCACTTACCTTACGATGCCCCGCATAACGTTACATATGAGATCTTCCACTACACTTACATTAAGAGGTTATCGAGCAGATAGTTATCCCCATATAAAAAGGACATGACATATCGAAAATCAATATATACTGAAATACTGAAGCCAGTCTAACTCGGGCCGTCATTGGTTATATCGAAATACTGTAGCTAGTCTAACTCAGGCCATGATTAGTCGCTCATGTCTCGCAGTCACAACCGCCGCCAAATTTGAAACTGTGCGTCAGTTAGCGTAGTCATGGCTATCGAGGCTAGACAGTCATTTACGAGATTTTGGGGAAAAAAATTACACAAATAGACTAACATAAAGAAATGACCGTTAATAAATTTCGTAAGAACTGATCGACTGGTATCATTTTTATGATACATATTATACATAGAAATTGATTACAAGCAAAACAGTTATGTAAAACTTCATTAGCTCCGTTTAAGGCTTCCTAAAACGTGAACGTAATGACAAAGAAATGCTCAATTTTCTATTTTGCATTTCCGTTGCTTATTCGATATCAATCTGGTAGCTCAGTTGGCCATACGTAACATCATCACATAACATCTTTGATTATAACAATATTGACTTAACTAGAATGGAAACAAAGAACGAACTATTATTGAGCTGAGTCTAAAGACGACAATGCAAGTTGGAATGTTTGACATACAGAGATCGGCATCTGGGCCAAATGACCCGATATTTATCGAGATCAATGACAAGAACTAATGTTACTATACAAGCTGCTTATTTTTTTCCGAATTTTTTTTTTTTCTGGCAAGAACGGCGAGACCCCCGTGGTGGATTTTTACGTAGATTCTCAACACGTTGCAGAATGTTCTCTCAATTTAGCAGTACAATCAAAGGTGCCCCAATAAAAGAAAGAAAATAACGTAGATTGTTTTTTGCGAAAAATGACTTGCAAGACGGATATAGCTCGTGTATATACGGCTCGTGTATAACCCGTTATCTTCATATCAAAAAGCATTTTGTATTCCGAGTTTGAAACGGAAAGTGCATGGCATATAAAGTTAGAAGTTAGTAACGTGGAATATCATCAATACATACAGTGAATTATAAAATAGTAGCTTACGATACTAGTGCGATGCAAACTTTTTCTGACGAGTGTGAGTTTGCAGCACGAGCCGAAGGCGAGTTTAGTTATCACACGAGTTAAGAACAAGTTTTTCCAACGATTATTACACAAAATGTTATTATTACACTTGGGAAACTGGGCAATTTCTGCCTTAAATCTTTAGCTCTACAGTTAGGTTTATCTTCTTCGCTGCAAGACGAGTTCACGAGATTTGAACAGGTAGTGTCGTCAATTGGAGTCATTCTGCCCTCGCTCTTCGTCTTGTGCGCTTTTTTTTATTTTTCTCTACAGGCTCTATCAAATAAAATGTAACTATGATACGAGGGCGATCAAACTTTTGCTGACGAGTGTGAGTTTGCAGCAAAAGCCGAAGGTGAGTTTAGTTATCACAAGAGTTAAGAACAAGTTTTACCAACGATTTTTACACAAAATGTTACTTCAAAAATTGTGAAAATGGGGATAATATGGGCTTTAGGCAACGGAAAAGATAATCCGGGACGGCTTTTTGGCTTAAAACTTTACCTCCAAATTTGGGTTCGACTTGTTTGCTACAAGACGATGTCCCGTGGTTGACATCGGTAGTGCTGTCAATTGGCACCATAGTGCCCTCGCTCGTCCTTTTCCTCGGTTTATTTTCCTTTCTCTCTATACGCTCTATCAATCAAAATGTAAATATGAAAAGCATCTCTCTGATTAATATCCACTAAAAGAGTTCTTTTCAAAAAGCCTAGCTCGTGTATAGCTCGTTATTTTCATATCAGAAAGCATTTTGTATTTCGAGTTTTAAAAAGAAAGAGCATTGCATATAAAGGTAGCAGTTAGTAACGAGGAATATCATGAACGCTGACAGTGAATCGTAAAATAGTACTCGCAAGTACATCCAGTTGCGTTGGTTAAGTACACGACCCCAAAAATTGATTAAGCTTCCGTTTATCTTTTTTTTTTTTTTTGTTGTATTTTATTCTTGATCGTTAGTTATACTCCGAACTGTAGATTTTACTGGAATTGAGTCTGCTCCACTCGATTCCTGTGACATACCGTTTGTTAATACCGGTGAAACAAAAATTAACTGACGTCCACCGGGTTTGCGGATACGCGAACGAGGGTGGATGGCCGAAGGTGGCGTTACCGATTTAATTTCGCGATTTATTATCGACTATACATCACGCTCACGAAAAATACGCCATAAGTTTTATTACTAACCTATATTCAACTACTAGATTAGCGTTACAAATTATATTCAGAAGTAATATAGCAATTCTTACGACATTCATAGCAAGTTATGCGACCGCTACTTTTTAGGAAAACCCCAAAAACTGATCGACAAACGGATACGTCCGTTGGGGAACGAAACGGACTGCAAAAAGCAGTCAAACGGACTGCTTTTTTCTGTTAATGGTTTTTCTGGTAATGGGGTCCATTTCTAGTTGCAAAAACCAAAAAAGGACCGAACTTTTTTTTTTTAAGGAACAAATTATTGGCTTTGTTGCATTCAACTCAGCGACTTTATTTTCATTTTTATTTTTACATTTGAGCTTATTTATACACTTTCGTATTATTTCATAGCGGAAAAATATTTACATTTTATTGTCTACTTAAAGTATAAGAAAAGTTTAAACGTGAAAAAATCTTACACATTTAAATGATCGCACGTGGAGTTATTACAAGAAAAACAAGTTTAATACACTTTCATCGATATCGATTATTTTAATCGTTACATATCGACACCCAATACATTCTGCAAGTTCTCATCATGACACATGTGTACATACATCGCACTGTTAAACCGACTGACCTTCCGAGGTAGTAATTAAATAATTTTAGACGTAAATATACAAACATAAAGGTCATAACATATTAAACATGTCCTTATGCTTTCAATAGACAATGAAAATATATTTTTATAAAGGTGTGAATAGCTGAGTGGTCTAAAGCTTGTGGTCTTAGATTCATATCCCCAGGATTCCGGCTTGGAGTCCCACCGATGACGTAATCAATTTTAATTTAAATCCGCGATTAAGTATGTACCAAACCACCAAATAAGTCCCAATTTGAAATCAAAATATGGAAATAGAGCCGTCAAGATTATTACAGCCGTTAATAATTATTTTGAAAAAAAAAAAAAAAAAAAAAAAAAAAAAAAAAAAAAACATTTCAGACCTTTTACGACTCCCGCTACCAAAAAAAGGACTAAGCTTTTAACAGAAAAGAGCGGTAGAATTTGCCGTTTTCTGTACTCCGTGTCGTTCCCCAACGGACGTTTCCGTTTTCGTTTCGTTTCCTGGTCCGCCAACTTGTTAGGGATTGTTTTTATACACTCAATATGTCGGGATTCGGAGACTCCATCCTCGCGGACATACTCAACCCTAATTACTCGTTGGTTTTTAGTTCGTTCATGGTAGGAAGTTAAAAATGGTTGATATGTTTAATTTAGTTTCATTTATTTAATTTCAACCAAAAATCAACCATTCGTTGGTGCGTTATTCCAACTGAAAAATATAACGACATTTTTCGGTTGTTTTATTGTTGGTTCACAAAAAATCAATCGTAAATCAACCTTTAATATTCATTTTACGACAGCTGCAAGATGGTTGGTTTCCAAGAAAAAAATTGTATAACATCCTTCGATATTTATTTATCACAGTTACAAAATGGTTGGTTTACAAATGACTTACAATTGAACCGTTTATATGCAGTGTATAACAGCGGGAAATACATCGATTAACGGTTGGTTTTCAAGAAACAAACAACACATCAAACTTCGATATTCAACAAGTAAAATGAACCTGACAGTTATTAATTAGAGGTTCAATAAGAATTTAAACATGATTCGGCTTACTTAAAGTTCTGTAAGACTGAAATTAAATGGACTGACAATGAGAAAGCAATATGCAAAATTTTACTTTTCAGCCTTATCTTTAAAAACTCCACCGAACATTCCGTATTAAAAATAAAATCGACATTTATTCAAAAAGTAAAATTTACCCGATTCCTTGGAATTTGAGCTTCAATAAAAATCTTACGGTGACTTGGCTCGCTTCAATTTCTGTAAGTATGGGATCAAATCGGATGATAATGAGGAACCAATATGCTACATTTTATTTTTCAGTCTCGTTTAAAAAATCTTGATAGAACATTCAATATAGAAAATAATTTGTACGTTCATTTCAAAAGTACAATTTACCTGACAGCTTTATATTTAACCGTAAGTAAACCTAAACCTAAACCGCCCTTACTACGGTAGTACTAGAATTTCTACTCTGGTTCATTTACGACGAGACGTAACATAATACAAAATAGTATCCATAAGTTAGTGCACAACACGTACCGATTAAATATGCATCGTATTTATAGGATAGAAAACAAATACTACAAAAAATTACGGTTGAATTTCTATAAACTACTGAAAACCTCATCCGATAGAGCCGATAGCATACGATAAAATACGAAGTCTGTCGATTTCAATTGGTCTCTATCCGGGTTCGGCAAAATTGTAATTAGAAATTAATATTATTTTATTACTCAATCAATCATGTATTTAGGAGAACATTTTTCCAATTAATTGATGATTCTATAATCTTAGTAATCAATTATTGATTACTTGACTAATCGGTAATTGGCATTTGTCATAAATGTAATTTGTCAAGCAATGAGTAATCTTTAGTGACTTATTATTGATTACTTAATCAGAAATTATCTGGTTACTCCGTTAATTGTTAATCAGGATAGAATATTTCTTGATTACTAGATTAATAGTTTATGAGATTCCGAAATATTCCATTTTCACTGTCAATTATTAATCAGAATTATTGATTAATTTTGTTTATTAATTTTTTCAGTAATTATTGATTGAGTAATCAATCAATTTCAAGAACTCATTACTAATTATCCGATTAATCGAGTACATTCCAATTTCCATTAACGATTAACCGGTTATTCGATAATTCTCCATTGTGATTATCGATTAATGAAGCAATTGCAAAATGATCAGTCTTCATTGACAATTTACAGAAGTAATCGGTAATTTGAGCGAAAAACATTTATAAAGTAATGATTAATGCCGAACCCTGGTCTTTATCACTTTATTTTACGAGGGATTGTTGAGGGAAATATAAAATGCATGCTAACCTTCAGGTACGGACGAGGAGGGAGGTTTCGAGGAAATTTTATTTTTATGTTTCTGAAGGAGTTGAGCCTCCAGCTGCTTCGAAACATCAGTTCTTTGCGCCTTTTTCGTCGCTTTTATTTTCTTTTTTTTCTGTGTGCACATGAAATTTCCTTCATTGTCCACAGAAAGTTTCTCCAGATACCGTTTGTCATCTGTACAAAAAAGTCAGGATTTAAAATCCTTTGGATAAAAGATTTGAGCCAAAAATTGCCCAGTTCCCCAAGTTGTATGTCTCCTTCTCGAATGTGGTCGACCTAATGTTCCTACCCGTCTTGGATTATCTTATCCGTCTCCAATAGTCTATATTATACCCATTTTCATAGCTTTTCAAATAAAATGTTGTATAATACTCGTTGGAAAAAACTTGTTCTTGGCTCGTTTATGATTCACTGTCTGCGTTCATGATATTCGTCGTTACTAACTTCTTATATCTTTATATGCCATGCTCTTTCTGTTTTAAATTCGGAATACAAAATGCTTTCTGATATGAGAAAAAAAACGGGCAATACACGATATAGGCTTTTTCAAGTAAAATCTTTTAGTAGATATTCATCACAGGCATTTTTCATAGTTACATTTTAATTGATAGAGCAATAGAGAAAAAGAAAAAAACGCATAAGAGGATGAGCGAGGGCACAATGACTCCAATCGATGGCACTACCAATTTAAATCTCGGGAATTCGTGTTGCAGCAAAGAAGGTGAGCCCAACTGAGGAGCTAAAGATTTAAGGAGGTTGGTCAGCTAACGCAGATTGATATACATGGGCTCAAATTTTTGGAGGATATTCTTCGATAAAAATCACATCTCCATGTCAAATTCAATGGCAATCGTCTAGATGGTTATCGAGAAATTCTTTAGAGAAATTCTAAGAGAAACATGGGCAACATAGTGGAAACTATATGCACCTCCAACGCCATGACCCCTATCAAGCTAGCAGACGGATTTCCCAAAAATGGATTTACGATATACCATAATTAGGTGCTCATTAGGTGCTAATTTGGTACCCAGTTTATAATTTTAGTGCAGAAATTTATAATTTATAATTTAGGCAGAAATGAAATTTGAAAGACCCTCTGCTAGCTTGATATCAAGATAGCAGAATTCTTTAAAAATTAATGTCTTTCTTAACTTTTTTTCGGTAGGAATTAAGTGCTTTTAAAGTGCTTTCAGACAGTATAACTTTCAACCCCGAAAACCCCGTGGAAATATTATTTTTCAAAAAAAAAAAAAGATTTCAATAATGAAAAACTCAAAATTATAATAATAGCTGGATTCAACCTATACCATAATTAGGTGCTCTTTTAGTGCTTCCAAATGGTATAAGATTCGACGCTGAAAGATAACCGGAAAAACTAGAAATGAAATTTGAAAAAGCCTCTGCTAGCTTGATATTAAGCTAGCAGAGGTCTTTGAAGATAAATGTTATC
The DNA here is from genome assembly GCA_963970395.1 of Ephialtes manifestator. Classification (NCBI taxonomy): domain Eukaryota; kingdom Metazoa; phylum Arthropoda; class Insecta; order Hymenoptera; family Ichneumonidae; genus Ephialtes; species Ephialtes manifestator. Next base: position 867,525 of record OZ019977.1, read on the forward strand.
CTTAACATTTTTTGGCAGGCATTAAGTGCTTTTAAAGTGCTTTCAGCCATTATAACGTTCGACTCCGAAACACCCGTGGTAGTATTATTTTTCATTTAAAAAAATGTCAATAATGAAAAACTCAAAATTTTCATAATAGCTGGATTCAACCATACCGTAATTAGGTGCTCTTTTAGTGCTTCCGAACGGTATAAAATTCGACTCTGAAATATAACCGGAAACACTGTTTTTCTTGAATCTTAATTTGCATTTCTTGGAAGCACTTAAGTTTTACGTCATTTCTGTGCAAACAATATTCGACTTTTAAGAAATTGAGATGTCTCCTAGGATAAAGTAGGTTTTGACATCGCAGGGGTGCGGCACTTTAATTCAATTTTTCGTTTCTTGATAGCACCTAATTCGTAGGTCATTTCTATGCAGAGAAATTTAGGCATTCAAAAAATTCTGATATCTCCTACAATAAAGTAGGTTCTGAGATCGCGGGGTGGAGCACTTAAATCCAAATTTGCGTTTCTCGAAAGCACCTAATTCGTACGTAATTTCTGTGCCAAAAAATTTCGGCGTTTCAACGATTCCAATATCTCCTGCGATAATGTAGGTTCTGAGATCACGAGGGTGGAGCACTTAAATTCCAATTTGCATTTCTCGAAAGCACCTAATTCGGACGTCATTGCTGAGCAAAGAAATTCCGAAATTTAACAACATCTGATGTCACGTACCCCAGGGTAAGTTTCGACATCGCAGGGGTGGAGCACTTAAATCCACATTAGTGTTTCTTGAAAGCACCTAATTCGTACGTCATTTCTGTGCAGAGAAATTTCGGCTTTTCAATAACTCTAATATCTCCTACGATAAAGTAGGTTCTGAGATCGCGGGGGTGGAGCACTTAAATTCCAATTTGCGTTTCTCGAAAGCACCTAAATGGTACATCATTTCTGTACAGAGAAATTTTGGCATTTCAAAAATTATAATATCTCCTACGATAAAGTAGGTTCTGAGATCGCGGGGGTGGAGCACTTCAATTCCAATTTGCGTTTTTCGAAAGCACCTAAATGGTACGTCATTTCAGTGCAGAGAAATTTTGGCATTTCAAAAATTCTAATATCTCCTACGATAAAGTAGGTTCTGAGATCGCGGGGGTGGAGCACTTAAATTCCAATTTGCGTTCCTCGAAAGCACCTAATTCGTACGTCAATTTACGTGCCGAGATATTTCGGCTTTTAAAAATTCTGATATCTCCTACGATAAAGTAGGTTCTGAGATCGCGGGGGTGGAGCACTCAAATCTAAATTTGCGTTTCTCGAAAGCACCTAATACGTACGTCATTTCTGTGCAGAGAAACTTCGGCATTTAAAAAATCCTGATATCTCCTACAATAAAGTTGGTCCTGAGATCGCGGGGGTGGAGCACTTAAATCCAAATTTGCGTTTCTAGAAAGCACTTGATTCGTACGTCATTTCAGTGCAGAGAAAGTTCGGCTTTTCAAAAAATCTGATATCTCTTACAATAAAGTAGGTTCTGTGATCGCGGGGGTGGAGCACTTAAATCCAAATTTGCGTTTCTCGAAAGCACCTAATTCGTACGTCATTTACGTGCCGAGAAATTCCGACATTTGAAACACTCCGATATCTCCTAGAAAAAAGTAAGTTCTGAGATCACGGGGGTAGAGCACTTAAATTCCAATTTGCGTTTGTCGAAAGCACCTAAATGGTACGGCATTTCTGAGCAAAGAAATTTCAACATTTAACAAAACCTGATGTCACCTACGGTAGGGTAGGTTTTGACATCGCAGGGGTGGAGCACTTAAATTCAAATTTGCAATTCTCTAAAGCACCTAATTCGTACGTCATTTCTGTGCAGAGAAATTTTGGTATTTTATAAATTCTGATATCTCCTACAATAAAGTAGGTTCTAAGATCGCGGGCTGGAGCACTTAAATCCTAATTCGCGTTTCTCGGGAGCATTAGTATTTAAGTGCTCCACCCCCGCGATCTGAGAACCTACTTTATTGTAGGAGATATCAGGATTTAAAAAATGCCGCACTTTCTCTGCACGGAAATGACGTACGAAATAGGTGCTTTCGAGAAACGCAAATTTCGATTTAAGTGCTCCACCCCTGCGATCTCACGACCTACTTTATCGTAGGAGATATCAGAATTTTTGAAAAGCCGAAATTCCTCTGCACAGAAATGACGTACGAATCAGGTGCTTTCGAGAAACGCAAATTTGGACTTAAGTGCTCCACCCCCGCGATCACAGAACCTACTTTATTGTAAGAGATATCAGATTTTTTGAAAAGCCGAACTTTGTCTGCACTGAAATGACGTACGAATCAGGTGCTTTCGAGAAACGCAAATTTAGATTTGAGTGCTCCGCCCCCGCGATCTCAGAATCTACTTTATCGTAGGAGATATCAGAATTTTTGAAAAGACGAAATTTCTCTGCACAAAAATGACGTACGAATTAGGTGCTTTCGAGAAACACAAATTTGGATTTAAGTGCTCCACCCCCGCGATCTCAGAACTTACTTTATCGTAGGAGATATCAGAATTTTTGAAAAGACGAAATTTCTCTGCACAGAAATGATGTACGAATTAGGTGCTTTTGAGAAACGCAAATTTAGATTTAAGTGCTCCACCTCCGCGATCTCAGGACCTACTTTATCGTAGGAGATATCAGAATTTTTGAGAAGCCGAAATTTCTCTGCACAAAAATGACGTACGAGTCAGGTGCTTTCGAGTAACACAAATTTGGATTTAAGTGCTCCACCCCCGCGATCTCAGAACCTACTTTATCGTAGGAGATATCAGAATTTTTGAAATGCCGAAATTTCTCTACACAGAAATAACGTACGAATTAGATGCTTTCAAGAAACGCTAATGTGGATTTAAGTGCTCCACCCCTGAGATGTCAAAACCTACTTCGGGGTAGGTGACATCAGATGTTGTTAAATTTCGGAATTTCTTTGCTCCGCAATGACGTTCGAATTAGGTGCTTTCGAGAAATGCAAATTGGAATTTAAGTGCTCCACCCCCGCGCTCTCAGAACCTACTTTATTGTAGGAGGTATGAGAATTTTTTAAATGCAGAAATTTCTCTGCACAGAAATAACGTACGAATTAGGTGCTTTCGAGAAACGTATATTTCGATTTACGTGCTCCACCCCTGCAATGTCAAAACCTACCTTGGGGTAGGTGACATCAAATTTTGTTAAATGTCGGAATTTCTTTTCTCAAAAATGACGTACCATTTAGGTGCTTTCAACAAACTCAAATTCGAATTTAAGTGCTGCACCCCCGCGATCTCAGAACCTACTCTATCGTAGTAGATATTAGAATTATTGAAATGCCGGAATTTCTCTGCACAAAAATGACGTACGAATTAAGTGTTTCCAAGAAACGCAAATTTGGATTTAAGTGCTCCACCCCCGCGATCCCAGAACCTACTTTATTGTAGGAGATATCAGAATTTTTGAAATGCCGAAATTTCTCTACACAGAAATGATGTACGAATTAGGTGCTTTCAAGAAACGCTAATGTGGATTTAAGTGCTCCACCCCTGAGATGTCAAAACCTACCCTGGGGTAGGTGACATCAGATGTTGTTAAATTTCGGAATTTCTTTGCTCAGCAACGACGTACGAATTAGGTGCTTTCGAGAAACGCAAATTAGAATTTAAGTGCTCCACCCCCGCGATCTCAGAACCTACTTTATCGTAGGAGATATTAGAATTTTTGAAATGCCAAAATTTCTCTGCACAGAAATGACGTACCATTTAGGTGCTTTCGAAAAACGCAAATTGGAATTTAAGTGCTCCACCCCCGCAATCTCAGACCTTCTTTATCGTAGGAGATATTAGAATGATTGAAAAGCCGAAATTTCTGTGCACAGAAGTGACGTATGAATTAGGTGCTTTCAAGAAACGCTAATGTGGATTTAAGTGCTCCACCCCTGCGATGTCGAAACTTACCCTGGGGTACGTGACATCAGATGTTGTTAAATTTCGGAATTTCTTTGCTCAGCAATGACGTTCGAATTAGGTGCTTTCGAGACATGCAAATTGGAATTTAAGTGCTCTACCCTCGTGATCTTAGCACCTACATTATCGTAGGAGATATTGGAATTGTTGAAATGCCGAAATTTTTTTGCACAGAAATTACGTACGAATTAGGTGCTTTCGAGAAACGCAAATTTGGATTTAAGTGCTCCACCCCGCGATCTCAGAACTTACTTTATTGTTGGAGATATGAGAATTTTTTGAATGCCTAAATTTCTCTGCATAGAAATGACCTACGAATTAGGTGCTATCAAGAAACGAAAAATTGAATTAAAGTGCCGCACCCCTGCGATGTCAATACCTACCCTAACGTAGGTGACATCACATTTTTTTAAATCCCGGAATTTCTTTGGACAAAAATGTCGTACCATTTAGGTGCTTTCGAGCAACGCAAATTCGAATTTAAGTGCTCCACCCCCGCGATCTCAGAACCTACTTTATCCTAGGAGACATCTCAATTTCTTAAAAGTCGAATATTGTTTGCACAGAAATGACGTAAAATTTAAGTGCTTCCAAGAAATGCAAATTAATATTCAAGAAAAACAGTGTTTCCGGTTATATTTCAGAGTCGAATCTTATACCGTTCGGAAGCACTAAAAGAGCAAGGTATGCTTGAATCCAGCTATTATGAAAATTTTGAGTTTTTCATTATTGACATTTTTTACAATGAAAAATAATACTACTACGGGTATTTCGGAGTCGAACGTTATAATGGCTGAAAGCACTTTAAAAGCACTTAATGCCTGCCAAAAAAAGTTAAGGATAACATTTATCTTCAGAGACCTCTGCTAGCTTAATATCAAGCTAGCAGAGGCTTTTTCAAATTTCATTTCTAGTTTTTCCGGTTATCTTTCAGCGCCGAATCTTATACCGTTCGGAAGCACTAAAAGAGCACCTAATTATGGTATAGGTTGAATCCAGCTATTATTATAATTTTGAGTTTTTCATTATTGAAATCTGTTTTTTTTTTTTTAATAATATTTCCACGGGGTTTTCGGGGTTGAAAGTTATACTGTCTGAAAGCACTTTAAAAGCACTTAATTCCTACCGAAAAAAAGTTAAGAAAAACATTAATTTTCAAAGAATTCTGCTAGCTTGATATCAAGCTAGCAGAGGGTTTTTCAAATTTCATTTCTGCCTAAATTAAAGGAGCACTAAAATTATAAACTGGGTACCAAATTAGCACCTAATGAGCACCTAATTATGGTATATCGTAAATCCATTTTTGGGAAATCCGTCTGCTAGCTTGATAGGGGTAACGCTATGCTCGAAAGTATACTAAAATGATAAAAGATTGTTGTTAATAGAACCAAATCATTCCTTGTACTTTTGAGAAGAAGTGTTATGAAGACGGAAATGATTCGTCTGCTTGGTTGCGGAGAAAACGTAAAAACAAAACTGCTTGAATAGTATACAACAATGTACGCCAGTGAACGCGCGTCATGGACCTCTCTCTCGCTCATAGCGTCCCCGGCAACCCGCTCACCACTTGGCCATTCCGCGCACCTCCCTGCCAAAAAGACCCCATGTACGAATTCTGGTATACTGCCAGAGTTGCCAATACGGTCCAGTACTAAAACGGAATTGGCCGCCAAGTGTCGTTGGACAGTGTTGTCACAGTACTGATTAACAATTGGCACCATGCTGCGTCAGTACTTGTGGCCAGTACGTCCATGATAACATGGACGGCACTCAGCCGGGGTTCGTCCAAGTACTGGGCGTGGGCTTAAACGAAATTCGTCTTAACGTCGGCAAGCAAACTTTGCCAATACTAGCCTGGCATTCGACAGAATACTGGGGTAATGCTATCCCAACAGTTGTGCGTTGTACTGGCTGAAAATATTGCTGGAACACCGCCGAGAGCCGTCCGAGTGCTGGTCCCGGACTAGGCCGAAACTCATCTTATTGTCGTCGAGCAAACTTTGCCAGTACCACCCTGACATACGACTGAGTACTGGAATAATACTGTTGGAATAAGACCGCCGGCGAAAGTCGTCCAAGTACTGGGAGCGGACTTCGCCGAAACTTGTTTTTTTGTCGGCAAGCAAACTTTGCCAATACTAGCCTCGCATTCGACGGAGTACTGGGGTAATACTGTTCCAACAGTTGTGCGTTGTACTGGCTGAATATATTGCCGGAACACCGCCGAGAGCCGTCCGAGTGCTGGACCCGGACTAGGCCGAAACTCATCTTATTGTCGGCGAGCAAACTTTGCCAGTACCACCCTGACATGCGACTGAGTACTGAAATAATACTGTTCCGACAGTTGTCCTTCGTACTGGCTGAATATATTTCCAGACCACCGGCGAAAGTCGTCCAAGTACTGGGAGCCCACTTCGCCGAAACTCGTCTTTTTGTCGGCAAGCAAATTTTGCCAATACTAACCTGGCATTCGACTGAGTACTGGGGTAATACTGTCCCAACAGGTGTGCGTTGTACTGGTTGAATATATTGCCGGAACACCGCCGAGAGCCGTCCGAGTGCTGGGCCCGGACTAGGCCGAAACGTATTTTATTGTTATAGAGCAAACTTTGCTAGTATCAGCCTGACATACAACTAAGTACTGGCATTATACTGCACCGAAATTTATGTTTTATACAGACTTCATAATATTGTCGACGGATATCCAAGACTCCTTAGAGTACTGGAGTTACACTATCCCAACGCTTCTGCTTCGTGCTGGCTAAACGATATTGCCAATGCACGGCCGACATTTATATTAGTACTGAATGGGTCTTGCGTTGACACTTGTCATACTGTAGACGAGTGAATTATGATGGTTCTAGCTCAATACACAGTACAGTACTTCGATCACTTTAGTGCGATACAGTGCTTGGGTCGTATAGGTACTGTGCGTGGACTAGGCCGAAGCTCGTCTTATGTTCGGCATGCAAACATCACTAGTATCAGCCTGAAATGCGTCTGAGTACCGGGGTCATGTTGCCCTGACATTCATGCTTTGTACAGGCTGCATAGTATTGACAATGCATGGCCCGAGTCATCAGTATGACCTCAGTGGCTACTGAGGTCATACTGATATACATACTGTCTTACATACTGATACATACTGTCCTAGCACTTATGTACAGCACTGACTAAACAATATTGCCGATGTCTGGCCGACATTCGTTTGCGTACTGGTCGTGGATTATGCTAAAGTTAGTGTTTTGATCGGCGAGCAAACTTCGCCAGTATCAGCCTGATAAGCGACTGAGTACTGCGGTTATACTGCCGATATTTATGTTTTATACAGACTGTATAATATTGTGGACGCATTGCCGAGAGTCGTCACAGTACTGGGATCACGCGGCCCGAACACATTTCTTCGGAACTGGTTAAACAATATTGTCAACGCTCGGCCGACATTCGTTTGAGTACGTAATGTATCTTATGTTCACACTTATCATGTGTACGGTAAGTACATTATTATAATTCGGCTCGACGGATCGCACAGTACGTACTGTGCGAATTCCGGAATACTGCCAGTTACCAACAGGGTCCAGTACTGAAACAAGCTTGGCTGCTAAGTATTGTTAGGTAGTGCTGTCGCAGTATTGTCGTGTATAGCACTGGTCCAGTACTAGGTCCAATCTGACAGCCAGTACTTCCAAGATAAAATATATGGTACTCAGCCGAGACTCGCCGAAGTACTGAGCGTAGACTAAACCACAACTTGTCTTATTGTCGGCAAACAAATTTTATGGGTACCAGCCTGACATTCGGCTGAGTACTGAGGTGGCTCTGCCACAGCACTTGTCTTAAGTAGTCAGAGTACTGGGCGTGTCTTGTGATGACAATTGTCACAATACTATTTTTGTCTGCCAAGTGTTGTGAGGCAGTCCTTTTACAGTACCGATTAACTACTGACCCCATACTGCGTCAGTTCTGGCGGTCAGTGCTTCTAAGTTGACATAGACGGCAGTCCGTCGAGAGTCGTCTAGGTATTGGGGTTGGTCTGGGCCGAAACTTATCTTAATGTCGGCGAGCAAACTTCATCAGTATCAGCCTGATATGCGGCTGAGTACTGGCGTCATATTTTTCCGACACTTGCGTTTCGTACTGCCTGAATAACGGAACCAACGCACGCCTGACAGTTGTCTGAGTATCGACCGTGTCTTAGATGAGACTCCTCATATCGTAACTATACATCCATTAAATTTGTCAGTTCTTGTATTTATGTATGGCTCTTTGATTGAAAAAAATTGTATTCATATTCGTATAAAGTAACATCGAAATCCTTTACGTATCCAGTCTCTGATTGAAATTTAGTTACGGTTTACATTTTGGTCTGCCATTTTGAAATTCTGCATTTCGATACGCCATCTTGGACCCGTGACTTAATTCGTGAATTTCGTATTCAGATTCGTTATCAGGGACTGCGAAAACCTATGGGTGTTGAGTTTCATCTAAATCGAAACGGTTTTTAATATCTGGTCCGCCATATTGGATTCGCCACTTCGAATTTCCTAATGTGCAGTTAAGGTTCGTAGTCAACGACATAAATAGCTTTCGGGTACGGAGTCTTATTCACACCACGTTACTTTTAGCATTTTCGGTCCGCCATATTGGCTCCGCCATTTTGAATCTCTCAATTTTGAGATCAGATTCGTAATCAGCGACCTCGAAAATACCGGGTGGCATATTTTTACTCAAATCCGTCTATATTTCTGTGATTGTTATACTCGAAGCAACCTTTATGAAAGTCTAGTATCAGAAATCCATATAGTCGGTTTGGTCTAGTGGTTAGCGTGTACGTTCTTAGGTAGATAGGTAGTTAGGTAGGTCGATAGGTCTTAGGTTCAAATCCCCACACATCACTTCTCAGGGAGCATCACGGAAAAATTGTAATTGTAAAGGAATCACTTTTTTTTCTTTTTTTAATATTACTAAAATAATATTACCAATATAATTAATATCATAACATATTTTTATTATGTAATATATAAATTTAATAATAATATGAATATTAATATTCGGTTCTGGTTCGGTACTGGCTCGCTTCTGAAACTGGACCTCGGCTCCGTCTAATCAATGAACTCTGGCCCAAGCCTAGCTAAAAGCACTACACCAGTACTGTCAGTTAGTATTATGCCAATATTAGAAAACAAACTCTGGACCGGTGTTATCATTCCAGCGTTGCCCCAGCATTAAGTCAGTAATGATTCCGTACCTCCCCAGAACTAGTACCGACAACATTGGCAACTGTACTGCGCCAAGACATAGCCGGTTTGAAATTCGTACATGGGTAAGCGTTGGCACAACCCTGCGGTGATATACCAGCCCAACGGCTCACACTCAATGTCGGCGCAATACCGTGAGGTAAGCGTTGGACCGGTATGATCATCCCGGAGTTGTGCCATCGTTCAGTCAATACCTCTTCAGTATCGGTTCTGTACCTTACCAGAATTAGTTGCCAGCACCGGCATCGTTAGAAAAACCGTACTGGCACTGTACAGACTGAAGATTCTCCTCGGGACTACGGTTCAACTCTGGTCCAGTACTGGCCCAACGTACTTCACCAGTACCGCTAGCCAGTACCATGCCAATACCAAGGGGCAAACATAGGACCGGTATGATCATCCCAACGTTGCGCCAGCGTTAAGTCTGTAATGTTACAATACCTCCTCAGTATTACTCGCCAGTACCGTCAACGTTGGCAACGGTACTGCGCCAAGACCCAGCCGGTTTGAGATTCGTACATGGGCATCGCTCATGGTCTATAAATTAAATTGCTGGGGTATGAGGGCACTACAACGAAATGTAATACCCTCTGATTTAATATTGTTTATACGTAGATAAAAATGATAAAATAATGCGATAAATATTTTTGTCCCTTTAACCAAACTTGTGTATAGTACAGTCCATAATACCTAGGTGTACAATTTAAATCGATGATTAGTTTTATTCTTTCTATTCAAATTCCAGCGGATCTTTTAAGCACGATGATGTAGCATAGTATATTACAAAAAAAATATGCAGTGAATATTGACACAAAAGCAACTATATAAGATAGATTTAAAGTGTCACCAATTGTTGACTGTATAGGTGGAAATTCAACCCGGTTCGGGAGTGTAGTGAAATCAGCGGAACTGAAAATGAACATTACGTTTCAAAAGATCGCCAAGGTAAGGCGTTTGTTGGTGTATTTGGTGGGGGCAGAGGAGCTGAGAAATATGCCTGCTCGAGGAGTATCGACAAAGCCGGGAAAAAATGAAAAGGGGAAGGGCCTATCGGCAGTTTCCAAAGAAATTCTGAGCGCTATCAAATGTAAGTACTATTGCTTCCTCACAGAGGAAGCTTTGTTTTCGTGCAAAAATTTTATTTTTATTTTTTCATGTCAGGAGACAGAACATGGTCCAAAACATCGAGAACAGTGGTTTAGAAAAATGGATGGAACGGCTTTAACAATCGGGCTCAAATTTGACACACATGTGCGGCAGGTCGACGCTATTGCTTATGACAATTTTATTTAAATTGGCAATTTTCGAAAAATATCTGTACACTCTCTACCATCCGCAAATTTGTAGCTATTGAGCTAAATCATTTTTTATAAATAAAGCTATGTTAAAAAAGGATCGGTATTGAGTTTGGAATGAATCCATAAATAAGTTCGGATTTAATGGGATTTTGAATTTTTTTTTTTTAATATTAGCTTTGCTTTAAGTAACGTTCAATATCACGAAATCAACTGAAATTTTCTATATACAAAAAATAACTTTTAGCGCTGTTACCTACCAAATTTGGTCATGATCGGTAAAGCGAAAATCGAAAAAAATATTGTCAAAGTTTTAAAAAAATATGTAAAATAATTTAAGAAAAAACGATTTTTAAGATTTAACCTCATTTTTGGGGGTCTTGCCGATACCGGAGAAATTCGAGACTATATTTTTCGGAAAGCTCCGAATTTTCTACGTAATAATCATTATTTTATATATTTTTAAAATTTCATTAGGGGTATGATATTTTAAACACTGAAAGTCTCGACAGAAAAATTTGGAAAAAAAATCAAGGAAGCTCTTTTCGACATTAACTTTTTAAAGAACTTAATCGTTATTTTGACTTTGGACCACCCGGTACAACTTCTTTCACTATTTGATGGAATGACTCATATAGGGCTCGTCAAAGTGATTAGGGACGTAATGAGCAACAGTGTAGCTCTAAAAATAACGAAATTCATTTTTCGATTTTTTAAATTTCGGCAGTATTAACTATACTCCTGCAATTTATCGTTCTCAAACAATTTCATGATTCGGTAACATGAAGAAGTAACTTCATGAGCGTTTCATTATTTCCAACATTGATAAGAATGAACAAATGGATATCTCAAAATCACAATATTTTAAATCGCACACGCGATTACCCGCGTAGAAAAAAAGAATCTTGTGAAGAATCTTTTAAAGAATCTTTAAAAAAGTCTTGAAAGAATCTTTAAAAGAATCTTTAAAGGAATCTTGAAAAGAATCACGTATAGGATCCGGAGCAAGACTCTTTTCAAGATTCTTTTCAAATTTTTTTCCAGATCAAAACTCCGAATTTTTGTAATTTTTTTAGTTTAATTCAGTTGATTAGTCATATTTGATTGATCAGATCCGAAAAATAGCGTGATTTGATCAGATTAAAGCGAGAAAATGAAAAAAAAAAAAAAAAAAAAATGTTGATCGTGGGACTTGAACCCAGGTCCCTCGGCGTACTATCCCGTTATCTTATCTATTCAACCACATCATCTTTCTTGGATAGCAGTAAAATAAAATGATATATGAGTGTCACTTGCTTTTTCAGAACTTTGTTTTTTTTTCGGAAATTACGGCGCGATGCGCGTTACCACTTTGCACCGTTTCACAGTATCTAGTTTCATTAAGAATTCATCTTTCACATTCAGTTATTGCTCCCTCATAAAAGAAACTTTATTTGCGAGAAAACATACGTTCCAAGATTTTCAAGTCAGGACACTCAAAATAGTCCAGAACGTCGAGAAAAGTGGTTTTGAAAAAATAAATAAGTGCATTCCGCAAACCTAAACCTTAAAATACATGAACCTGGTCTTCAAAAGTGTCCAGGTTTATTGCTTCGAAGCTCTCAGTGTCCAGATTGACCTCTCCATAGTTTTCGGTGTCCAGGTCGACCTCTCCGTAGTTTTCGGTGTCCAGGTTGATCTCTCCTTAATTTTCAGCGCTCAGGTGGATGTCCAGCACCTGGACACCGAGAAATATGGCGAGGTTCACGTGGACACCGAAAACTATAGAGAGGTCGACCTGGACACCGAAAACTATAGAGGGGTCGACGTAGGTACCGAAAACTATGGAGATGTCGATCTGGATGCCGAAAACTATGGGGAGGTCGACCTGGACACCGAAAAGTATAAAGGGGTCGACGTAGATACCGAAAACTATGGATATGTCAATCTGGATACCGAAAACTATGGAGATGTCGACCTGGACACTGAAAATTATGGAGAGGTCAGCCTCGACACTGGAAAAAATAGAGGGGCTGACGTGGACACCGAAAATTATGGAGAGGTCGACCTCAACACCAAAAACTATGGAGACGTTGATCTGGATACCGAAAACTATGGTGAGGTCAATCTGGACACTGAGAGCCTCGAAGCAATCAACCTGGACACTTTTGAAGACCAGGTTCATGTCTTTTAAGGTTTTTGTTTGCGGAATTTAATTATTTATTTTTTCTAAACCACTTTTCTCGACGTTCTGGACTATTTTGAGTGTCCTGACTTGAAAATCTTGGAACGTATGTTTTCTCGCAAATAAAGTTTCTTTTATGAGGGAGCAATAACTGAATGTGAAAGATGAATTCTTAATGAAACTAGATACTGTGAAACGGTGCAAAGTGTAACGCGCATCGCGCCGTAATTTCCGAAAAAAAAACAAAGTTCTGAAAAAGCAAGTGACACTCATATATCATTTAATTTTACTGCTATCCAAGAAAGATGATGTGGTTGAATAGATAAGATAACGGGATAGTACGTCGAGGGACCTGGGTTCAAGTCCCACGATCAACATTTTTTTTTTTTTTTTCTCATTTTATCGCTTTAATCTGATCAAATCACGCTATTTTTCGGATCTGATCAATAAAATATGACTAATCAACTGAATTAAACTAAAAAAATTACAAAAATTCGGAGTTTTGATCTGGAAAAAAATTTAAAAAGAATCTTGAAAAGAGTCTTGCTCCGGATCCTATACGTGATTCTTTTCAAGATTCCTTTAAAGATTCTTTTAAAGATTCTTTAAAAGATTTTTCACAAGATTCTTTTTTTCTACGCGGGTAAACACACACGCTAAGAAGCAAAATGCGAGCTGCAATCGATAATGACCTCCCGCGTAGAAAAAACGAATCTTGTGAAGAATCTTTTAAGGTTGTTGGTTTAAAAAGTAAAAGTAATGCCAGCTTCTCCAAAATTTTCTAGCACGTAGATAAAGCGTCTCCGCATCGACTGCAAAAAGATTGACCTAGGTAATAACATTTGTTTTCGAGGAATTAAATGTCAAAGTTGACACAAATCCCCTCTAAAATGCATACGATATATCGCCGATCACATTTATCGAACGATATTTTCCAAACGTGAAATGTCAGCCTTATGAAAAACACACACTATATAGAAAAAAGGACGAGGATAAACATTCGACGAAAAAATTATGGGGTTATAAGTTATTTAACGGAGATTTCGCACAAAAACTTAGCGACTTGGCGGGTTCGCTTGGGAACTGACTACGCAGCTGTCTTTCTCGCACAACGACCGCACCGCACACCGTGCGACCCCTAGTCACCCCGCCGGCTTACCCCGCAGTTCCCGACTGATTAACAACCTCAAAGAATCTTAAAAAAAGTCTTGAAAGAATCTTGATAAGAATCACGTATAGGAGCCGGAGCATGATTCTTTCCAGGATTCTTTTCAAGATTCTTTCTATCCAAAAGCGTTCTGAGAATCTTTCAAAGAACCTTCGAAAGAATCTTGAAAAGCGTCTTTAAGAGATTCGTGAAAAGATTCCGTCCATTATACAGAAAAATTGTAGAAAGAATCTTAATGAAATTCTTCAGAGGAATCGAGCGAAACCTGTTGTTGCTTTCCCTTAGTGTCGAGACAGTACATTTCGGTACGTCAACGAAGGGCAAACCCCTCGTGTATAGTTGAACTCAGGACAGCTTTGCAGTTTTATATACGTTCAGGCTTCAAGTCATTTGCGAGAAACGCTTTGACCGCTCGCCATCTAGTGGTATCGTACGAAACACTGATATTCAATACTCCGCTAGATGGCGAGCGGTCGAAGCGTTTCTCGCAAGTGACTTGAAGCCTGAACGTATATAAGACTGCAAAGCTGTCCTGAGATCGACTATACATGTGGGGTTTACCCTTCGTTGACGTACCGAAATGTACTGTCTCGATATTGGCATTGAAAGCAACAACAGGTTTCGCTCGATTCCTCTGAAGAATTTCATTAAGATTCTTTCAACAATTTGTCTGTATAATGGACGGAATTTTTTCACGAATCTCTTAAAGACGCTTTTCAAGATTCTTTCGAAGATTCTTTGAAAGATTCTCAGAACGCTTTCGGATGGAAAGAATCTTGAAAAGAATCTTGCTCCGGCTCCTATACGTGATTCTTTTCAAGATTCTTTGAAGACTTTTTTAAGATTCTTCACAAGATTCTTTTTTTCTACGCGGGCTACTTTTATGGTCTGTGATATACACATATTTGGTTAAAGGGACAGAAATGTTTTTTAAAATTATTTTATCATTTTCATCTAGTACAAACAAAGTAAGCTATAGCAAGTCATAATTGGCCTGATATTGCGGGCATCGGAAATTTGCACATATTAATCGATTTACTTTTTATATCACGGATTAATATATATATATATATATATACATATGTATATAATAAGAATGAATGATACGGCGTGTGTAATACCTCAAACCATTTTATTAAAACACCAGATGTTGTAGAAATGTTTTTATAAATTTCGTAATCATTTCATTATTGTGAATCGCGGATGCCTCATTAAGTATTATTTCTTGCATCCGAAACTTGCACGAATGACCGCTTAGCTCAGCAAAAATTTGCTCGCCAACTGTTGAGTCATTTTTTAAATTTATAACAAATTATAATACAGTAAAAAATGAATTCAAATATAGATGCCGCCTCTATTAGCTAGTTTTTCCGTCAAATTTTGGATATGGTTTTTTCACTAGTGAAGTTTTTATTTATTTCATTTCATATAATTATTCCCTATATGAATCTATCGAATCTTTGACGCAGGGTTTACTCGAATAAAATTTTGAATACCTCGACATCTTCGGAACTACATGTCTGAAATTGTCTCGAATGACCCGAGGTTGGGGACGTTTGTTGCTTTGATAAAGCGTCAACTTTTGTAATTATTGTCTTTAGCACGGGCCGCAGATTTTTCAGGGTTGCTATGAGGTCAACTGAGCCACTCTTTTCTTGGACCCCCTCAGATATTTTCAAAAATTGGCCAACTTACAACACTTTTTTAAAGTACTCTTTCTGATTTAAAAAAAAATTTTAGGCCTCATATTTAGGAGATACGTTTTTTCTCGTTTTCCTTTATTTTTCCTTTATACCTTAAAAAGCACGTGTCGAATAAAAACAAAAGTTATGACAAAAGTGTTTTGTTTTTTTATCAGCTATTCAATGCAATATATTTTATATTCTTATCCGTCTTGCAAAAGCTATTTTATCGCAAAAAAAAAAAAAAAAAAAAAAAACATTCTAAATTATTTTCTTTCTTCTATTCGGGCACCTTTGATTCTACTGCTAAATTTAGATAATATTCTGCAACGTGTTCAGAACCTACGAAAAAATCCACCACGTGGGTCTCGTATCTCGTATCTGTGTATCACCCAAGTGTCACCATGCAATGTTTTGACGTGAGTATTTGCTACTGCGGACTATTAATGTTGCCGATCCGATTGTTGGTGAATTTCGTCATTATTACGCCACTTGTGTACAATTTCCTCCTGTGCTGTTCTTGTCGTATACAATTCCGTAGTACGGATTAAGCGTGTGGAGTAAAAATCGGTGTAGAACTGCGCGTGACAAATGGGTGTGTATAGATGGTTTCTGTACAACTGACGTATTGCCGACTATTTCACGCCACTGTACTTACTGAATTTGGTATTCTAATTACGTCCTCATATATAGAGACACATTGAAAAATCATGAGAATTTTATGTAATCTGTAGCTGCAATCATAAGACGGATGTTTTGATAATAATGAAATTCGCTAATTAATAAATATACGCAAAACTCGAGCGTTGTTTCAACCAGTTACATAAGTTGTGAATGTAGCACATGATTTTATTCGGCTTTGATCGTGTTGACCCGTTGAATAACAAATTCTTCTTCAGTGTCGCGTATTTTAGGGTAGTAGCTAATTGCCTTCAGGTGTGTTATTTTTATAGCCACATGATCAGACTGAAGGTCTGGCATGTTATGAACGGTTGACGAGAAGTAGTGTATGCATCTAGAAAACGGATTTTCCAAGACGGAAGGATTAAATACAGTATAATTCTGAGCCTCACAGTAACATATTCCGGGACAAGGACAGTTTGTCACTCTGATGAAGCATCTGTTTTTCCTCATACGATCTGATTCGACTGGAACAGTGTAGAGGGCATGCGTCGAATTTGTTCACTTCGCATGTCTATATTCGGTAAACATAAACATCGATTAGGAGAATGTAATTTATGTCAAGTGGAAGTTGCCGCAGCTTTGTACAGAAATGTACACCGATTCCGTTATTTGATGTCTGTATTCTTCCGTATTTGTAGATTAAGTTCTAACAGAACTAATATGCTGGTCGACCTGGAATCAATTTCTTGCTCTTCAGCGTAGTGAGAATCTACATTCATGAGGCTGCTGAGTGGCAGCCAATTTATCGTACACAATTACATCTACCACAGGGTCGATCCACCACATTCGTTTCCACACAGACTCTTTCGTGCACCCAGGCTTTCCTTCACATTTCGAAGGTTCACGCTATCTTTCCACTACGTTTCGATCGTACACATTTCGAGTATGCGTTTAAGCTTTCCGCACAAGCTGATTGTACATGCTTAGTTTTCCGCAAAACCCAACACACCACATCGTTGATCCATCTCATTCGTTCGCACACAAACTCTGTCCTATATACAGGATTTCCCTCATATATCAAACGTTCACGCTGTTTTCACACCACGTTTCGATAGTGTACATTGCAAGCATGTTTATTACTTTGCGTGAAAACTTGATTATCCACTTTCAATTTATCGTACAAGCCGATTCTTCACCCTATCTTACGGAGATATTTTCTTCAAACATTAATCGATTCTACACATTTTCGTCCAGACATATTAATTTCAACATGCGCAGTTTTCCACACAATCTAATTATCCACTTGCCCGCTGTTACGCATTTCGATGCACCACATAGTTTTCCAGCACACTTGATCTTACTCAGTTGCGCTGTCAAACAACTTACGAGATTACCTCACGCGGGTAAGATTGAGAGATTAGTGCGGCTTTCGAGAAGGGGTTCTTACGCGAGTCAATTATTACTACTAATTAGTCAATAATTACTGGTATTACTAATCGACTAACGTCTGAACCCCATCTCGCAAGTCAAACTGATCAGCGCTGTACCTTACCGTGATGAGATATTCACTTGTTGTTATCGATAGCGTAATTGTGTAGGATCTACATGTGATGGATCGAAATGCGTAGTAAAAGGCATGTGGACAATTAGATTGTTTAGTAAATTCCTCGTGTTAAAATTAGTATCAGGAGACAAGAATATGTTCAATTGATTTGTGTTGGAAAGAAATGTCTCTCTACCCGCGTAGAAGAAATGAATCTGGCCGAGATTCTTAAGAAGATTCTCGCCGAGATTCTTAAGAATCTCGGCGAGAATCACGGTTGCGCGCCGAACCGAGATTCTTTAAAAATCTATCTGAGAATCTCGGTCAGCTTCTTAGCGAGATTCGTTAGTGGGTAGCTGAAAATAAAAAGAATCTCCATCAGAATCTCGCCGAAAATAAAAAGAATCTCTATCAAAATTCCACCGAGATTCTAGAGAATTTCTGTCAGCTTCTTACTGAGATTCTTTAGTGGGTAGCTGGAAATAAAAAGAATCTCTATCAGAATCTCGCTGAGATTCTAGAGAATCTCGCCCAGCGAGATTCTTTTCATTTTCATTGCAAATGAAATGAATCTATATAAAAAAAGATCTTTACGAATATTGACGGACTGCTAACATTAATTAGTTAGTACATCAACGAAGTTTCAATCCCTCGTGTGTAGTCGAACTCAGAAAAGCTTTCCAGTCTTATATATACGCTGAGGCCTCAAACCACTTGCGAGAAACGTTCCGCCCGTTCGCCACCTAGTGACATTATACGAAACACTGGTGGACAATACTCCGCTAGATGGCGAAGGATCGAAGCGTTTCTCGCAAGTGACTTGAAGCGCCAGCGTATATATAAGACTGGAAAGCTTTTCTGAGATCGACTACACACGAGGGGTCTAACCTTCGTTGATGTACTAACAAATTAGTGTTAGCAATATTAAAATATTCGTAAAGATCTTATTTTATATAGATCCTTTTCATTTTCAATGAAAATGCAAATGAGAAGAATCTCGCTAAGAAGCTGGCCGAGATTCTGATAGAGATTCTTTTTTATTTCCAGCTACCCATTGAAGAATCTCTATCAGTATCTCGCTGAGATTCTAGAGAATTTCGGCGAGATTCTGATAGAGATTCTTTTTATTTTCGGCGAACCCCTAAAGAATCTCGGTAAAAAGCTGGGCGAGATTCTGATGGAGATTCTTTTTATTTTCAGCTACCCACTAAAGAATCTCGGTAAGGAACTGGCCGAGATTCTCTAGAATCGCAGCGAGATTCTCAGATAGATTTAAAAAGAATCTCGGTTCGGTGCGCAACCGTGATTCTCGCCGAGACTCTCGCTGAGATTCTTAAGAATCTCGCTGAGAATCTCAGCGAGAATCTCGGCGAGAATCTTCTTAAGAATCTCGGCCAGATTCTTTTTTTCTACGCGGGTAAATCCTAAAATCTTGTTCAACAACGGCGAGAAATAAAAAGAGTGTTCTAGGTTTTTACAAGCGGTGCAGACGCGCGTTACTGTCACGTACCCATTACGACTACAAGTAAATTTTAAATGATCTGCTATGCATGATATTTCATTAATTGTCTCAATTAAGGATTCCATGCTACGATATACCCCAGATGGAACGCAAACGCGTTCTTCTTTAAAATCAACTGTTAACTCACTGCCGGACGGTATAGCATTGGTGATGAAATTCATGAAGTTTTGATCGCCCTCAGGGGGTATATGCAAGATCGTCATGGGTATGAGCATTTCAGCTAACGAAACAGCCCACCTACCTTGCAAAGACACGTTTTGTGGTAAATGTGTTGTATAGCGGGTTGTCGTGTTATCAGGGTAATATTTCATACTGCTGTTACTAGGTAAAATTATGTAAAAGTCGTCCTTCATCTTGATTTTGTATTCTTGGTGTTACGTCGCGTTTGGACTGCCACACGCACTCTCGATAATTCAGGCTCGTAAAAAATACCGTCAATATCCTCGTTGTGAAGATCACGTAAAATGTATACCACAGGCGTGCTGGTTGTCGATACACGATGCACTTTAAATAGTTCGTTACTCCAGCCGCTCTCGTAACCTTTTGCAAAGGCGGCTTTTGCTTTACTGATACGCACAACATCATCTACACGATATTTAGGAGCTCTATTATGATCTGATTTCTTGTAGCGCTGCAATAAATTAGATCGTGCTTTTGCAGCTGTAGCATCCCGCGTAGAAAAAAAAGAATCTGGCTGAGATTCTTAAGAAGATTCTCACCGAGATTGTCGCCGAGATTCTCGCTGAGATTCTTAAGAATCTCGGCGAGAATCTCAGCGAGAAGCACGGTTGTGCGCCGGACCGAGATTCTTTTAAAATCTGTCTGAGAATCTCGCTGAGATTCTCTAGAATCCCAGCGAGATACTCGTGGAGATTCTTTAGTGGGAAGCGTAAAATAAAAAGAATCTCCATAAGAATCCCGCTGAGATTCTTTAGAATCTCAGCGAGATACTCGTGGAGATTCTTTAGTGGGAAGCGTAAAATAAAAAGAATCTCCATAAGAATCTCGCTGAGATTCTCTAGAATCCCAGCGAGATACTCGTGGAGATTCTTTAGTGGGAAGCGTAAAATAAAAAGAATCTCCATAAGAATCCCGCTGAGATTCTTTAGTGGGAAGCTAAAAATAAATAGAATCTCCATAAGAATCCCGCTGAGATTCTTTAGAATCCCAGCGAGATACTCGTAGAGATTCTTTAGTGGGAAGCTGAAAATAAAAAGAATCTCCATAAGAATCCCGCTGAGATTCTTTAGAATCCCAGCGAGATACTCGTAGAGATTCTTTAGTGGGAAGCTGAAAATAAAAAGAATCTCCATAAGAATCCCGCTGAGATTCTTTAGAATCCCAGCGAGATACTCGTAGAGATTCTTTAGTGGGAAGCTGAAAATAAAAAGAATCTCCATAAGAATCCCGCTGAGATTCTAGAGAATCTCAGCGAGATACTCGTAGAGATTCTTTAGTGGGAAGCTGAAAATAAATAGAATCTCCATAAGAATCCCGCTGAGATTCTTTAGAATCCCAGCGAGATACTCGTAGAGATTCTTTAGTGGGAAGCTGAAAATAAAAAGAATCTCCATAAGAATCCCGCTGAGATTCTAAAGAATCCCAGCGAGATACTCGTAGAGATTCTTTAGTGGGAAGCTGAAAATAAAAAGAATCTCCATAAGAATCCCGCTGAGATTCTTTAGAATCCCAGCGAGATACTCGTAGAGATTCTTTAGTGGGAAGCTGAAAATAAAAAGAATCTCCATAAGAATCCCGCTGAGATTCTAAAGAATCCCAGCGAGATACTCGTAGAGATTCTTTAGTGGGAAGCTGAAAATAAAAAGAATCTCCATAAGAATCCCGCTGAGATTCTTTAGAATCCCAGCGAGATACTCGTAGAGATTCTTTAGTGGGAAGCTGAAAATAAATAGAATCTCCATAAGAATCTCGCTGAGATTCTAAAGAATCTCAGCGAGATACTCGTAGAGATTCTTTAGTGGGAAGCTGAAAATAAAAAGAATCTCCATAAGAATCCCGCTGAGATTCTAAAGAATCTCAGCGAGATACTCGTAGAGATTCTTTAGTGGGAAGCTAAAAATAAATAGAATCTCCACAAGAATCCCGCTGAGATTCTTTAGAATCCCAGCGAGATACTCGTGGAGATTCTTTAGTGGGAAGCGTAAAATAAAAAGAATCTCCATAAGAATCCCGCTGAGATTCTCTAGAATCTCAGCGAGATACTCGTAGAGATTCTTTAGTGGGAAGCTGAGAATAAAAAGAATCTCCTTAAGAATCTCGCTGAGATTCTAAAGAACCTCAGCGAGATACTGATAGAGATTCGATACTTCGATATGTCGAAGGCAAACAAAAATAAAAAATGAAAAACAAATTGTTCTAGTTAAAATAATAAAATTTAAAGTACAAAAATCGAAAAAGAAAATTGGTAAAACAATTTAAGAATGTTCATCGTAAAAAAAAAAATTAATCCATTACCATGAATAAAAAAAAGGATGCAAAGTGGAACTTTGCACATTGATTCCTCATTATATTTCGCGTTTTACAAAGCAACCTCTAAGAGGAAGTATGGTAATTGATTTTGGATTCCTCATTGAGGAAGCTTTGCAAAAACCGAAATATAATGAGGAAGCAATGTGCAAGGTTCTGCTTTGCATCCTTGTTTTAAATGAATAAATGAGCACACACTCCCGCTTTGTGAAAATATAATAAGGACGAACGATTCAGAAACTCACTCGAATCCTTTATCTTCTCTGTTTTTTTTTTTTTTTGTAGAACACAATAGAAACCGGTGTTTTCCGAAATTTGATTGGGAAGCAAAGATATGGCTAGTTTATACGACATAAATCGCTTCTTTTCGCAATATAGACTGTACAACATCGCTACGAAAATATGGTATCGTTCAACACTTTTGGGCTATATCTGACATATTTTTCTGTTAATCATGAATTTGGCACTCATTTAACGCCCAGCTCGTTACTTGATACCAAAATTCGCATCGCAGAAAAAAAATCAAAAAATTAAAAAAATCAAAACATCATAAAATTTTAACGGTTCAAGCGATCTTAACCAAATTCAATAGCGATCACCGGCGTATGAAAGCTCACATTCATACCAATTTTAAGATAAATATCTCGAAAATTGAAAGAGTTATCGCGTTAACAGTCATTTTTCAAAAAATTAAAAAACGCGTAATAATTTAACGATGAAGTGGATTTTAACAAAAATCTGTATGAACGATGAGGCTTGATCCCTCTATCTATGGTCCAAATTTCAGCTTGATATCTCAAGGCATTCCCGAGTTATAAAGGTTTACATTTTTCGATCGTGTAACACACACATACACACAGACATTTTTTCTAAATCACTTTTCTCGACGTTTTGGTCCATTCTGAGTGTACTGACATGAAAATCTCGAAAAAAAAATTTGTAATGAAAACAAAGCTTCCTCTATGAGGACGCAAAGATGAATCAGTACTTAAAAATACGAAAAATATGCTGTGTGAGACAGCTGATCGCGTGCCATGTGCCGTGAGTTTCGATTCGGTCGACCACTGAATGAAAAAAACGGATTTTTCAGGGGATTTAAAATATTTATTTTACCATATAATCGAAATGACTGGAGATACTGCAATTATTTTGGTTTCAAATTATATAATTTGAGCTAAACTATTTATCTGCAGCTAAAACTAATTTGAAAGCACTACAATATTAATAAATATAAACATAGTAACCTTGAAAAAAAAATCTAAAATGCGAAACTCGAGTAAGAGTGTCTGGCAGCGCCTAGTCGGTTCGGCCGGTATGGTAAGATTAGGTAAATGTACTTGCCTCGAAACGTTACCGCGTCACTTGATACTTAAATTAAGATTTAATCGACCAGATAGTTAATAAATAATAAATAAATTGCACTGATGAATTCATTGCTCAATTTAACGATCATTTATTATATTTAAAAACATAACTTTTTTTTTCGAAATTTTAAACAAAAAATAAAAAAATAGAGGAATCATATGGCGGCTTCTTTTTCAAGATGATTGGGGTTGCGCAGTGATCCGCATTTGAGGTTGATCACGCGAATGTATTCGGGCCAGGAGAGACCAGAACTTTTACGGTCGATATAATCTAAATCAGAGAATATATCATATTATATTATATATATGTTATATTATATGTCTTAAAATTAATATCTAATAAAGCTGTTTATTACAAGAAAATCATTCGAATCATCACCATTCAAAATCTTCAACAACATATCCCAGTAAACACATAATTGAACAGCAATGTAACCTGGAAGTTACATGTGATTGTAACAATGTAACGCTTGCGTTATGTTGCGGCTATGTAACGTAGGAGTAACATGTGATGTTTCATTTGTTATATTCAGGTAATGTTACTGTTATGTGACATATTCTCGTTGCAGTTGCATAACAAAAGCTGTGAAACCGCAACGCAACATCCAAGTAACAATTTGGACGTCACTTTTGTGACAGGAAGGCGATGTTACCGTTATGTAACGTGGCAATATTGTAAAAACGTTGAAAGGGAATGTAACATTAACGTAACATGTATATTACAGTGGTTTTGGAACATCGTAAACATCGACGTTATGTAACCTGTTATGTGCTGTAGTTACGTTACAGTTATATAACAAAATTGTGTAACTGTAATGCAACATGTATGTAACGATTGTAATGTAACTGTGGCGATAGTTCGGTTATGTTACAGTTATGTAACGTGGCAACGTTGTAAGAACGTCACATATTCATACAGTATGTTATGTCCGCTAGATGACGAACGACTCAAAAGTTTCTCGCAAGCGATTCGTGACCCTAGCGTGTATAAGATTGAGCGACTTCGCAGTTCAAAAGAAACAGTGGGATATCCTTCGGAGGTGTCCTAACTGGTTGGCATTATTCGCCAATAGCTTGTTCTACTTTTAATTGTAGCAGCTATTTTTTTAACCGTGTAGCGTTCTCGCAACCCGTGGACTTTTGTGGACTTTAAGTCGACAAAAGTGCCTCACGTGAAGTTACCTTTCGAAGTTGCGGTTTCGTGAATTTTACGTTACTTGTTTCACATTAGTAACATTACGCACCGTACAGGCAACATAACTGAATTGTAACGGTTACGTAACGCATGTTACATAACATGGTAACATTGTTGAGTGGGAAATAATAACTTACATGTAAGTTACATGTAAGTTACAAGTGATGTTAGTTGTTACATTGGGTTACATTGCTGTAACATTGCTGTACCATAACCATGTTTACTGGGATGTTGTTTCTTATCGATAACAATATTGGAGAATGTGGGAATAACTTTGAAAAAAAAAAAAACATTATTATTTATAAAAATAAATCATCTTTTGGGTTAAAATGAGACTAGAAACTAGAACTCATCTTTGAAAATGACAACATGAACGTCAATACGGTTAATGAATAATTTATCTTTTCTTTGAATATAGATAATGCTCCATCGACCCATGAATCGATAATAACGGTCACCGGTGGGGTCATACTAGTACTTCGTAGTATAAACCAACTATCACCTAGCAAGCTTTCAATTCACGGCTGTTAAATACTGTTTTCAGGTCAATTCATTGCTTGACACAGTCAAAAAGATGTTTATTAAACTTGAAGATGTATATGTAATCCTAACAAAAAGTATCAATATTCTAATCTACAACGGCGGTCAAAATAAAGGAAATACACCTTTCTTTACATACGGATGACTTATTATATTTATTCATTTAAATCTCAAATTCTACATCGAAACAAAATTTAATTTTTATTTTTATCCTAAATTGCTAGAACTTGCCGGGTTGCATACGGTAGTGAATAGATTGGATTACTCGACAAAAATCTTACACACATTTGTTTAGTGAATAACAAGAAAGCTATATATTTCAGCCTTTAAATGGATGTCAAACGAAAGCTTATGTAGTAATAAAGCAATAAATAATAGTTGGGCGTCAATTGAGCACTGATCTCAACAACCAATTCCGTATCCAAGTGGTGGAATTTCTTATAAGCAATCAGATACTAACTAATAATCTAAGATTAAAAAATCGTTCTCATTGGTATGAGATGATAGGTTAGACGACATTCACGTGTTTAAACAAACACTAAAATGCAAAATTCAAGATAAAAGTCCAATTCAATTATGTTGACCGCCATTTCCTCATTTTCCCCAACCTTCGATATTTTTAACCGATACATTTAAACATCTAGCGTATGCATCGCCTTCCGATTTTCACATGCTTATGTCGCAAACATAGCTGAGGCATTATTGCATTACACGTAACCCTTCTGCATACGCCTTCATAATGGGCCAGTGAAACACAAAAAAGATCAGTTCAATAGAGAATGGCCTTTACGTAAAAAATTTAGATTAAATTGGAAAAAAACCTATAATCAAATTTTATCTCATACATTATTGCGTTGCGTTTCCCACTTAGCCCTTCTGCACACTTCTTCATAATAGTTCAGTGAAATAGAAAAAAAAATCATTTCAATAGATGATGGCCCTTACTTAGAAAAGTTAGGTTAAAAGTAAAAAACAAAATATAATGAAATTTGATGTGATTCAATAAATTTGGAAACTTAATATATAGAGAGTACGTAAAAAACGAGAATTTTCGTATTTTTTACGTTACAATACGCTTTGGGATTATCGAGATATCACCAAACCAAACAAAATATAAGCAAACGGTTTATCTCGAAAACAGAACACCGTAGGCTCTTGAAATTTAGTACTTTTTCTGAGGGTATATAGTATCCCAATAACGCAAAGTTATTAACATTTTTCGGGATCATTTGAAAATCGGGTGGCTGAATTGGTGTGGAATGCCTCAGCTATGGTTATGCTACGCAGCATATATTTTATGTAAAACATTTGAATGTTTTAATATTTAACTAACAATATTTCAAACGTTTCGGCTCTGGTCTCAACCCTCTTATCTCTGGTAAAAATGCCCGATTAAATTGATAGAAAACAAAGGATTTCGTAACCAATATAGTAAAAAACACGATAGCTATCGTGTTTTTGGTACCGAAATCAGCGGTTTCAATATATTTTTTTTTATATAACTTCAGTAGAAAAACTGCTGAGATATCTTACAACGATATCAACAATATTTCATCCGCCTCGTTCCCCTGAAGTTTAAAATAATACTTACATTTGATCGCGTTTAAAATATTTTTGGGTACTGCCAAACGGCCCTTCCCCTCTTCCATTTTCCCCGGCTTAGTCTTTACTCCTCTAGCTGACATTTTTTTCAATTCTTCCACCCCCACCAAGTACACCAACAAACGCCTGACCATCTCTTTCGGTGTACGCTTGAACTTCAATATATTGAGTTTCAGTTCCGTCGAATTTACGACGACGCCAGAACCAGGTTGAATTTCGACCTATATCGTTGATAATTGGTGACACTTTAAATCAATCTTACAGTTGCTTTTGTGCCAATAGTGATGACTTTTAGTCTTAATATAGTCTGCCACATCACCCTGCTTAAAAGATCAGATGGTATTTCAATAGAAAGGATAAAACTAATCATCGATTTCAATTGTACGTCTAGGAAAATGTATTATGGATTGTACTACACACATGTTTAGTTAAAGGGACAAAAATGTTTGTCATATTATTTCATCAGTTTTATTTAGTATTTAAATTTATAAACAATATTCAATCGGAAGGTATTAGATTTTGTTGTAGTGTCCTGATACCCCAGCAATTTAATCTATAGGCTATGAACGGTGGCGGGCAATAGCTCATTTCGATTATTGGAATATTCTTAATCGATTCACCGTCCAGATTTTTAATAGTATTAGTTCTTCCAAAGTTATAGCCATAATAATAAACTTATGACGGTCAATCAATAAGTCAATTTTCAATAAACAAAATCAGCTATATCTAGTCATAATCGGACTGATATTACGGGCATCGGAAATTTTCAGATATTGATCGATTTACTTTTTATATCAGGGCTGAGAATATATGTTGTAACACGGTAGATTTTGTACCAGCTCCACCCCGCAGGCTGGCTCGAAGGCCATCACACTCCGCCTATATTTTGTTTTTGGTATTTTAGAGCAGTATTTTTGGATTTAGTTTATAGGAATATTTTGTGTAGAAATTCCCCCCTTTACCCCCCTTCCCATCCCTAGTATGAATGTGAAATGAGTAATAGCCCCCCGAAGACCATGGAGGCCCTCAAGGACGAGATAAGAGGCTACGGCAGCTTAGACAGAGTGACGTGGGGAGAGTGTGGGCTGGAAAAACCATCTGACCCCGGACAGCATCCGAGCCAGCTAATGAGTACACCCCGCACCACACGAGTAGCCTCCACACTCGTGTGGACATAAGTTGGAGTTAGCCGCCCGACTGCGTGGGTGTACTCGCACTACTAGGATCGCCAGCGGCACTCAAACGGCCCGCGGCGATCACTCCAGCCAGCTGTGCTACGCTGCCTCGCCACTGCACTGCTCGAGCGCCACTGACCAGCCACACTCGATCCGTTGATCGATGTCGAAGCTCCGTAGTGCTCGGGAGCCGACGAGTCCCGAGGATCGACGAGGGTCTCCGAAAACATCGAGGAAGAAGAAGGATGACATTTTGCTTATCACTTCGAGCTTCGCCGTCGCCGTGTCCTCCCGTAAATATTATAGCAAAGTTTGTGAGTCCTCGTGGGAGTTGTCCACGGGACTAGGATTGTGTGTGTGTGGGTGATAATTAGCGTGAGTAATTTTTATTTGTTCTGAGACCCCTTTTCCCCCTTTTCGCCCTGTATTTTTTAAGTCATTAGAGTTTGCATTTTTCAGTTTTATATCGAGTCAACCGGCTGCCACCCCGTGGAGACCGGCACGTTTTCCTTAGACTTGATTAGCGATTATTTTGTGTTTTCTGCGTGCGAGGTAGTGTGGTGGTGATCGCGACTATCTCGGCGATATTTAACCTTAATTTTCTTTCCCGATTTTATTTATATTTTTGCCCCATTATCGAATATTCCCATGCCACCCCCCCCCCCCCCCCCTTTCAGCCATACCGAGGTAATAATTAAGAAGCCATAGAGTTCGGGAACCCTTCCCCCTGAAATCGTCTCTATTTTGGCTAGCCGAGTTACCCCACTTTTTGCCATATTTTTGTTATTAATTTTTTCCATATTTTGCCATATTTTTGTTATTAATTTTTCCCCATTTGGCCATAGTTTGGTTATTAATCTTTTTTGTCCCCTGTAGTTTGCATATTTCCCCCCCCCCCCCCCCCCGTGACACCCAGAGTCCCTGCCACCGGTAACCCCCACCATTTCCCCCACCCGACCGTGCTGGACTCTGAAATTTTTCGACGTCGCCCGGACTTAGAAAATTTTCGACAGTCTTGGGACTTAGAAAATTTTCGACAGAGTCGGACTTAGAAAAATTTCAGCTCCTCTCGGACTCTGAAATTTTTCGACGTCGGCCGGACTTAGAAAATTTTCGACAGTCTTGGGACTTAGAAAATTTTCGACAGAGTCGGACTTAGAAAAATTTCAGCTCCTCTCGGACTCTGAAATTTTTCGACGTCACCGGGACTTAGAAAATTTCCGACGTCCTCTCGGACTCTGAAATTTTTCGACGTCGCCGGGACTTAGAAAATTCCCGACGTCCTCCGGACTCTGAAATTTTTCCACCATCTTACGCAGTACCCCTCCCCCCCCCAACGGTGCTACACGTCACGTAGCTGGCGCCCATTTTAGTTTTGCCATTTTCTCCCCTCCCCCTTGCCATTATAGTTATTTAGTTAACTCGAGTTATTATATTCCCGTCATTTAGAGTTATTGTATTGAGTTTTTCTTTTGTTTTTTTTTGAGCTTTTGTATTAGTATTAAATCGAGTTTGGTTATTTTTCTTATAATTATTTTCTTTTTATTACGTCTTTTCACTAACCCCTTCCCCGCCTAATAAAAAGGGAAGCCGGTTATAATGTATATATCAAGAATTAATGCATTAAAGAGGTGTATTATCAAATTTGACGTAACCACAAACCATTAATACCACAAACTATTTTATTAAGCTACCAGATATTGTAGAAGAGATTTTAGAAACTTAGTATTTTTATTTTTTTTATTTTTTATTAATGGTTCTTTTCGTACGCCTTCTTCAGGCTTTTACGTTTTTTTCCCCTCTCCCCTTTTCCCCGTTCCTTCATAGAGTCCCCTCTTAGAGTGTTGTCCGCAGCCACTCATCCTAATGCCCCTCTATATCGCATTCGCCATAGCATTGCTGCCATGGGCATAGGGAAACTGCGGAAAACCTATGCCGATATAGCCGGCCTCGAGTTCGCCTCACGGCACCAGAGCTACATCACGTTTCGTCGAGAATATAAACACGGACTACAGCTGTATACATGTGACCCCCACAGGTAGAAATACCTGTGTGGGTCCCATGTATACATCTGGAGCTTCATCGCGCCCGTATTTATTTTTCGACGGAAATCGACGGCACCGGGAATCGAACCCGCGACCTACCGATGCTTTGGACTAGAGGCCAGTACACTAACCACTAGACCATCGCACCGGATTTTTAGAAACTTAGTAATCATTTCATTATTGTAAATGCTTCCTCAAGTAGCATTTCTTGCGGCCGAAACTTACATGAATGACCGCTTAGCTCCGTAACAGTGTGCGCGCCAACTGCTGAGGCATTTTTAAAAGTTTTAACGTATTATACTACAGTTAAAAAGGATGCAAAGTCGAACCTTGCACATTCCTTCCTCATTCTTTTTCGCTTTTTACAAAGCCGTCTCTATGAGGAAGTTTCTTTATTTTATTTTTGGCTTCCTCACAGAGGAAGTTTTGCGAAAGTTGAAAATTATTGACGAAGTTGCTGATTTCTGACGTTTTATGAAATCCAGAGCGACACCAATAAATTTTTAAAAAATTCAAAATCACGTAAAATCCGGACCGCTTTACCGATCATCACCAAATTTGGTACGTAGTAAGACTGAATGTTATTTTTCCTGTGTACAAAATTTCAGTCGATTAGTTGAAATTTTACCTCAATTAGAGCAAAACGAAAATTTTTCGAAAAATTCGAAATCTCATAAAAACCGAACCGCTTTACCGATTTGGCCCAAATTCAATAGCAAAGGTCGTGTCACTTTGTTGAATTCTAATACGAAATTTTAGCCCGATAGCTAAAAATTCGTTCGAGCTATAGCATTTACGTACTTTTTTTCAAAATTTCAGAATACTTACAACAATGAAATGCGTTAAGCGATTTTTGTAAAATTTATACCATTTGAAGATTAGCCAGTACTGCACATGTAGTTTAAATTTTAGCTGATTCGGTTAAATACTTTATAAGTTACAGTTATATGAATTTTTGGCCTTTCATCACACACACACACATACATACCATTCGGCTAATTTTTCCGTTCAATTTTGAAGATGCTTTTTTCACTACTGAAGTTTTTAAATTTAATTTCATAGAATTATTCCCTATATGAATCCATCGAATCTTTAAAGCAGGGTTTTATTGAAGAATCTTTACAATACCTCGACATCTTCTAAATCCGATTTTGAGACATTCTGACGTTCTCGGGATCTTGGGTATGTTGTCGGTCGTTCGCACAGACTGTCGACTTTGCTTATTAAAGCGGAAAGCACGGGCCGCAGATTTTCCAGGGTGACTATATAAAATGTGGAGTAAAAATAACAATAAAAATGAGAGAAGACATAAGGGTGCATTAATCTGGCGTTGCTACAATAGCTTTAGTATATTGCGATACAATTGCAAGGCCAACTTCACAACCTGCGTATAATGGTCGCTGCCTCGCACTTGTATCGCAACGTACTATTCTGAGGAATGTGAGTTTGCAGCACGATCCGAAGGCGAGTTTTGGAATCAGACGAGTTAAGAACAAGTTTTCCCAACGAGTATTATAGCAAATTTTACTTTAAAAGTTGTGAAAATGTGGCTGCGCATTATGTGGTAAAAACTTATATCGCGAAACGTAAGTTCACATAATTTGATATAAACGTATACCACATAATGCTCCAACAAAAGGTAATTTTCTTGACATGTATTAGGGTAGAATTGCCGGTTGTGGCCACCCCCGACACTTAAATACGTTTTTCGTGACTATTTTAATTCTGTACCTGTATTTACTCATTGAAAACTCTCATAAAAATTTGGAAAAAATTGTCTCACTACCAACTTTTGTCCTAAAGTGGGACAATTTTTTTCCGATTTTTTATGAGAGTTTTCATTTTTTATTTATCTTTTAAACTCTCATCGAAATTCTAAAGGATTGTCCCACTTCCGGTCTAGGCTTAAAATGTTCGTCTTTATGAGTAGTATCTTAGATATTTTTTCGGAAAAAATAAAAAACGTCCAAGTTTTTTAAAAATGGATTTTTATGTTTATTAATAAAAAATCAATGCTTCGGAGGCGTTAAAGAATTTTTTGAGTAAGTGGACATAAAAGTATACTTCAAAATGAAAAACTTTTATGTAGGTTTCTTTACGATACGACTTATATCCAAGAAGACACGTGCATTCGAAATTTTTTAAACGCTTTTAATAGGGCAATTTTTAGAAATTCACAAGTGTGCGAAATATGCAATGAAAATTTTGAAAAAAATGGAGCAAACACCATTCATTGGGGTGAATGATTAAAAAAAATAATCAACTATATCGACGACAGTCATGGTAAAAGGTGGACTGTGTGTATATCATCCATTACTATCTATTTCTCTCTGTGTGGGATTCAAGAAGGAGACATACTTACGTGGCGAACTGGGCATTCGGTGGCTTAAAGCATTGGCCCCAGAATCGTTTTTAGTTGTTGAACACGGATCTTCGTCGTTCGAGGACACGTTTCCGTCGTTCAAACTAAGGCTCATCCTCTTATGGGCACCTTTTTTATTTTTCTCTATAGGCTCTATCAAATAAATTGTAACTATGAAAAGCGTCTCTCTGATTAACATCTACTAACAGATTTCATTTCAAAAAGCCTAACTCGTGTATAGCCACTTAAAACAAAAAGAGCATGGCATATAAAGGTAGAAGTTAGTAACGACGGATATCATGAACGCATACGTGAATCATAAATTACTACTTTACGATACTAGTGCGGTAAAACTTTTTTGGACGAGTGTGAGTTTGCAGCACGAGCCGAAGGCGAGTTTTGCAATCACATGACTTAAAATCAAGTTTTTCCAACGAGTATTATACAAAGTTTTACTTTCAAAGTTGTGAATATGGGGATAAGATAGGCTATAGGAGACAGAAAATATAAATCCGGACGGGTAGGAATACGCGGACGATCAGATTCGAGAAGGAGACATGCTTACTTGAGGAACTGGGCAAGTTATCGGTGGTATGTTCGGCTTCACTGTTGGACTCGTTTTCATTCAGGTTCAAATCGAGAGTGCCTTCAATTGGCTCGCTCATCCTCTTTTGCTTTTTATTTTTCTTTTTCTCGATAGGCTCTATGAAATAAATTATAACTATGAAAAGCGTCTCTCTGATTAACATCTACTAACAGATTTCATTTTAAAAAGCCTAACTCGTGTATAGCCCCTTAAAACAAAAACAGCATGGCATATAAAGGTAGAAGTTAGTAACGAAGAATATCATGAATGCAGACAGCGAATCATAAAATAGTACTTTACGATACTAGTGCGGCAAAACTTTTTCGGACGAGTGTGAGTTTGCAGCACGAGCCGAAGGCGAGTTTTGCAATCACACGAGTTAAGATCAAGTTTTTCCAACGAGTATTATACAAAATTTTACTTTACAAATTGTGTAAATGTAGATAAGGTAGGCTATAGGAGACGGAAAAGAAAAGTCAGGACGGGTAGGAACACGCGGACGATCAGATTCGAGAAGGAGACATTCTTACTCTGGGAACTGGACAATTTTTCGGTTATGTGTTCGGCTCTCCCGTTGGACTCGTCTTCTTTTGCGATCATATCGACAGTGCCGTCAATTGGCGAGCCCTCCCTCATCCTCTTATGCTTATTTTTTCCCTTTTTCTCGATAGGCTCTATCAAATAAATTGTAACTATGAAAAGCATCTCTCTGATTAACATCTACACTCAGAAAAAAGTTTGGCAAGAATTACCAACAAATTGGTTAAAAATGTTATCAAGAAAACTTGGTGGGTACATCCAAGTTATTGACTAACATAACCAAGTTATTAGCTAATATAACCAAGGATTTGGTAAGACAACCAAGTATTTAGTACGTCTAATCAATAACTTGGTTGCGCCTACCAAATTTTTCTTGGTAAAATTTTTAACCAAAATCTTAGTAAGCCCAACCAAGCGTTTTTCTCCGTGATACCGCGACACTTGATATTGATTCTGAATAATAATAATTCTGAAAAGGTATTTATAGATTGGTAAAAAAGTTTGTAGAATAAACTTAGAAGTTTCTTTGGTTATGAAGTGTAGTTGTTATTTGTGGCACTAAGTATTCGAATAGTAGCCTCAACCATTTGATTTGTCATGTATACTATATAACGAGAAATAGTGGCGAATAGTTAAGGCTACCATTCAAAGTGGTTGGGTTAATGAAGATGTGAGTTTATGCAACTTATTCGAAAAAACTCGGGCACAACAAATTGAAAACGTAGTTGGCCCAACCAATCTTTTTTCTCCGTGTGCAATTAATTTTATAATTTCTCTGAAAACGTTTGATTTAATTTTACAATTTGACTGAACATAAATTGAAATCATTCTGTATTT
Organism: Ephialtes manifestator; assembly: GCA_963970395.1. NCBI lineage: Eukaryota > Metazoa > Arthropoda > Insecta > Hymenoptera > Ichneumonidae > Ephialtes > Ephialtes manifestator. The sequence continues at coordinate 901,491 of OZ019977.1, forward strand.
ATCCAATCATGTCTATCCTTGTATTTTTTGTTTAATTTTTGAGGCTGTTTTTATAACCGTTTGGTCAATGATATTCAAGTTGAAAATGATTGAATAAATATCGGAAAGTTTCAGAACATGTTCAATCGAATTGTAAAATCAAATCAAATGGGTTCAGAAACATTATAAAAATTCGTTGCATACGAAAAAAAAAAAAATCTTTTCAATTTAATGAACAAAGAAAATGTACTATACAAATCAAATAGGATTTTTATAGCACATTTTTGTTACTAATTTATTAACAACATTTGAAGCATGATTATTATTATGTAATTAGTAAATTATTATGGTCGACTCACCGCTGAACTTGATGATTTTTACCCGATATGGTTTACCTTCGTGCGTCAATTTAATAATGTCATTTTCCCGTGCTGATCCGGGAATTGAAGCCTGCTCGATTATATTGGTCATGGCGCTTTTTATCCAAAATATGAGGACAAACATTGTTTTAGCGTTCACTCACTCAATCCTTAATGATTAAAATATTTTACGATGCTGAGCTCTGATGCTGTTATAAAATTATAACCCACGTTTCTAATGACGGGTTTGCACTCGTAATTGTTTTCATGGATGCATCGATCTGAGGTGGGATCCTGACAATCACGAACGCTCGTAACGTAGCGTGGTAATGTATATCTATATATACAATTCCTGGCGGAAAAAAAATCTACAATTGAGCACGCCAATCATGAAAGCCTCTGCGCGAAATCAGTAAACGTATTGTCCACATTATTAAATAAACCTGGCAAAAGTCGAAATTTTTTGCTAATATAATTTATAAATCCGATTATTAGCTTCAGTAATAAATAATAAGAATTGCATTTTCCATCGCGCCCATATTCGATGTTTTTTAAAACTCAACTCGCCCATTCTAGCTCAATAAGTGGTGAAATCATTTGAATTTTTTACAGTATGTTCAAAGTTCATGAGTAACACCTCCAAAGTCGATAAAATACATAAAAGTTTCATTTGTTCACTTATATTTAATAACAAATGGCGGGGTATCCGTAACCGAGGTTCGGACACTTTGGCGGAAAAACGTATGCGACTTTTTCCATGACGTATGAAGAAAACTTTGCGAAAATTTCAGTGTAATCGGTTTATAAATATTGACACTATAGATGATTTTATAAAAAATGCACGTCGCGCGAGAAGCTCGTCCAGCGTTCGTGCGCGGTGGTAAAGGAATATTATGCGTTTTTCGCAGATTTTTTTATCACTGCGATGGTACATTGCACAATTTATTGTTATTTAATTATTTGCAATATTTATATCGTTTATCATACTCACAACAACAACAAAATTGAGTTCTTTGCGACAACCGGAAAACTTTTACTAAATCTGCGAAAAATGAAAGAATGATTATAAATGTTAAGACAATCAATTTCAAGTTATACTGCTAACTCAAAGTTCTTAATAACTAAGTATAGTTGGGTAACAATCTATAAGATAACTTATTTTTTTAAATTGTCTTATGAATTAAAATTGTTATTTTTTCCAAATACATGTAATTTTTAAAAGCGTTAAAATATAATTGTACTATCTTCAATTTTCAAAGAATTCATTACAAAGTAACAAATATTCGGTGTTTTCTTAACTTGGTTCCATGACACATAAATAAAAAATTTAGGATAATAATTATCCTAATTATTTTATTTTTGACTCATCGCGTTAAGAGTCAGTGATATTCCCCTTCCCGTCGCAGAAAGTTTGAAAGATATTTTCTTCTAAACTTCGCAACAGATAGGGCTCAAATTTTGAGAGAATATGCGGAAGTATCGTAGAATTGGGCTAAGCATCTGGCTCCTCAATCGATTCAGTCATTTTTTTTTGAGAATTAAAAAACATACAATAGTGCGAGAGAGACAGATCTAGTACACAACAATAGTGCGAGAGAGACAGAGCTATGTCCGAGAGAGACAGACCTATAGGCGTTTAACATTGGGCGAAAAAATTCCAGCCGGTGTATCACAGCCTCTTAAGAGAATGTGAGACACCAGTGAAAATTTCTTCGCCCAATGTTAAACGCCTATAGGTCTGTCTCTCTCGCACTATTTTTCTTTAAATTCTCATAAAAAAACGACTGAATCGACTGAGGCGCCAGAAGCTTAGCCCAATTCTGCCGTATTTCCGCATATTCTCTCAAAATATGAGCCCTATCTGTTGAGTAGTTTAGGAGGAAACAGGTTTCGAAATTTTGAGTGCTGGTGGTGGAAGTACCACTGCCTCTTATAGGGATGTGATACACCCGCTGGATTTCTTCGCCCAATGTTAAGAGGCAATGGTACTTCCCCCACCGCACCTCAAAATTTCAAAAGCTGTTTTCACCCGAACAGTACGGCAGATAGGGTCCGTATTTTTGAAGTAATACGCGGAAGTATCGTACAATTGAGCTAAGCTTCTGGCTCCTCAGTCGATTCAGTCGTTTTTTTGTGAGAATTAAAAGAAAAATAGTGCGAGAGAGACAGACCTATAGGCGTTTAACATTGGGCGAAGAAATTTTCACTGGTGTCTCACATTCTCTTAAGAGGCTGTGATACACCGGCTGGAATTTTTTCGCCCAATGTTAAACGCCTATAGGTCTGTCTCTCTCGGACATAGCTCTGTCTCTCTCGCACTATTGTTGTGTACTAGATCTGTCTCTCTCGCACTATTGTATGTTTTTTAATTCTCAAAAAAAAATGACTGAATCGATTGAGGAGCCAGATGCTTAGCCCAATTCTACGATACTTCCGCATATTCTCTCAAAATTTGAGCCCTATCTGTTGCGAAGTTTAGAAGAAAATATCTTTCAAACTTTCTGCGACGGGGAGGGGAATATCACTGACTCTTAACGCGATGAGTCAAAAATAAAATAATTAGGATAATTATTATCCTAAATTTTTTATTTATGTGTCATGGAACCAAGTTAAGAAAACACCGAATATTTGTTACTTTGTAATGAATTCTTTGAAAATTGAAGATAGTACAATTATATTTTAACGCTTTTAAAAATTACATGTATTTGGAAAAAATAACAATTTTAATTCATACGACAATTTAAAAAAATAAGTTATCTTATAGATTGTTACTCAACTATACTTAGTTATTAAGAACTTTGAGTTAGCAGTATAACTTGAAATTGATTGTCTTAACACTTATAATCATTCTTTCATTTTTCGCAGATTTAGTAAAAGTTTTCCGGTTGTCGCAAAGAACTCAATTTTGTTGTTGTTGTGAGTATGATAAACGATATAAATATTGCAAATAATTAAATAACAATAAATTGTGTAATGTACCATCGCAGTGATAAAAAAATCTGCGAAAAACGCATAATATTCCTTTACCACCGCGCACGAACGCTGGACGAGCTTCTCGCGCGACGTGCATTTTTTATAAAATCATCTATAGTGTCAATATTTATAAACCGATTACACTGAAATTTTCGCAAAGTTTTCTTCATACGTCATGGAAAAAGTCGCATACGTTTTTCCGCCAAAGTGTCCGAACCTCGGTTACGGATACCCCGCCATTTGTTATTAAATATAAGTGAACAAATGAAACTTTTATGTATTTTATCGACTTTGGAGGTGTTACTCATGAACTTTGAACATAAGTAGAAGAGGCCCACGATCGCGAGACAGAAGGGGCGTGGCCTAGTGGCGCCAGGCGCCAGAGGGGCGTGGCCTAGTGGCGCCATAAAGGGGGCATGGTGGGGGTATCCCCTCCCCCTCCCTAGGGTGTCTTCCTCCCCTCCCTTGAGAGCCCTCCCTCCCAGACAAGCCCTGTAATTGTCCCTCCCTCTTCCCATGGCGCCATAAAGGGGGCATGGTGGGGGTATCCCCTCCCCCTCCCTAGGGTGTCTTCCTCCCCTCCCTTGAGAGCCCTCCCTCCCAGACAAGCCCTGTAAGTGTCCCTCCCTCTTCCCACCCGGCCCCTCCCTTAAGTGCCCACCCTCCCATACAAGCCCTCTAATTGTCCCTCCGTCTTCCCGCCCTTTCCCTCCCACACAAGCCCTCTAATTGTCTCTCCCTCTTCCCACCCCTTAACCCTCCCTCTGAGAGAACGACTGTTATTCGTCTCTATACTTGTCCACCACCCCCTCCCTGTACGCATGTGATGTTAACTCACCCCTCTTCTCCTACCTCTTGTTTCCGTCCATGCTGTGGACCAAGATCGCGAAAGCACCACGTAGTTCGGGCATTCTGCTGGGGTCCGAAAATTGACGGTAGCGCCACCGGTGAGCGTCGCTGGAAGTCCCGAGCGGTGGCCCAAGATCGCGAGAGACGACGTGCTTTCGGCGCTCCGCCGTGGGTCTGACTGAGAGTCGGTGGTGGCGCCGCTGGTGGTCCGAGATCTCGAGAGACGGCGTGCTCTCGGCGCCCCGCCGTGGGTCCGGCTGAGAGTCGATGGTGGCTCCGCCGGTGAGTGTCGCCGGAAGCCCCAAGCGGTGGCCCAAGATCGCGAGAGCCGGTGCGCGCTCAGCGCTTCCTTACGTGTCCGATTGAGAGACGATGGTGGCGCCACCGGTGTGCGTTATTGGAAGTCCGGCTGGTGGTCAAGGATCGCGAGAGACCCGTGTGCTCCGTGGTATCCGACTGACCGTCTACAGTGGCGACGCGCGTGAGAGTGATATCAAATAGCGCACGCGGCCCAAGACCGCGAGAATCCCCTCCAGTCGCGACCCCCTCCCATAGCGCTCCCACCTTCACCCACCAGCGCGAGATGATCGGCGCGTCCGTATACTTGTTCTGCTCGCGCTTTTAATTCATGCTTATTCTTTGAATAAATGAAGATTTACATATTTATAAATTAGTTTATTTAAATATTGTTTATATGATACATTATTTTTATAATAATGTTCAGACACACACACAGAGCAACCAAACTACTAAAACTAGAAATACGATTCTTAAGAAAATCCGATTATAAAGAGTACATATTATCCACATTACAGGGTCCTTCGTCATTTGGCTGTAGCCGATTCCTTTATTGTTCCTTGGAGCAATCGATTATGAGCATGCCGTCGATGGTATCAATCGTCGTAGGTGTTAGAGAGAGAGAACCTGAGATGATGGCGTCAGGAGTGTTTCTTTATGACTAACCTATCTCATCGGTGATCGTCTGGTTAAATGTAGACGACTCATATGTCTTGGAAAATGAGGGGTAGAGGTTTCGAATGATAACAGTCACACAAGAAATGCGTTTTGAGTTTTATTACTGTCCAGCTCAACGCTGATCGTCTGTTTTTATGTAGATGATTCATGTGTCTTGGAAAATAAGGGTAAAAGGTTTCGAATGATAACAGTGATAAAAGAAATACGTTTTCAGTTATATTTTGTGTTTGTATTAAAATCTTAAAAAATACTGGTTTTATGTAGCCTTGGAAAATGAGGGAAAAGGTTTCGAATGATAAAAGTGACACAAGAAATATGTTGTCAGTTTTATTTTGTGTTTGAACATAAGTTTTGGTTTTCATTCAAATATAAAAAATTCCACCGAAAACCTTTTCATGTTTCGTTTGCATTAAAAATTTGCAAATATGACGTCTCAAAACTTTTTATTTTGTCAAAATTTCATGCAAACATAAAGTTTGGTTCTCATTCAAATATGGAGAAAAGATCCCCGGAAACCTTCTCATGTTTTGTTTGTATTAAAATCTCAAAATATGCCGTCTGAAAACTTTTTGATTTTGTCAACATTTCTTTCAACCATACATTTTCGTTTTCATTCAAATACGAATAAAAGGCTCCTGCAAACCGTTACATGTTTTGTTTGTATTCAAATCTGAAAATATGCCGTCTGAAAACTTTTTTATTTTGTCAACATTTTTTACAAACATAATTTTTTTGTTTTCATTTAAATATGAAAAAGGCCACCGGAATCGTTTTCATGTTTTGCTTGTATCAAAAATTTAAAAAAATATGACATCTGGAAACTTTTTGTTTTGTCAATATTTCTTTCAAACGTAAGTTTTGGTTTTCATTCAAACATAAAAATTCCACCGAAACCTTTTCATGTTTTGTTTGTATTAAAAATCTAAAAAATATGACGTCTCAAAACTTTTTATTTTGTCAAAATTTCTTGCAAACATAAATTTTGGTTTTCATTCAAATATGAAAAAGTCCACCTTTTCATGTTTCGTTTGTATTAAAAATCTAATAAATATGACATCCGAAAACTTTTATTTTGTCAACATTTCGTTCAAACATAAGTTTTGGTTTTCATTCAAATATGAAGAAAAGGATCCTGGAAACCGTTTCATGTTTTGTTTGTATTCAAATCTGAAAATATGCCGCCTGAAAATCTTTTTATTTTGGCAGCATTTTTACAAACATAAATTTTTCTTTTCATTAAAATATGAAAAGTCCACCGGAATCCTTTAGTTGTTTTGTTTGCATTAAAATCTAAAAATTGGTCGTCTTCAAAATTTTTGTCTTGTAAACATTTCTTTCAAACATAAATTTTTGTTTCCATTCAAATATGAAAAGTCCACCAGAATCCTTTTCATGTTTTGTTTGTATTCAAAATCTAAAAATTGGCCGTCTTCAAACTTTTTATTTTGTGAACATTTTTTTTCAAACATAAATTTTGGTTTTCATTCAAATATGAAGAAAAGTTTTGCTTGTATTAAAATCTGAAAAGCCGTCTGAAAACTTTTTTATTTGGTGAACATTTCTTTCAAACATACATTTTTGTTTTCATTCAAATATGAAACAGACCACCGTAAACCTTCTCATGTTTTGTTTGTGTTCAAAATCTTAAAATAGGTAGACTGAAAATTTTTTATTTTGGGAATATTTCATTCAAACATAAACTTTGATTTTATTTCAAGCATAAAATTTTTTGTTTTTATTCAAATATGAAAAAGACAACCGGAACCTTTTTCATATTTTGTTTGTATTAAAATTTAAAAATATGACATCTGAAAACTTTTATATTTTGTCAATATTTCTTTTAAACATAAATTTTGGTTTTTATTCGAAAATGAAAAAGACCACCGGAATCCTTTTCATGTTTTGTTTGTATTAAAAATCTAAAAATCGGTCGTCTTCAAATTTTTTATTTTGTCAACATTTCTATCAAACATAAATTTTGTTATTATTCAAATATGAAAAGCGGTTACATGTATTTTGTTTGCATATTTTTAAAGCAAGATGTAAAAGTCCGTACGCTAGAAAATTCGATAAAAGTTTGGAAACGAACGTGACTCGAAGATTTTTTATAAGAGTGTTTTGTGCGTATCGCTAGACAAGATTGTTGAGAACATACATTTTCGTCCTCTGTTACACGGCTGTAATACTGATGAAAACGCTGAAGCGTAGGGTCGTCACTACACTTACACAGAGCAATACTTGCTTTGGGAATAATGGTGCGTCATTCCCCTATGTCAAGATAGGAGAAGGCACGACGAGCCGGGTGGTGTTTTTCTGTTTACAAGGTTGGACATATTTTTCATAAGGGTCGTTTACTAAGGTTACGAAAAGGAGTGTAGTTAACTTATGTTCTAATGAATGAAAAGTCGACAATATCGTACATCAACGAGAACAATTTAGGTGAAACTTCGGTAAGGATTAAACGGTGCCCATAGGCTTTCCAGATTTCGTTCGTGGCTAATGTATACGGATACTTGATGTTCGTGAAAAAAAAGGAAAGATGGAAAGGTCATATAAAAAGGAGTGAAGCGACAAGTATACTGAAAAATTCATTACTAAAGTGTTCAAATCACCATCATTTCTACTATTTAGTCAATATAGTGGGGTAGAAAACTATAAAGTCTCCTAAAGACATCGATCTACTACAATTAGCCATCGACAAGTTCCACGAGACAGTTGTCGTTCTCATATTCTTTCCTTGGAAAACTCAACGTTATCAACTTCCAGGAATAACTTTGAGATTTGTTGTGGAATTTTATTCGCGGTTCATACGATATAAAATTATTCATTAAGTCTCAACAACAAAATTAACCGTTAAAAAATGGATCATGTACGGAATTATCCTATTCACGGTTTGGATGGATTTCTCAACATTAAGATAGTCACTGTAGAGACGCCCTGGCGAATCTATTCAACGAGGGATGATGAAGCAGCGACTCGCGTTGCGTTCCTTCGCGGTGTACAATGTTACGATCGTACACTGCTTCACAGTCTCCTCGAGGAAGAGATATTTCGCGGATCACTAGTGCTCACGAATATCGATAACAAGCTTTATCGTGGTACAGTGCAGGATCAAACGAGCAATGCGGAAAAAATTCAAGTATGGCTGGGTGATTATGCCATCGAGGCAACATTACGCCTTGAAGATTTATACTTAATGCCATCAATCGTTCAACTTGTGCCATGGCAAGTTTTCGCTTGTGGAATACTCGACGTATGTCCCATCGGAGATACCGAATGGACTGTTGACACGTGCCATGGGCTTCGTGAGTGTCTCGTCGGCCATAGTGTCCTCATGCACGTGTGGTTTCCGGATGAGTCTGCCGAGGCTATTTGGGTGGATATCCTATGGAATGATGGGGATGAACGTGTCTCGATCGTGAACGTGATGCTGGGTATAGGCCACGCACAGCTTGCAACAAGCTCGAGAGAATTCGACTGGGGAAATGGTGTCGGCTCCTTTACTGACCGTCGCCGAGCCGCCAACTTTGACAGGAAGGAGGCGGCCCACAGTCATAGGAATGGTATAAGCTGTCAGGAAGGACAATCAGTGTATTCAACAAATGTTGTAGTCGATGAATTTGAAGATAACGGCGGTTTGCCGTCACACGAAGACGATAACGACATCGGCCGTCTCGATGATCTCGAAAATGCCCACGTCGAATCACGTATACAGGGGTATACAAACCATGCGAGTGAAGGATTTAATAGTTGTGGTGAAGCGGATGACGATAGCGATGTCGAGTGATATGTATAAGTTTAATATTCGTGATAAGGCATAAAAATGATTATTATATTCTATGCTTAAAACGTAATTAATTTTTAATCGGTATCGGTTCCGTATTTTTCCGGCACTTATTACTACTTATATTACTACTATATTACTTATGAGCTACTGCGAAAATGGTTTAATACACCACTTATTGAAAATCAAAATATGCGTTGTAAACTTCGTGAGTGGTATATGCAAAAAAACTTCCTACATATGTATATTAATTTAAGAAAGTTTTTAACAGCGTGCCCCCAACTCAATTGTATTATACAATATAAAAATAATACCATGTTTTCTGAATAAAATATTGTTGTATATGAGAAAATACTAAGAAAATAACTTAGTCGCAATATCAATATGTATACAGTAAAAACTCAATAACCGCTCGATCTCCCCATCCAAATTCTCATCTGTAAAACTCACCCGTTATCAGGATGTTTTAGTATGCTAAATGCGTTATACCAGTATCGGCCGATAGCACAGCATAAGCAAAATATTATAATATGACATAAGTAACTATCAGAGTGAATCATTCAGTATAAAGTATTAAAGCAAAATTCTATAACTGTAAAATCAGAGTGTAATTGTGCCACTCAGTGAAGATATTCGCAATAATGTCTCGTTATTCAATAATTATTAAAATAAATTATTGAATATAAACACAAGCCATATTAGAGAACCCGGTTACAAATTTTTTCAAGTAGCCATGGTTTCAGTATTTTTACATTTTTGGTAGCGCAATTCCTTTGGCTCAATATCATTGCCAGATCTTATTAAACAGCGAAGATGGAAAACAAAATTAAAAAACATAGTCCTGTTCACATCCTTTTCACAACATCACTTACAAGCAGTGTTGTAAAGAATCTAATGCTTATAGAAATAAAGATGATAATAAGAACAGTTCTATAATTACGATTTCAAAATAATAACATGTACCGATTAAAACACAATGACTACATTTTTTGACAGCTGCAAAAAATATTATTTTGGATAAAATTCCATGTCAATCTTTTAGAAAATGAAGAAACATAATTATTGCATTAAAAAAGTAATGCATTAATTATAGCTTACATTTTCACTATTTCTATCCCTATTTAAGCGAAAAATAGTATTTTTCCAGCTAAACAAATGCTTACACTCTATTTTATAATCACCACATATTATTATTATTATTATGGCGTCATAATAATAAAACAAAACGATACGGAAAACTATATTTCATGAATTAACGTGGTTTACAACTCTGCTTACAAGATTGTAATACACGAGATGATCAATAAATAATCGTAGCCGAAACTTTGCCGTCCATCATACCGATAGGATTTGATGTTTTTATTTTGATTTATTAATTGTTTAAATTGAGTCACTTGATATTAGTTTCACGCAAGGACATTATCGCATTGAATGATAGTTCTCAAAATAAAAAGCTTAAGCGTGTGTACTTCACATATTACCATATGATGAACGCACCCTTTTATATTTTTATCGACAGAGCTGAACAAATGGTCGTTATGGACGACGCCATTTTACCCAAACGTAATCGTCAAGTACCTAAAGTTTCAGTCTCGAATTCAAAAAGGTGTATCGACTGATGGTTATTTGAGAGATATATTCGGTTTGGAGCAATTAAGCACAACGAGTGGCTCATGTGTAAGAGTAATTTCCATCAGCACAACTCGCAGTGTTGCATCACTCAAGCGAAAAAAAGGTTTGATTTGTTATTTGTTTAAATTGAGTCGCTTAATATTAGTTTTACGCAAGAACATTATTGCAACAACTGCTGATTTTCAACAGAAAAAGCTTAAGCCTATATACCTGACATATTGCCATATGATGGATAGGCCTTTTAATAAATAATAACCGAATCATGATATATTTGACTACACGCATTACCGTAAACAGACAGCTGGGAATTCTTCTTTGGGTTCTACGCATATACAGACAGCTTTGGGTTTTTTAGGTTCTTCGAAATAATCACACTATATTTGACTGCATGTATAGCCGTAAACAGACAGCTAGGCTTTTTTCTTTAGGTTCTTTGGATCATACACGTAAATAGACAGCTAGGTTTTTTCTTTAGGTTCTTTGGGTCATACACGTAAATAGATAGCTGTCTTTTTCTTTAGGTTCCTCGGGCACTACGCATAGAATCCGAGGAACCTAAAGAAAAAGACAGCTATCTATTTACGTGTATGACCCAAAGAACCTAAAGAAAAAACCTAGCTGTCTATTTACGTGTATGATCCAAAGAACCTAAAGAAAAAAGCCTAGCTGTCTGTTTACGGCTATACATGCAGTCAAATATAGTGTGATTATTTCGAAGAACCTAAAAAACCCAAAGCTGTCTGTATATGCGTAGAACCCAAAGAAGAATTCCCAGCTGTCTGTTTACGGTAATGCGTGTAGTCAAATATATCATGATTCGGTTATTATTTATTAAAAGGCCTATCCATCATATGGCAATATGTCAGGTATATAGGCTTAAGCTTTTTCTGTTGAAAATCAGCAGTTGTTGCAATAATGTTCTTGCGTAAAACTAATATTAAGCGACTCAATTTAAACAAATAACAAATCAAACCTTTTTTTCGCTTGAGTGATGCAACACTGCGAGTTGTGCTGATGGAAATTACTCTTACACATGAGCCACTCGTTGTGCTTAATTGCTCCAAACCGAATATATCTCTCAAATAACCATCAGTCGATACACCTTTTTGAATTCGAGACTGAAACTTTAGGTACTTGACGATTACGTTTGGGTAAAATGGCGTCGTCCATAACGACCATTTGTTCAGCTCTGTCGATAAAAATATAAAAGGGTGCGTTCATCATATGGTAATATGTGAAGTACACACGCTTAAGCTTTTTATTTTGAGAACTATCATTCAATGCGATAATGTCCTTGCGTGAAACTAATATCAAGTGACTCAATTTAAACAATTAATAAATCAAAATAAAAACATCAAATCCTATCGGTATGATGGACGGCAAAGTTTCGGCTACGATTATTTATTGATCATCTCGTGTATTACAATCTTGTAAGCAGAGTTGTAAACCACGTTAATTCATGAAATATAGTTTTCCGTATCGTTTTGTTTTATTATTATGACGCCATAATAATAATAATAATATGTGGTGATTATAAAATAGAGTGTAAGCATTTGTTTAGCTGGAAAAATACTATTTTTCGCTTAAATAGGGATAGAAATAGTGAAAATGTAAGCTATAATTAATGCATTACTTTTTTAATGCAATAATTATGTTTCTTCATTTTCTAAAAGATTGACATGGAATTTTATCCAAAATAATATTTTTTGCAGCTGTCAAAAAATGTAGTCATTGTGTTTTAATCGGTACATGTTATTATTTTGAAATCGTAATTATAGAACTGTTCTTATTATCATCTTTATTTCTATAAGCATTAGATTCTTTACAACACTGCTTGTAAGTGATGTTGTGAAAAGGATGTGAACAGGACTATGTTTTTTAATTTTGTTTTCCATCTTCGCTGTTTAATAAGATCTGGCAATGATATTGAGCCAAAGGAATTGCGCTACCAAAAATGTAAAAATACTGAAACCATGGCTACTTGAAAAAATTTGTAACCGGGTTCTCTAATATGGCTTGTGTTTATATTCAATAATTTATTTTAATAATTATTGAATAACGAGACATTATTGCGAATATCTTCACTGAGTGGCACAATTACACTCTGATTTTACAGTTATAGAATTTTGCTTTAATACTTTATACTGAATGATTCACTCTGATAGTTACTTATGTCATATTATAATATTTTGCTTATGCTGTGCTATCGGCCGATACTGGTATAACGCATTTAGCATACTAAAACATCCTGATAACGGGTGAGTTTTACAGATGAGAATTTGGATGGGGAGATCGAGCGGTTATTGAGTTTTTACTGTATACATATTGATATTGCGACTAAGTTATTTTCTTAGTATTTTCTCATATACAACAATATTTTATTCAGAAAACATGGTATTATTTTTATATTGTATAATACAATTGAATTGGGGGCACGCTGTTAAAAACTTTCTTAAATTAATATACATATGTAGGAAGTTTTTTTGCATATACCACTCACGAAGTTTACAACGCATATTTTGATTTTCAATAAGTGGTGTATTAAACCATTTTCGCAGTAGCTCATAAGTAATATAGTAGTAATATAAGTAGTAATAAGTGCCGGAAAAATACGGAACCGATACCGATTAAAAATTAATTACGTTTTAAGCATAGAATATAATAATCATTTTTATGCCTTATCACGAATATTAAACTTATACATATCACTCGACATCGCTATCGTCATCCGCTTCACCACAACTATTAAATCCTTCACTCGCATGGTTTGTATACCCCTGTATACGTGATTCGACGTGGGCATTTTCGAGATCATCGAGACGGCCGATGTCGTTATCGTCTTCGTGTGACGGCAAACCGCCGTTATCTTCAAATTCATCGACTACAACATTTGTTGAATACACTGATTGTCCTTCCTGACAGCTTATACCATTCCTATGACTGTGGGCCGCCTCCTTCCTGTCAAAGTTGGCGGCTCGGCGACGGTCAGTAAAGGAGCCGACACCATTTCCCCAGTCGAATTCTCTCGAGCTTGTTGCAAGCTGTGCGTGGCCTATACCCAGCATCACGTTCACGATCGAGACACGTTCATCCCCATCATTCCATAGGATATCCACCCAAATAGCCTCGGCAGACTCATCCGGAAACCACACGTGCATGAGGACACTATGGCCGACGAGACACTCACGAAGCCCATGGCACGTGTCAACAGTCCATTCGGTATCTCCGATGGGACATACGTCGAGTATTCCACAAGCGAAAACTTGCCATGGCACAAGTTGAACGATTGATGGCATTAAGTATAAATCTTCAAGGCGTAATGTTGCCTCGATGGCATAATCACCCAGCCATACTTGAATTTTTTCCGCATTGCTCGTTTGATCCTGCACTGTACCACGATAAAGCTTGTTATCGATATTCGTGAGCACTAGTGATCCGCGAAATATCTCTTCCTCGAGGAGACTGTGAAGCAGTGTACGATCGTAACATTGTACACCGCGAAGGAACGCAACGCGAGTCGCTGCTTCATCATCCCTCGTTGAATAGATTCGCCAGGGCGTCTCTACAGTGACTATCTTAATGTTGAGAAATCCATCCAAACCGTGAATAGGATAATTCCGTACATGATCCATTTTTTAACGGTTAATTTTGTTGTTGAGACTTAATGAATAATTTTATATCGTATGAACCGCGAATAAAATTCCACAACAAATCTCAAAGTTATTCCTGGAAGTTGATAACGTTGAGTTTTCCAAGGAAAGAATATGAGAACGACAACTGTCTCGTGGAACTTGTCGATGGCTAATTGTAGTAGATCGATGTCTTCAGGAGACTTTATAGTTTTCTACCCCACTATATTGACTAAATAGTAGAAATGATGGTGATTTGAACACTTTAGTAATGAATTTTTCAGTATACTTGTCGCTTCACTCCTTTTTATATGACCTTTCCATCTTTCCTTTTTTTTCACGAACATCAAGTATCCGTATACATTAGCCACGAACGAAATCTGGAAAGCCTATGGGCACCGTTTAATCCTTACCGAAGTTTCACCTAAATTGTTCTCGTTGATGTACGATATTGTCGACTTTTCATTCATTAGAACATAAGTTAACTACACTCCTTTTCGTAACCTTAGTAAACGACCCTTATGAAAAATATGTCCAACCTTGTAAACAGAAAAACACCACCCGGCTCGTCGTGCCTTCTCCTATCTTGACATAGGGGAATGACGCACCATTATTCCCAAAGCAAGTATTGCTCTGTGTAAGTGTAGTGACGACCCTACGCTTCAGCGTTTTCATCAGTATTACAGCCGTGTAACAGAGGACGAAAATGTATGTTCTCAACAATCTTGTCTAGCGATACGCACAAAACACTCTTATAAAAAATCTTCGAGTCACGTTCGTTTCCAAACTTTTATCGAATTTTCTAGCGTACGGACTTTTACATCTTGCTTTAAAAATATGCAAACAAAATACATGTAACCGCTTTTCATATTTGAATAATAACAAAATTTATGTTTGATAGAAATGTTGACAAAATAAAAAATTTGAAGACGACCGATTTTTAGATTTTTAATACAAACAAAACATGAAAAGGATTCCGGTGGTCTTTTTCATTTTCGAATAAAAACCAAAATTTATGTTTAAAAGAAATATTGACAAAATATAAAAGTTTTCAGATGTCATATTTTTAAATTTTAATACAAACAAAATATGAAAAAGATTCCGGTTGTCTTTTTCATATTTGAATAAAAACAAAAAATTTTATGCTTGAAATAAAATCAAAGTTTATGTTTGAATGAAATATTCCCAAAATAAAAAATTTTCAGTCTACCTATTTTAAGATTTTGAACACAAACAAAACATGAGAAGGTTTACGGTGGTCTGTTTCATATTTGAATGAAAACAAAAATGTATGTTTGAAAGAAATGTTCACCAAATAAAAAAGTTTTCAGACGGCTTTTAAGATTTTAATACAAGCAAAACTTTTCTTCATATTTGAATGAAAACCAAAATTTATGTTTGAAAAAAAATGTTCACAAAATAAAAAGTTTGAAGACGGCCAATTTTTAGATTTTGAATACAAACAAAACATGAAAAGGATTCTGGTGGACTTTTCATATTTGAATAGAAACAAAAATTTATGTTTGAAAGAAATGTTTACAAGACAAAAATTTTGAAGACGACCAATTTTTAGATTTTAATGCAAACAAAACAACTAAAGGATTCCGGTGGACTTTTCATATTTTAATGAAAAGAAAAATTTATGTTTGTAAAAATGCTGCCAAAATAAAAAGATTTTCAGGCGGCATATTTTCAGATTTGAATACAAACAAAACATGAAACGGTTTCCAGGATCCTTTTCTTCATATTTGAATGAAAACCAAAACTTATGTTTGAACGAAATGTTGACAAAATAAAAGTTTTCGGATGTCATATTTATTAGATTTTTAATACAAACGAAACATGAAAAGGTGGACTTTTTCATATTTGAATGAAAACTAAAATTTATGTTTGCAAGAAATTTTGACAAAATAAAAAGTTTTGAGACGTCATATTTTTTAGATTTTTAATACAAACAAAACATGAAAAGGTTTCGGTGGAATTTTTATGTTTGAATGAAAACCAAAACTTACGTTTGAAAGAAATATTGACAAAACAAAAAGTTTCCAGATGTCATATTTTTTTAAATTTTTGATACAAGCAAAACATGAAAACGATTCCGGTGGCCTTTTTCATATTTAAATGAAAACAAAAAAATTATGTTTGTAAAAAATGTTGACAAAATAAAAAAGTTTTCAGACGGCATATTTTCAGATTTGAATACAAACAAAACATGTAACGGTTTGCAGGAGCCTTTTATTCGTATTTGAATGAAAACGAAAATGTATGGTTGAAAGAAATGTTGACAAAATCAAAAAGTTTTCAGACGGCATATTTTGAGATTTTAATACAAACAAAACATGAGAAGGTTTCCGGGGATCTTTTCTCCATATTTGAATGAGAACCAAACTTTATGTTTGCATGAAATTTTGACAAAATAAAAAGTTTTGAGACGTCATATTTGCAAATTTTTAATGCAAACGAAACATGAAAAGGTTTTCGGTGGAATTTTTTATATTTGAATGAAAACCAAAACTTATGTTCAAACACAAAATAAAACTGACAACATATTTCTTGTGTCACTTTTATCATTCGAAACCTTTTCCCTCATTTTCCAAGGCTACATAAAACCAGTATTTTTTAAGATTTTAATACAAACACAAAATATAACTGAAAACGTATTTCTTTTATCACTGTTATCATTCGAAACCTTTTACCCTTATTTTCCAAGACACATGAATCATCTACATAAAAACAGACGATCAGCGTTGAGCTGGACAGTAATAAAACTCAAAACGCATTTCTTGTGTGACTGTTATCATTCGAAACCTCTACCCCTCATTTTCCAAGACATATGAGTCGTCTACATTTAACCAGACGATCACCGATGAGATAGGTTAGTCATAAAGAAACACTCCTGACGCCATCATCTCAGGTTCTCTCTCTCTCTAACACCTACGACGATTGATACCATCGACGGCATGCTCATAATCGATTGCTCCAAGGAACAATAAAGGAATCGGCTACAGCCAAATGACGAAGGACCCTGTAATGTGGATAATATGTACTCTTTATAATCGGATTTTCTTAAGAATCGTATTTCTAGTTTTAGTAGTTTGGTTGCTCTGTGTGTGTGTCTGAACATTATTATAAAAATAATGTATCATATAAACAATATTTAAATAAACTAATTTATAAATATGTAAATCTTCATTTATTCAAAGAATAAGCATGAATTAAAAGCGCGAGCAGAACAAGTATACGGACGCGCCGATCATCTCGCGCTGGTGGGTGAAGGTGGGAGCGCTATGGGAGGGGGTCGCGACTGGAGGGGATTCTCGCGGTCTTGGGCCGCGTGCGCTATTTGATATCACTCTCACGCGCGTCGCCACTGTAGACGGTCAGTCGGATACCACGGAGCACACGGGTCTCTCGCGATCCTTGACCACCAGCCGGACTTCCAATAACGCACACCGGTGGCGCCACCATCGTCTCTCAATCGGACACGTAAGGAAGCGCTGAGCGCGCACCGGCTCTCGCGATCTTGGGCCACCGCTTGGGGCTTCCGGCGACACTCACCGGCGGAGCCACCATCGACTCTCAGCCGGACCCACGGCGGGGCGCCGAGAGCACGCCGTCTCTCGAGATCTCGGACCACCAGCGGCGCCACCACCGACTCTCAGTCAGACCCACGGCGGAGCGCCGAAAGCACGTCGTCTCTCGCGATCTTGGGCCACCGCTCGGGACTTCCAGCGACGCTCACCGGTGGCGCTACCGTCAATTTTCGGACCCCAGCAGAATGCCCGAACTACGTGGTGCTTTCGCGATCTTGGTCCACAGCATGGACGGAAACAAGAGGTAGGAGAAGAGGGGTGAGTTAACATCACATGCGTACAGGGAGGGGGTGGTGGACAAGTATAGAGACGAATAACAGTCGTTCTCTCAGAGGGAGGGTTAAGGGGTGGGAAGAGGGAGAGACAATTAGAGGGCTTGTGTGGGAGGGAAAGGGCGGGAAGACGGAGGGACAATTAGAGGGCTTGTATGGGAGGGTGGGCACTTAAGGGAGGGGCCGGGTGGGAAGAGGGAGGGACACTTACAGGGCTTGTCTGGGAGGGAGGGCTCTCAAGGGAGGGGAGGAAGACACCCTAGGGAGGGGGAGGGGATACCCCCACCATGCCCCCTTTATGGCGCCATGGGAAGAGGGAGGGACAATTACAGGGCTTGTCTGGGAGGGAGGGCTCTCAAGGGAGGGGAGGAAGACACCCTAGGGAGGGGGAGGGGATACCCCCACCATGCCCCCTTTATGGCGCCACTAGGCCACGCCCCTTCTGTCTCGCGATCGTGGGCCTCTTCTACTAACATACTGTAAAAAATTCAAATGATTTCACCACTTATTGAGCTAGAATGGGCGAGTTGAGTTTTAAAAAACATCGAATATGGGCGCGATGGAAAATGCAATTCTTATTATTTATTCCTGAAGCTAATAATCGGATTTATAAATTATATTAGCAAAAAATTTCGACTTTTGCCAGGTTTATTTAATAATGTGGACAATACGTTTACTGATTTCGCGCAGAGGCTTTCATGATTGGCGTGCTCAATTGTAGATTTTTTTTCCGCCAGGAATTGTATATATAGATATACATTACCACGCTACGTTACGAGCGTTCGTGATTATCAGGATCCCACCTCAGATCGA
The DNA here is from genome assembly GCA_963970395.1 of Ephialtes manifestator. Lineage (NCBI taxonomy): Eukaryota > Metazoa > Arthropoda > Insecta > Hymenoptera > Ichneumonidae > Ephialtes > Ephialtes manifestator. The sequence goes on from OZ019977.1 coordinate 920,349, forward strand.
TGCATCCATGAAAACAATTACGAGTGCAAACCCGTCATTAGAAACGTGGGTTATAATTTTATAACAGCATCAGAGCTCAGCATCGTAAAATATTTTAATCATTAAGGATTGAGTGAGTGAACGCTAAAACAATGTTTGTCCTCATATTTTGGATAAAAAGCGCCATGACCGATATAATCGAGCAGGCTTCAATTCCCGGATAAGCACGGGAAAATGACATTATTAAATTGACGCACGAAGGTAAACCATATCGGGTAAAAATCATCAAGTTCAGCGGTGAGTCGACCATAATAATTTACTAATTACATAATAATAATCATGCTTCAAATGTTGTTAATAAATTAGTAACAAAAATGTGCTATAAAAATCCTATTTGATTTGTATAGTACATTTTCTTTGTTCATTAAATTGAAAAGATATTTTTTTTTTTCGTATGCAACGAATTTTTATAATGTTTCTGAACTCATTTGATTTGATTTTACAATTCGATTGAACATGTTCTGAAACTTTCCGATATTTATTCAATCATTTTCAACTTGAATATCATTGACCAAACGGTTATAAAAACAGCCTCAAAAATTAAACAAAAAATACAAGGATAGACATGATTGGATAAATACAGAATGATTTCAATTTATGTTCAGTCAAATTGTAAAATTAAATCAAACGTTTTCAGAGAAATTATAAAATTAATTGCACACGGAGAAAAAAGATTGGTTGGGCCAACTACGTTTTCAATTTGTTGTGCCCGAGTTTTTTCGAATAAGTTGCATAAACTCACATCTTCATTAACCCAACCACTTTGAATGGTAGCCTTAACTATTCGCCACTATTTCTCGTTATATAGTATACATGACAAATCAAATGGTTGAGGCTACTATTCAAATACTTAGTGCCACAAATAACAACTACACTTCATAACCAAAGAAACTTCTAAGTTTATTCTACAAACTTTTTTACCAATCTATAAATAACTTTTCAGAATTATTATTATTCAGAATCAATATCAAGTGTCGCGGTATCACGGAGAAAAACGCTTGGTTGGGCTTACTAAGATTTTGGTTAAAAATTTTACCAAGAAAAATTTGGTAGGCGCAACCAAGTTATTGATTAGGCGTACTAAATACTTGGTTGTCTTATCAAATCCTTGGTTATATTAGCTAATAACTTGGTTATGTTAGTCAATAACTTGGATGTACCCACCAAGTTTTCTTGATAACATTTTTAACCAATTTTTTGTTAATTCTAACCAAACTTTTTTCTGAGTGTAGATGTTAATCAGAGAGACGCTTTTCATAGTTACAATTTATTTGATAGAGCCTATCGAGAAAAAGGGAAAAAATAAGCATAAGAGGATGAGGGAGGGCTCGCCAATTGACGGCACTGTCGATATGATCGCAAAAGAAGACGAGTCCAACGGGAGAGCCGAACACATAACCGAAAAATTTTCTAGTTCCCAGAGTAAGAATGTCTCCTTCTCGAATCTGATCGTCCGCGTGTTCCTACCCGTCCTGACTTTTCTTTTCCGTCTCCTATAGCCTACCTTATCTACATTTACACAATTTGTAAAGTCAAATTTTGTATAATACTCGTTGGAAAAACTTGATCTTAACTCGTGTGATTGCAAAACTCGCCTTCGGCTCGTGCTGCAAACTCACACTCGTCCGAAAAAGTTTTACCGCACTTGTATCGTAAAGTACTATTATATGATTCGCTGTCTGCATTCATGATATTCTTTGTTACTAACTTCTACCTTTATATGCCATGCTCTTTTTGTTTTAAGTGGCTATACACGAGTTAGGCTTTTTGAAATGAAATCTGTTAGTAGATGTTAATCAGAGAGACGCTTTTCATAGTTACAATTTATTTGATAGAGCCTATAGAGAAAAATAAAAAAGGTGCCCATAAGAGGATGAGCCTTAGTTTGAACGACGGAAACGTGTCCTCGAACGACGAAGATCCGTGTTCAACAGCTAAAAACGATTCTGGGGCCAATGCTTTAAGCCACCGAATGCCCAGTTCGCCACGTAAGTATGTCTCCTTCTTGAATCCCACACAGAGAGAAATAGATAGTACTGGATGATATACACACAGTCCACCTTTTACCATGACTGTCGTCGATATAGTTGATTATTTTTTTTAATCATTCACCCCAATGAATGGTGTTTGCTCCATTTTTTTCAAAATTTTCATTGCATATTTCGCGCACTTGTGAATTTCTAAAAATTGCCCTATTAAAAGCGTTTAAAAAATTTCGAATGCACGTATCTTCTTGGATATAAGTCGTATCGTAAAGAAACCTACATAAAAGTTTTTCATTTTGAAGTATGCTTTTATGTCAACTTACTCAAAAAATTCTTTAACGCCTCCGAAGCATTGATTTTTTTATTAATAAACATAAAAATCCATTTTTAAAAAACTTGGACGTTTTTTATTTTTTCCGAAAAAATATCTAAGATACTACTCATAAAGACGAACATTTTAAGCCTAGACCGGAAGTGGGACAATCCTTTAGAATTTCGATGAGAGTTTAAAAGATAAATAAAAAATGAAAACTCTCATAAAAAATCGGAAAAAAATTGTCCCACTTTAGGACAAAAAGTTGGTAGTGAGACAATTTTTTCCAAATTTTTATGAGAGTTTTCAATGAGTAAATACAGGTACAGAATTAAAATAGTCACGAAAAACGTATTTAAGTGTCGGGGGTGGCCACAACCGGCAATTCTACCCTAATACATGTCAAGAAAATTACCTTTTGTTGGAGCATTATGTGGTATACGTTTATATCAAATTATGTGAACTTACGTTTCGCGATATAAGTTTTTACCACATAATGCGCAGCCACATTTTCACAACTTTTAAAGTAAAATTTGCTATAATACTCGTTGGGAAAACTTGTTCTTAACTCGTCTGATTCCAAAACTCGCCTTCGGATCGTGCTGCAAACTCACATTCCTCAGAATAGTACGTTGCGATACAAGTGCGAGGCAGCGACCATTATACGCAGGTTGTGAAGTTGGCCTTGCAATTGTATCGCAATATACTAAAGCTATTGTAGCAACGCCAGATTAATGCACCCTTATGTCTTCTCTCATTTTTATTGTTATTTTTACTCCACATTTTATATAGTCACCCTGGAAAATCTGCGGCCCGTGCTTTCCGCTTTAATAAGCAAAGTCGACAGTCTGTGCGAACGACCGACAACATACCCAAGATCCCGAGAACGTCAGAATGTCTCAAAATCGGATTTAGAAGATGTCGAGGTATTGTAAAGATTCTTCAATAGAACCCTGCTTTAAAGATTCGATGGATTCATATAGGGAATAATTCTATGAAATTAAATTTAAAAACTTCAGTAGTGAAAAAAGCATCTTCAAAATTGAACGGAAAAATTAGCCGATACAGGCATCTTTATTTTTACTAATTTTGCTTCATCATAGAGGAAGCTTTGTTTTCATGAAAAAAAACATTTCTGAGATTTTCATGTCAAAACGTTTAAAATGGTCTGAAACATCGAGAAAAGTGATTTAGAAAAATTGTCCGGATGGTATGTATGTGTGTGTGTGTGATGAAAGGCCAAAAATTCATATAACTGTAACTTATAAAGTATTTAACCGAATCAGCTAAAATTTAAACTACATGTGCAGTACTGGCTAATCTTCAAATGGTATAAATTTTACAAAAATCGCTTAACGCATTTCATTGTTGTAAGTATTCTGAAATTTTGAAAAAAAGTACGTAAATGCTATAGCTCGAACGAATTTTTAGCTATCGGGCTAAAATTTCGTATTAGAATTCAACAAAGTGACACGACCTTTGCTATTGAATTTGGGCCAAATCGGTAAAGCGGTTCGGTTTTTATGAGATTTCGAATTTTTCGAAAAATTTTCGTTTTGCTCTAATTGAGGTAAAATTTCAACTAATCGACTGAAATTTTGTACACAGGAAAAATAACATTCAGTCTTACTACGTACCAAATTTGGTGATGATCGGTAAAGCGGTCCGGATTTGACGTGATTTTGAATTTTTTAAAAAATTTATTGGTGTCGCTCTGGATTTCATAAAACGTCAGAAATCAGCAACTTCGTCAATAATTTTCAACTTTCGCAAAACTTCCTCTGTGAGGAAGCCAAAAATAAAATAAAGAAACTTCCTCATAGAGACGGCTTTGTAAAAAGCGAAAAAGAATGAGGAAGGAATGTGCAAGGTTCGACTTTGCATCCTTTTTAACTGTACTATAATACGTTAAAACTTTTAAAAATGCCTCAGCAGTTGGCGCGCACACTGTTACGGAGCTAAGCGGTCATTCATGTAAGTTTCGGCCGCAAGAAATGCTACTTGAGGAAGCATTTACAATAATGAAATGATTACTAAGTTTCTAAAAATCCGGTGCGATGGTCTAGTGGTTAGTGTACTGGCCTCTAGTCCAAAGCATCGGTAGGTCGCGGGTTCGATTCCCGGTGCCGTCGATTTTCGTCGAAAAATAAATACGGGCGCGATGAAGCTCCAGATGTATACATGGGACCCACACAGGTATTTCTACCTGTGGGGGTCACATGTATACAGCTGTAGTCCGTGTTTATATTCTCGACGAAACGTGATGTAGCTCTGGTGCCGTGAGGCGAACTCGAGGCCGGCTATATCGGCATAGGTTTTCCGCAGTTTCCCTATGCCCATGGCAGCAATGCTATGGCGAATGCGATATAGAGGGGCATTAGGATGAGTGGCTGCGGACAACACTCTAAGAGGGGACTCTATGAAGGAACGGGGAAAAGGGGAGAGGGGAAAAAAACGTAAAAGCCTGAAGAAGGCGTACGAAAAGAACCATTAATAAAAAATAAAAAAAATAAAAATACTAAGTTTCTAAAATCTCTTCTACAATATCTGGTAGCTTAATAAAATAGTTTGTGGTATTAATGGTTTGTGGTTACGTCAAATTTGATAATACACCTCTTTAATGCATTAATTCTTGATATATACATTATAACCGGCTTCCCTTTTTATTAGGCGGGGAAGGGGTTAGTGAAAAGACGTAATAAAAAGAAAATAATTATAAGAAAAATAACCAAACTCGATTTAATACTAATACAAAAGCTCAAAAAAAAAAACAAAAGAAAAACTCAATACAATAACTCTAAATGACGGGAATATAATAACTCGAGTTAACTAAATAACTATAATGGCAAGGGGGAGGGGAGAAAATGGCAAAACTAAAATGGGCGCCAGCTACGTGACGTGTAGCACCGTTGGGGGGGGGGAGGGGTACTGCGTAAGATGGTGGAAAAATTTCAGAGTCCGGAGGACGTCGGGAATTTTCTAAGTCCCGGCGACGTCGAAAAATTTCAGAGTCCGAGAGGACGTCGGAAATTTTCTAAGTCCCGGCGACGTCGAAAAATTTCAGAGTCCGAGAGGAGCTGAAATTTTTCTAAGTCCGACTCTGTCGAAAATTTTCTAAGTCCCAAGACTGTCGAAAATTTTCTAAGTCCGGGCGACGTCGAAAAATTTCAGAGTCCAGCACGGTCGGGTGGGGGAAATGGTGGGGGTTACCGGTGGCAGGGACTCTGGGTGTCACGGGGGGGGGGGGGGGGAAATATGCAAACTACAGGGGACAAAAAAGATTAATAACCAAACTATGGCCAAATGGGGAAAAATTAATAACAAAAATATGGCAAAATATGGAAAAAATTAATAACAAAAATATGGCAAAAAGTGGGGTAACTCGGCTAGCCAAAATAGAGACGATTTCAGGGGGAAGGGTTCCCGAACTCTATGGCTTCTTAATTATTACCTCGGTATGGCTGAAAGGGGGGGGGGGTGGCATGGGAATATTCGATAATGGGGCAAAAATATAAATAAAATCGGGAAAGAAAATTAAGGTTAAATATCGCCGAGATAGTCGCGATCACCACCACACTACCTCGCACGCAGAAAACACAAAATAATCGCTAATCAAGTCTAAGGAAAACGTGCCGGTCTCCACGGGGTGGCAGCCGGTTGACTCGATATAAAACTGAAAAATGCAAACTCTAATGACTTAAAAAATACAGGGCGAAAAGGGGGAAAAGGGGTCTCAGAACAAATAAAAATTACTCACGCTAATTATCACCCACACACACACAATCCTAGTCCCGTGGACAACTCCCACGAGGACTCACAAACTTTGCTATAATATTTACGGGAGGACACGGCGACGGCGAAGCTCGAAGTGATAAGCAAAATGTCATCCTTCTTCTTCCTCGATGTTTTCGGAGACCCTCGTCGATCCTCGGGACTCGTCGGCTCCCGAGCACTACGGAGCTTCGACATCGATCAACGGATCGAGTGTGGCTGGTCAGTGGCGCTCGAGCAGTGCAGTGGCGAGGCAGCGTAGCACAGCTGGCTGGAGTGATCGCCGCGGGCCGTTTGAGTGCCGCTGGCGATCCTAGTAGTGCGAGTACACCCACGCAGTCGGGCGGCTAACTCCAACTTATGTCCACACGAGTGTGGAGGCTACTCGTGTGGTGCGGGGTGTACTCATTAGCTGGCTCGGATGCTGTCCGGGGTCAGATGGTTTTTCCAGCCCACACTCTCCCCACGTCACTCTGTCTAAGCTGCCGTAGCCTCTTATCTCGTCCTTGAGGGCCTCCATGGTCTTCGGGGGGCTATTACTCATTTCACATTCATACTAGGGATGGGAAGGGGGGTAAAGGGGGGAATTTCTACACAAAATATTCCTATAAACTAAATCCAAAAATACTGCTCTAAAATACCAAAAACAAAATATAGGCGGAGTGTGATGGCCTTCGAGCCAGCCTGCGGGGTGGAGCTGGTACAAAATCTACCGTGTTACAACATATATTCTCAGCCCTGATATAAAAAGTAAATCGATCAATATCTGAAAATTTCCGATGCCCGTAATATCAGTCCGATTATGACTAGATATAGCTGATTTTGTTTATTGAAAATTGACTTATTGATTGACCGTCATAAGTTTATTATTATGGCTATAACTTTGGAAGAACTAATACTATTAAAAATCTGGACGGTGAATCGATTAAGAATATTCCAATAATCGAAATGAGCTATTGCCCGCCACCGTTCATAGCCTATAGATTAAATTGCTGGGGTATCAGGACACTACAACAAAATCTAATACCTTCCGATTGAATATTGTTTATAAATTTAAATACTAAATAAAACTGATGAAATAATATGACAAACATTTTTGTCCCTTTAACTAAACATGTGTGTAGTACAATCCATAATACATTTTCCTAGACGTACAATTGAAATCAATGATTAGTTTTATCCTTTCTATTGAAATACCATCTGATCTTTTAAGCAGGGTGATGTGGCAGACTATATTAAGACTAAAAGTCATCACTATTGGCACAAAAGCAACTGTAAGATTGATTTAAAGCGTCACCAATTATCAACGATTTAGGTCGAAATTCAACCTGGTTCTGGCGTCGTCGTAAATTCGACGGAACTGAAACTCAATATATTGAAGTTCAAGCGTACACCGAAAGAGATGGTCAGGCGTTTGTTGGTGTACTTGGTGGGGGTGGAAGAATTGAAAAAAATGTCAGCTAGAGGAGTAAAGACTAAGCCGGGGAAAATGGAAGAGGGGAAGGGCCGTTTGGCAGTACCCGAAAATATTTTAAACGCGATCAAATGTAAGTACTATTTTAAACTTCAGGGGAACGAGGCGGATGAAATATTGTTGATATCGTTGTAAGATATCTCAGCAGTTTTTCTACTGAAGTTATATAAAAAAAAATATATTGAAACCGCTGATTTCGGTACCAAAAACACGATAGCTATCGTGTTTTTTACTATATTGGTTACGAAATCCTTTGTTTTCTATCAATTTAATCGGGCATTTTTACCAGAGATAAGAGGGTTGAGACCAGAGCCGAAACGTTTGAAATATTGTTAGTTAAATATTAAAACATTCAAATGTTTTACATAAAATATATGCTGCGTAGCATAACCATAGCTGAGGCATTCCACACCAATTCAGCCACCCGATTTTCAAATGATCCCGAAAAATGTTAATAACTTTGCGTTATTGGGATACTATATACCCTCAGAAAAAGTACTAAATTTCAAGAGCCTACGGTGTTCTGTTTTCGAGATAAACCGTTTGCTTATATTTTGTTTGGTTTGGTGATATCTCGATAATCCCAAAGCGTATTGTAACGTAAAAAATACGAAAATTCTCGTTTTTTACGTACTCTCTATATATTAACTTTCCAAATTTATTGAATCACATCAAATTTCATTATATTTTGTTTTTTACTTTTAACCTAACTTTTCTAAGTAAGGGCCATCATCTATTGAAATGATTTTTTTTTCTATTTCACTGAACTATTATGAAGAAGTGTGCAGAAGGGCTAAGTGGGAAACGCAACGCAATAATGTATGAGATAAAATTTGATTATAGGTTTTTTTCCAATTTAATCTAAATTTTTTAAGTAAAGGCCATTCTCTATTGAACTGATCTTTTTTGTGTTTCACTGGCCCATTATGAAGGCGTATGCAGAAGGGTTACGTGTAATGCAATAATGCCTCAGCTATGTTTGCGACATAAGCATGTGAAAATCGGAAGGCGATGCATACGCTAGATGTTTAAATGTATCGGTTAAAAATATCGAAGGTTGGGGAAAATGAGGAAATGGCGGTCAACATAATTGAATTGGACTTTTATCTTGAATTTTGCATTTTAGTGTTTGTTTAAACACGTGAATGTCGTCTAACCTATCATCTCATACCAATGAGAACGATTTTTTAATCTTAGATTATTAGTTAGTATCTGATTGCTTATAAGAAATTCCACCACTTGGATACGGAATTGGTTGTTGAGATCAGTGCTCAATTGACGCCCAACTATTATTTATTGCTTTATTACTACATAAGCTTTCGTTTGACATCCATTTAAAGGCTGAAATATATAGCTTTCTTGTTATTCACTAAACAAATGTGTGTAAGATTTTTGTCGAGTAATCCAATCTATTCACTACCGTATGCAACCCGGCAAGTTCTAGCAATTTAGGATAAAAATAAAAATTAAATTTTGTTTCGATGTAGAATTTGAGATTTAAATGAATAAATATAATAAGTCATCCGTATGTAAAGGAAGGTGTATTTCCTTTATTTTGACCGCCGTTGTAGATTAGAATATTGATACTTTTTGTTAGGATTACATATACATCTTCAAGTTTAATAAACATCTTTTTGACTGTGTCAAGCAATGAATTGACCTGAAAACAGTATTTAACAGCCGTGAATTGAAAGCTTGCTAGGTGATAGTTGGTTTATACTACGAAGTACTAGTATGACCCCACCGGTGACCGTTATTATCGATTCATGGGTCGATGGAGCATTATCTATATTCAAAGAAAAGATAAATTATTCATTAACCGTATTGACGTTCATGTTGTCATTTTCAAAGATGAGTTCTAGTTTCTAGTCTCATTTTAACCCAAAAGATGATTTATTTTTATAAATAATAATGTTTTTTTTTTTTTCAAAGTTATTCCCACATTCTCCAATATTGTTATCGATAAGAAACAACATCCCAGTAAACATGGTTATGGTACAGCAATGTTACAGCAATGTAACCCAATGTAACAACTAACGTCACTTGTAACTTACATGTAACTTACATGTAAGTTATTATTTCCCACTCAACAATGTTACCATGTTATGTAACATGCGTTACGTAACCGTTACAATTCAGTTATGTTGCCGGTACGGTGCGTAATGTTACTAATGTGAAACAAGTAACGTAAAATTCACGAAACCGCAACTTCGAAAGGTAACTTCACGTGAGGCACTTTTGTCGACTTAAAGTCCACAAAAGTCCACGGGTTGCGAGAACGCTACACGGTTAAAAAAATAGCTGCTACAATTAAAAGTAGAACAAGCTATTGGCGAATAATGCCAACCAGTTAGGACACCTCCGAAGGATATCCCACTGTTTCTTTTGAACTGCGAAGTCGCTCAATCTTATACACGCTAGGGTCACGAATCGCTTGCGAGAAACTTTTGAGTCGTTCGTCATCTAGCGGACATAACATACTGTATGAATATGTGACGTTCTTACAACGTTGCCACGTTACATAACTGTAACATAACCGAACTATCGCCACAGTTACATTACAATCGTTACATACATGTTGCATTACAGTTACACAATTTTGTTATATAACTGTAACGTAACTACAGCACATAACAGGTTACATAACGTCGATGTTTACGATGTTCCAAAACCACTGTAATATACATGTTACGTTAATGTTACATTCCCTTTCAACGTTTTTACAATATTGCCACGTTACATAACGGTAACATCGCCTTCCTGTCACAAAAGTGACGTCCAAATTGTTACTTGGATGTTGCGTTGCGGTTTCACAGCTTTTGTTATGCAACTGCAACGAGAATATGTCACATAACAGTAACATTACCTGAATATAACAAATGAAACATCACATGTTACTCCTACGTTACATAGCCGCAACATAACGCAAGCGTTACATTGTTACAATCACATGTAACTTCCAGGTTACATTGCTGTTCAATTATGTGTTTACTGGGATATGTTGTTGAAGATTTTGAATGGTGATGATTCGAATGATTTTCTTGTAATAAACAGCTTTATTAGATATTAATTTTAAGACATATAATATAACATATATATAATATAATATGATATATTCTCTGATTTAGATTATATCGACCGTAAAAGTTCTGGTCTCTCCTGGCCCGAATACATTCGCGTGATCAACCTCAAATGCGGATCACTGCGCAACCCCAATCATCTTGAAAAAGAAGCCGCCATATGATTCCTCTATTTTTTTATTTTTTGTTTAAAATTTCGAAAAAAAAAGTTATGTTTTTAAATATAATAAATGATCGTTAAATTGAGCAATGAATTCATCAGTGCAATTTATTTATTATTTATTAACTATCTGGTCGATTAAATCTTAATTTAAGTATCAAGTGACGCGGTAACGTTTCGAGGCAAGTACATTTACCTAATCTTACCATACCGGCCGAACCGACTAGGCGCTGCCAGACACTCTTACTCGAGTTTCGCATTTTAGATTTTTTTTTCAAGGTTACTATGTTTATATTTATTAATATTGTAGTGCTTTCAAATTAGTTTTAGCTGCAGATAAATAGTTTAGCTCAAATTATATAATTTGAAACCAAAATAATTGCAGTATCTCCAGTCATTTCGATTATATGGTAAAATAAATATTTTAAATCCCCTGAAAAATCCGTTTTTTTCATTCAGTGGTCGACCGAATCGAAACTCACGGCACATGGCACGCGATCAGCTGTCTCACACAGCATATTTTTCGTATTTTTAAGTACTGATTCATCTTTGCGTCCTCATAGAGGAAGCTTTGTTTTCATTACAAATTTTTTTTTCGAGATTTTCATGTCAGTACACTCAGAATGGACCAAAACGTCGAGAAAAGTGATTTAGAAAAAATGTCTGTGTGTATGTGTGTGTTACACGATCGAAAAATGTAAACCTTTATAACTCGGGAATGCCTTGAGATATCAAGCTGAAATTTGGACCATAGATAGAGGGATCAAGCCTCATCGTTCATACAGATTTTTGTTAAAATCCACTTCATCGTTAAATTATTACGCGTTTTTTAATTTTTTGAAAAATGACTGTTAACGCGATAACTCTTTCAATTTTCGAGATATTTATCTTAAAATTGGTATGAATGTGAGCTTTCATACGCCGGTGATCGCTATTGAATTTGGTTAAGATCGCTTGAACCGTTAAAATTTTATGATGTTTTGATTTTTTTAATTTTTTGATTTTTTTTCTGCGATGCGAATTTTGGTATCAAGTAACGAGCTGGGCGTTAAATGAGTGCCAAATTCATGATTAACAGAAAAATATGTCAGATATAGCCCAAAAGTGTTGAACGATACCATATTTTCGTAGCGATGTTGTACAGTCTATATTGCGAAAAGAAGCGATTTATGTCGTATAAACTAGCCATATCTTTGCTTCCCAATCAAATTTCGGAAAACACCGGTTTCTATTGTGTTCTACAAAAAAAAAAAAAACAGAGAAGATAAAGGATTCGAGTGAGTTTCTGAATCGTTCGTCCTTATTATATTTTCACAAAGCGGGAGTGTGTGCTCATTTATTCATTTAAAACAAGGATGCAAAGCAGAACCTTGCACATTGCTTCCTCATTATATTTCGGTTTTTGCAAAGCTTCCTCAATGGGGAATCCAAAATCAATTACCATACTTCCTCTTAGAGGTTGCTTTGTAAAACGCGAAATATAATGAGGAATCAATGTGCAAAGTTCCACTTTGCATCCTTTTTTTTATTCATGGTAATGGATTAATTTTTTTTTTTACGATGAACATTCTTAAATTGTTTTACCAATTTTCTTTTTCGATTTTTGTACTTTAAATTTTATTATTTTAACTAGAACAATTTGTTTTTCATTTTTTATTTTTGTTTGCCTTCGACATATCGAAGTATCGAATCTCTATCAGTATCTCGCTGAGATTCTTTAGAATCTCAGCGGGATTCTTATGGAGATTCTTTTTATTTTCAGCTTCCCACTAAAGAATCTCTACGAGTATCTCGCTGAGATTCTAAAGAATCTCAGCGGGATTCTTATGGAGATTCTTTTTATTTTACGCTTCCCACTAAAGAATATCTACGAGTATCTCGCTGAGATTCTAGAGAATCTCAGCGGGATTCTTATGGAGATTCTTTTTATTTTACGCTTCCCACTAAAGAATCTCCACGAGTATCGCGCTGGGATTCTAAAGAATCTCAGCGGGATTCTTATGGAGATTCTATTTATTTTTAGCTTCCCACTAAAGAATCTCTACGAGTATCTCGCTGAGATTCTTTAGAATCTCAGCGGGATTCTTATGGAGATTCTTTTTATTTTCAGCTTCCCACTAAAGAATCTCTACGAGTATCTCGCTGGGATTCTAAAGAATCTCAGCGGGATTCTTATGGAGATTCTTTTTATTTTACGCTTCCCACTAAAGAATCTCCACGAGTATCTCGCTGGGATTCTAAAGAATCTCAGCGGGATTCTTATGGAGATTCTATTTATTTCTAGCTTCCCACTAAAGAATCTCTACGAGTATCTCGCTGAGATTCTCTAGAATCTCAGCGGGATTCTTATGGAGATTCTTTTTATTTTCAGCTTCCCACTAAAGAATCTCTATGAGTATCTCGCTGGGATTCTTTAGAATCTCAGCGGGATTCTTATGGAGATTCTTTTTATTTTCAGCTTCCCACTAAAGAATCTCTACGAGTATCTCGCTGGGATTCTAAAGAATCTCAGCGGGATTCTTATGGAGATTCTTTTTATTTTCAGCTTCCCACTAAAGAATCTCTACGAGTATCTCGCTGGGATTCTTTAGAATCTCAGCGGGATTCTTATGGAGATTCTTTTTATTTTCAGCTTCCCACTAAAGAATCTCTACGAGTATCTCGCTGGGATTCTAAAGAATCTCAGCGGGATTCTTATGGAGATTCTTTTTATTTTCAGCTTCCCACTAAAGAATCTCTACGAATATCTCGCTGGGATTCTTTAGAATCTCAGCGGGATTCTTATGGAGATTCTTTTTATTTTCAGCTTCCCACTAAAGAATCTGTACGAGTATCTCGCTGGGATTCTAAAGAATCTCAGCGGGATTCTTATGGAGATTCTTTTTATTTTCAGCTTCCCACTAAAGAATCTCTACGAGTATCTCGCTGGGATTCTAAAGAATCTCAGCGGGATTCTTATGGAGATTCTTTTTATTTTCAGCTTCCCACTAAAGAATCTCTACGAGTATCTCGCTGGGATTCTTTAGAATCTCAGCGGGATTCTTATGGAGATTCTTTTTATTTTCAGCTTCCCACTAAAGAATCTCTACGAGTATCTCGCTGGGATTCTAAAGAATCTCAGCGGGATTCTTATGGAGATTCTATTTATTTTCAGCTTCCCACTAAAGAATCTCTACGAGTATCTCGCTGAGATTCTCTAGAATCTCAGCGGGATTCTTATGGAGATTCTTTTTATTTTCAGCTTCCCACTAAAGAATCTCTACGAGTATCTCGCTGGGATTCTAAAGAATCTCAGCGGGATTCTTATGGAGATTCTTTTTATTTTCAGCTTCCCACTAAAGAATCTCTACGAGTATCTCGCTGGGATTCTAAAGAATCTCAGCGGGATTCTTATGGAGATTCTATTTATTTTTAGCTTCCCACTAAAGAATCTCTACGAGTATCTCGCTTTCTTATGGATATTCTTTTTATTTTACGCTTCCCACTAAAAAATCTCCACGAGTATCTCGCTGGGATTCTAGAGAATCTCAGCGAGATTCTCAGACAGATTTTAAAAGAATCTCGGTCCGGCGCACAACCGTGCTTCTCGCTGAGATTCTCGCTGAGATTCTCGCCGAGATTCTCGCTGAGATTCTTAAGAATCTCAGCGAGAATCTCAGCGAGAATCTCGGTGAGAATCTTCTTAAGAATCTCAGCCAGATTCTTTTTTTCTACGCGGGTATACGTCACTGAGACCGGTGCCATTTTTATACTACTATGGAGGGCGTGGTTATAAGCCGAAACAATATTCTGCAAAACGTCTATGTAACGTTTTTCCCTCGTATGAGTGAAATAGCGCCACATTCTTTCTTTCAGAGTTCTATTGAAACGCTCTACAATAGCTGCTTTTATATCAGGGTTTCGTGCCGTGCGAAATTGTATATTTTTCTTCTTCAGAAGCGTCTGGAAAGCGGCGCCGATAAACTCTTTTCCCTTATCCGATTGTAGATAAAGAGGTGATCTGCCGTTAGTAATTTTAGATCTTAGTATACGTTCAAAGGCTTTAGCTACCGACAGAGCTGTCTTATCAGCGAGGGGCTCGACCCATGCGTATTTACTGAGAACATCTATGACCACAAGGAGATAAACATAGCCGTCATTGTATGTCTTGATTGAGCGAAGATCTACGAGGTCCGCCTCCCAGACGTCATCGATATTACGGACATTGTAGAACCGTCGAGGGAAACGATGCCGCACGGGTCTATGTTTTGTGTAGGCGTCTTGAGACTCAAGCCACTGCATTGTTTTGTTATCGGTAATTTTTTTCTGACGACTCACCCGTAACAGCTTTTCAGATCCTGAAAATGAGGCTTCATGAGAGGGATCAAAGTACACTTTTTGTAATGTTTTCATTGCTATAATTTAAGGTTAGCCCAGGCTAGACGTCGTTTTTTATTACAACCAGAGCCACTTTGTACACTGCGGCTGTCTTCACTGCCACCGTAGAATCTAGAATGACTGCTTATATCACTTGGTACGCCGTCGTCGTCGCCAGGTCTGTTGATTTCAGGTGGATCTATCTGCAATGTCGAATTTGCTCTCGACTCCTGCCATAGGTCTTCGTTACCGATAAACTCGCGAGGAGTTTGAATTGTTCTCAGGAACCGTGCAAATGCTCTACGACCTGCTGGCTTGGGCATCTTTCTCGATCGCATAGCATTGTAACAGGAATAATCGTAGTTGCTGCAACGTCAAACCTTTCATCCTTCGAACGTGATTATAATTAATTTATAAGAACTACGAGTTCAATAAGTCGATCGGGAAATAGATCGAGACGTCGAGAAATTACCCGAAATGCCGTCGACGGCGCGACGTCACAGCGCAGGCGTCATAAGTTGTCGATCGAAGACGATAGATACGCTAAGGAACTCACTCGACCCTTGGGCCTCGCGAAGTATACACGTCTCTCATGCAGGGACGGAGTTATTAGTATAAAGAGACATATTTAGATCAAAATCCGTTCAAAAATTGACGACAACTATCCAAAAAGGAAGCAAGTTCGAACAGAAGTCGGTTCGTTGAAAGTTCTAGAAAGAAAACCCAGGATCGAGTCCGTTCGAAGCGTGAACAATATAAAAGTCCATTGTTATAACCAAACTGTGTTCATCGTACGAACGTAAGTACCATGTAAATTACGCTTGCAACTCTTTGTCAATATATATACCTGGAATTCGTAAAGCAAGAATTATCATTTATTTGGGTCTACCCTGTTACCCCCTTGAGAGGCTACTAGCCGGCATATTAATATTAAATTTCACATGAAATTGTCGATAATAGATCGACTGGCGCCCAACATTTGTTCGAATAAGGATCATAAAATAAATTACTGTGAGCCCTGTCAGCAACTGACCCAGGCCGCGTCAGGTGGGAATTCCTTTAAAAATTTGTAAAGAACGCAAATATTAAAAGTAAAAAGGAATTCTGTCTCAATTGGCGCCCAACGTGGGGCACGAGGGTAAAAATTGTATAATTAAAAAAGGAAATTTGGGGAAATTAAATGTTAAAATTGTAAAATATTGAATGTTAAATTATTGAATTTGTAAATGTATAAATATTGAGAAAAGGAAAGAAATATTTAATGATAAGATTATAAAACTTATATAGTGAAAATAAAAATTTGGAAATATTACGAACGAAAATATAGTTGAAGATAGCGTTCAAGCGTAACGGGCCATACAGCCTCGCTAGAGGACAAAGCCACTCGCCCGGCGCGCGCTAAACGTAAACAAACACGAGTTCCAGGGAGTTTGACTGCTTCGCTCTCTCTCTATCGCTACTTCGCTTAATATAAATAAGTATTTTGTATCGAATGTTATATTTATTCTGTCTCAGGACAAAGCATGTATTGTTATAATTATGTGAACCGATTTGTCTGTTATAAATTAATTTGCTTAAATTACATAAATTAGAACTGTTATTTAATTGCGGTCAGAAATAATTTTGAACATGCTGAACCGCAAAATAAATCAAAGTTTTTAATGAATAAATATTAAATTGAATGAATATTAAACTGTTTGATCCGTATCTTGCTACGATCAACAGTGTACTATTTTTGTTAATAATGGTCGATGATAATTCCGATCTTATTAAACAGAATACAAAGAAATTATGAAAAATAAATATTGAAACTGTACGATTTGTATCTTGTTACGATCGGCAGTATAAAATAAAATGAAATTATTTTAGTCAGCTGGTCTGTATCTTCAATACAAAGTAATGAATTGTTGAAGTCGTCCGGTCCGTATCTTGCTACGATCGGCGATGTATATTGAGATACTGTGGTCAGAAATTGTTTTGTCCTTGCTGAACCGCAGTATGGAAAATAAAAATTATTGAAATCGTGTGATCTGTATCTTGCTACGTTCATCGATGTAATTATTGAAGTTGACCGATCTGTATCTTGCTACGATCGTCATCAAATGAAATTGAAATATTGCGGTCAGGATTGCCCGTCTTTGCTGAATCGTAATATAAATAAATAATATTGTATTGGTCGATCTGTATCTTGCTACGATCGCCAATGTTATGAAATTGGGATTATAATTATTGCTCAGTCTGTATCTTGGTACGATTGGCGATATATTGAAAATTGTAAATTGAAAATTGATATATTATGGTCAGAAATTGTCTTGTCCTTGCTGAACCACAATATAAATAAATAGTATTGTATTGGTTGACCTGTATCTTGCTACGGTCGCCAATGTTATGAAAAGTGAAATAATAATTATTGTACGATTAGTATCTTGCTACGATCGTCAATAAATTGGAAATTGAAAGGATTGTTGATTGACCTATATCTTGCTACGGTTGATAAAATTGTCGTGAAATTAAATAAGTATTTTCATTGATTGATCTGTATCTTGCTACGATCACTAATACTGGAAATTATGAAATGAAGTGTGCGAGTAATTACTCGCTATCATTAATTACGTTAATTGATTAGAATCTTGCTTCGGTCATTAACAAATTATTGAATAATAATTGGAAATTGATATTTAAATAAAAATTCAAATAATATTGAATTAATTGGACCTAACATACTCGAATTTGACTATATTGGATTGGCTAGAGGTGTATTTTAATATTTTTGGCGTATTAAACGAAACGCAAAATGTTCATATCACCTCCTATTAGGCAACCTAATAAAAACCAACTGCTTAAGAACATGCAGGAAAACGTAGTTGCGATAGATCCGCCCGAAAACCAGCCTGACGATCGCGAACAGAACGCGCAAGGCATAAGCGATGGTCCGCCTGCCCAGACTAGTCACCAAAACCAGGTTACGAATAAAGGCAATCTCGGTGTACAAAATAATGATCGAATTCGTCCTCAGTCAGCTGGCAGAGGAAGAAGTCGGCAAACACCTCCTACCGATGTAGCTTATGCTTCGACTAGTAAATGGGAGCCGCGATTAGAGTCAATCGAACATACGATAGCACAATTGTTAAATAAATTTGATGAAATATCAACCAATCAAACAATTATTTTGCAGAACATTGCAAGCGAACAATCGCGGGGAAATCCATCGTCCGTTGATCGCGAAACAAATAGAGTCGAGCCAACGTCCGAAGGGGGAGACGTGATCGGTAATAATCCTTCTACACTTGGAGACATTTCTGACTATACAGCCGACGACGAAGGTGACGGACGAACTACCAACAGAATACAAAATCGTACTACAGCTGCAATAGACTCAACTCATCGGGGAGCTTTTGTACCATACCCGAGTAGCTCAAATAACAACACGTCGTTTACACCTAGAACTGCAAACCTAGGAAATGACACTAACCACTCGCGAACGGAATTGGGTTCGGTTGAGCGAGAATTACGTCACGTAATTCTCTTATCGGTCTTATGAACGAAGAGGAAATCTTCGTTCATGAACGAACATACCATCAAATGGTCCAACAGGCAAATAACGTTTCCCAAGGTTTTAATTTGCTGGATGCTCTAAATGTACAGCCGAATCGTCGTCGTCGCGAGGTTAGCGGGTTGCGACGTAGTATAAGTCGCACTTCTACTAATTCGATCGACTCGGGAAGTTTTGCAGTGCAAAATAATAACGCGATCGGTCATAATATACGCAGGAGAGGCTTACTGTCCTGGAGAACGAGTGACTCCAGCGACAATGACGATCTTAACATACCCGCGAGCGTTCCGAATAATTCGCAACTGGTTAGAGATAACTCAGCATCAACCGAGACTCAGCGGAGTCAAAATTATTTGCCACCAGGCGTAGATCTAAGAGAAAATTCAACAGCAATAAAGATCGGGAGAATAGTAAGCTCGTGGAAAATCTCCTTTCCGAAAACCGAAAAGGACCCGGAACTATTCCTGTTAACTCTTAAAGACCACTTGAGCACTAGCGGGATTAATAGAGATCTTTTCGTGCCATGTCTCTCTCAAATTTTCGAGGGTCCCTATCGATCGTGGTATCTTGTTAATAAAAACTCTTGGCGTACATGGAAGGATTTTGTTCGTGCCTTTCGCTATGATTGGGGAGTCAGGAAGGACGACGCCGATCTTCTCCTCGAGGTACGCGATCTCAAACTGGAACGTAACGAAAGTTTAGCTGAATTTGCCTGTCGAGCGCGAATAATTTTCGAACGAATGCAGTACCCTCCAGAATTTAGAGAGCAGTTAAAGCAAATTTTGACTAAATTCAATCCGCGTCTCACTTTCGAAATTTTGAACTTATCCCTCAGAGATTACACCGAATTTCTCCACTACGTTAACGAGAAAAACTATCTTTACCGCCGATCAAATGACTCGCAATCATCTCGGTCGAGAACAGCGCGATCCGACTTAAATTATGTTCAAGGGCAATTTGACTCAGACGTCGATAGCGACGACGGCGGTGAAGCGGCAGTAGACGAATGTAATTACGATAGCGAACAAGCAACAAAGCTGCACGCGATTCAATCGAGACAGCCAGGTAAAATAAATAATAATTATAAGCCTCAAAATTCAAAAAGCTTAACGAGGCAACGACTTGAAAAGAATCTCGATCGGTTTAATAAATCGAGTGACCGAACTCAGACAGACAACAAATCTGACTCTCGTTCCGCCGTCCAGAACGATTCCGTTACGAAAAATGACGCGGGAAAACTACCTTACGACCGTAGTAAAATGTTTTGTTATAATTGTGGTCAAATGGGTCATAGCTTACGTTTCTGTACTGAAGAATCGCAGCTCGTATGTTGCTTTTGTCGTAAAATCGGGCACATAAATAGGGACTGTCCTAATCGTTCGGGAAAACGCCAACGGCTCTCAGTAACTTTACCTCTAATTACTGAATCAAACGGGCCGCGAGAGGTAAAATCGAATCTAAACCAAATTCAAATAGATCAAGTCAAAGATCTCGAGACCGCATCATCAAGTATTGATTCAATTCAGCGAGAGATTAAAAGCGGACAAGCGGTCGAATTACAGATAATCAACGAAGATACCGACGAATCTGACATGACTGACAGTGACGTCGAGGACCTTGTTCAAATCGAGCTAGCCAAGGAACCCCAAGGTCTTTCAAGTTTATCTGTAATAACTAATGGAATTAACGATACGGAAACTGCCCAATTCATTTCTGATAAGCCAACTGGATCATTTGAAACATGGAGACCCTCGAAATTGCCTTCGCACGTCATACACTGCATTGCGAATCGCAAAATTTATTGTGAGGTTGACGGCACAAAGGACCCGCAAAAGGGCCAACTTACGACCAAACCTCCCCAACAACCGTGGGCACAGTTATCAATTGACACTGTAGTTTCTCAAACTCGAACAAAGAAAGGAAACGCGAACGTAATAGTGGTTCAGGATCTGTATACTAAATATATAGAATTGTTTCCTATTCGCAAACGCACGGGTGCTGCCGTAGTCAAAACTTTAGATACTCTGTTCGATCGATGGGGCACTCCAAAATCTATTATAACAGATAATGGCAAAGAGTATGTTAACAGTAAAGTTAAACCGTTCCTTTTAGCCAGAGGTGTCGAACATATCACGACTCCCTTGGGTCACCCACAGGCCAATCCAGTAGAACGTACTAACAGAACCGTCAAACCGATGATCGCTTCATTTATAAATAAAGATCACCGCGAATGGGACGAAAATCTGCCCAAGATACAATTTGCATATAATACGGTTCCACACGCCGGAAGTAGAATTTCACCCTTCTTCTTGAATCACGGTCGAGAAGCCGTAGTAAAATATCTGCCAACCGATCAAGCAACAGATCAGTCTATTGAGAATGACTCACTTGATAATTGGATTAGACGAATCAGCAAAATTGACGAATTCCGACATAAGATAGAGCAAAATCTAAAAAAATACTCTGAACAACGTCTTAGCAAGGCAAACAGTGGGAAACCCACGTCTGTAACGATCAAAGTAGGTACCGAAGTCTACTATCCAAATAAAAAACTTAGCAATAAAGCTGAAGGGTATGCTTCTAAATTAGCACATCGTTTCTTGGGTCCAGCTTTTGTAAATAAAATCATTGGCCCTATGGTAGTAGAACTAACAGACAAATCTGGTAAAAATATAGGAAAATAGTATGTTACGGATTTAAAAATCCCTCGCCGTAGCTTACGCGCTGTATAACCAATTACTTACAGATTGAGCGATCTAGCGCAGCCAATAAATCTACAGATCATCTTTGTCATCGACTTCGTCATGAGCGACAGGAGCGACGCGTCTTCGGACACTTATTCCGATCAAAAAACAGCCGAACGTCTGAAGAAGCTTCAGGAATTAAGGATCAGAGCGGAACAGAAAATCAAGACTATCGAGGCCGAAATTGCAGCTAACCGAACCTTGGCATCGTCTCCCGTGCTTGATGATTCCATGAACAACGATTCCGAAAAGGAATTCCTGGGAGATCTGTTCGAAATACCCGATCAGAAGAAAGCCACTAAATCACTGCCCAGTACATCGGCAGCCGTACAGCCTCCGCTAGTATCCAAGGAGGCAATGCAACTGCTGAAGGAGCTGCAAACCCGTCCTCCACCAGAGCTGAAATTAACACGGCCAACAAAAGTTACTGCCGCTGAAATCCACGCAGAAAATATGCGCCGCCGTCGTATCCCGAGGGTCAACCATCCGGAGGAAACTTCAGGTCGTCCAGCAACTGAAATTGCACCGTCAGTGACCATCCAACCTCTACCGCTCGAAACAGCACCATCGTTCGACTCGATCTTGAAGGAGCTGAAAGTACCGGAACTAGCTACGGACAAAGCTCAATCTACGCTCTACTTCGCCGACGGAAGGGTATTTAGCCAAAACCTGCTAAAAAACCTCATCCAAAAAAAGAGCAGAAGCACTGGTCAAAAAAGTGGAGGGTACTAAAATCGATCGCGGTACCCAAACGTACATAACCAACGCTCATAAGCAGTTTGGTTCCGGTTGCGTGAATTGCAAATCTAAGGAGCATCAATTCCGAGACTGCAACCTTCCGTTCCGCAAGGGGTTCTGTCGCATCTGTGGAGCCGAAGGATTCGACACGAACGACTGCATCTTTCCGCACGGCATCGAACACGAACGTGCACTCGGACGATGTGCGGGATGTTCAGGGGATCTAAGTCTCTACTACCCTGAATGTCCGGACTGCAACGTACACTGCTCGTCATTAATGCCTGGATTTGACAGTTCTCGAATTATTCGGGCTATTCGTGTGTGTGTGCTATTGTCACTTGTCGAAGTTCGGTGAAGTTCGTACGAGTTTCACGTCGAACTGTCATGTGAACAGCTGAGATGACATAACCCACTCAGTCGTCGCTCCGGCGATGTGACGTCAGGCGGGTTATGTTGCCACATGTTATGTTTATGCATTTTATATTTATGCCACATGATTATGTTTCCTCTCCACTGCCTCCGCTAGAAACGATAGTTAATTAAGATACTTATCCTCAAGCACCCAAGAAAAATCCTCCAATGCAATACATTCAGCCTGTCGAGTGGAACAATGAAAAAAAAAATCCATTACACGAGTTAAAAATCAAGTGCTTGGAATATTTAGCTCAGGCAGTGGGATTTTCTGTCTGCATGAAGTTTTTAGATTTACTGTTACTGTTATTTCTTACCGTGTAGTGATTATTTCTTTCTAAAAAAAAGCAATTCCTCTAAAAAAGCAATTCTTCATTCTAAAAAAAAAGTCAAGAGTAACACTCTTGACTTTTTATGAATTGCTTTTCTAAGCAATTAAAAAAAGTAATAAAAAAAGTAATTAGTAATAAAATAATTAGTAATAATTAGTAATTAGTGATAATTTTAAGTAATAAAAAAAATTCATAAAAAGTCAAGAGACTCTTGACTTTTTATGAATTGCTTTTTTTTTTATTTCGCGCACAGAGCCAAGTGAATTTCGTTGCATACGTAAACGATCTAGCATCGAAATCACAACCTGAATACAAAAATTGTACAGGCATCATGAAATTCACTTTCTGAATGAACAGATCCAATAAAATGTCATATCTCCATACTTATTTTTTTTTTTTTTCAATTTCTACATGTTTCCAGATGAATTTAACCACGATCGTTATTTTTTCACTATCGGGGTGGAAACCTCTTTCAAGAAGTGGCAACCCTAGCAGATCGAACAACCCAAAAAAAAACCGTATTTCCAACCCGGTCGAATTGAGCCACAAATCCAACCGATAATTCTTGTCAATCCAACCGAAAAACCAACCGTGCTTTCAAAAGCTCGCAGCTTGCGAATAGGTTGGTTCTCGGGTTGTTGAGACACAAGTCCAACCGGAATTCCAACCGTCGCAAGAAGCATCGCTCGGTTGGTCTCAGGATTGTGCCAGGTTTTGCCAACCCGAAAACCTGCGCAAAAAGCAGCTACCGGTTGGTCCCTGGGTTTGCACAACCCAGGTCCAACCGGATTTGTTAGCAGTTCAAGCCACACTTAGAATTCACGGTCCTGAAATTCATCGTGCCATGATTTCTTTCAGTAATCGTGGATAAAATCACGATCCTGCTGGGAATTTTCTTGTACCCTAGCGTATATTCTACGCTACGGTATAAACAACAGTAAAAACGACCCACGTCGATAAATGGGCGAACGGCGTTTTACGATAGCTTGTACTTATACATGGAACGACGAACAATCACTTGCGAGAAACGTTTCGGGTCATTCGCCATCTAGCGGAGCTAAGCCGGGTTTCCGCGTGACAAAAGGAAGGGGGTCCACCTCTTCACCATCGCCGACGCACGTGCACCCGAAGTTAGACCGCTAGATGGCGAATGAGCCAAAAAGTTTCTCGCAAGTGATTGTTTGCCGTTCCATGTATAAGTACAGGCTATCGTAAGTCACCTTACGCCCATATACCGACGTGGATCATTTTTATTGTCGGTTATACCCTAGCCTACAACATACGTTAGGGTATAGAAACACTCCCAGCAGGACCGTGATTTCGACAATGATAATTAAAAAATATCACGCCACGACGAATTTCAGGACCGCGAATTCTAAGTGTGGCTTGAACTGCTAGAATACCAGGTTAGACCTGGGTTTGCACAACCCAGAGACCAACCAGTCGATGCTACTTGTCACAATTGCAATTCGGTGGTTGGTGGTGGTTGCGACGGTTGGAATTCCGGTTGGACCTGAGTTTGCACAACCCAGAGACCAACCGGTCGCTGCTTCTTGCGCTGGTTGGTATTCTGGTTGGACTTGAGTCTCAACAACCCGTGGACCAACCTATTCACAAGCTGCGAGCTTTTGAAAGCTCGGTTGGTTTTTCGGTTGGATTGACAAGAATTATCGGTTGGTTTTGTGGCTCATTCCGACCGGGTTAGAAACACGGTTTTTTTTGGGTTTTCGCGGTTGTTTTCACGGTTGTTCGATCTGCTAGGGAAACGCACTATTGAATTCACTTTTCGCATTAAAAATCCAACATTCGTTCCTAAGACTTTAACATTACAAGTTTTTTTTTTAATCTCTACATGTTTTCAGATAAATTCAGCCGCGACCACAATTTTTTCTCTATCGGGGTGGCAACCTGTTTCAAGAAGTGACAAACGCACTATTGAATTCACTTTCCGCATTAAAAATCCCGAACTGATACGTAAGACTTTTATATTACAAGTTTTTTTTTCAATCTCTACATGTTTCCAGATGAATTTATTTGCGCTCGCAATTTGTCCACTATCGGTGTGGCAATCTGTTTCAAGAAGTGGCAAACGCACTATTGAATTCACTTACTGCATTAAAAATCCAAAATTGGTACCAAAGACTTTAATATTACATGTTTTTTTTTCAATCTCTACATGTTTACAGATGAATTTATTTGCGCTCGCAATTTGTCCACTATCGGTGTGGCAATCTGTTTCAAGAAGTGACAAACGCACTATTGAATTCACTTTCCGCGTTAAAAATCCAACATTGGTTCCTAAGACTTTGACATTACAAGTTTTTTTTTAAATCTTTACATTTTTCTAGATGAATTCAGCCGCGATCGCTATTTTTTCACTATCGGGATGGTAACGTGTTTCAAGAAGTGACAAACGCACTATTGAATTCACTTTCCGCATTAAAAATCCAAAATTGGTACCGAAGACTTTAATATTACAAGTTTTTTTTTAAATCTCTACATATTTCCAGATGAATTCAGCCTCGATCGCTATTTTTTCACTATCGGGGTGGCAACCTCTTTCAAGAAGTGACAAACGCACTATTGAATTCACTTTCCGCATTAAAAATCCGAAATTGGTACCGACGACTTTAATATTACAAGTTTTTTTTTCAATCTCTACATGTTTCCAGATGAATTCAGCAGCGATCGCTATTTTTTCACTATCGGGGTGGCAACCTCTTTGAAGAAGTGGCAAACGCACTATTGAATTCACTTTCCGCATTAAAAATCGAACATTGGTTCCTAAGACTTTAACATTACAAGTTTTTTTTTAAATCTCTACATGTCTCCAGATGAATTCAGCCGCAATCGCTATTTTTTCACTATCGGGGTGGCAACCTGTTTCAAGAAGTGACAAACGCACTATTGAATTCACTTTCCGCGTTAAAAATCCAACATTGGTTCCTAAGACTTTGACATTACAAGTTTTTTTAAAAATCTTTACATGTTTCTAGATGAATTCAGCCGCGATCGCTATTTTTTCACTATCGGGATGGTAACGTGTTTCAAGAAGTGACAAACGCACTATTGAACTCACTTTCCGCATTAAAAATCCAAAATTGGTACCGAAGACTTTAATATTACAAGTTTCTTTTTTTCAATCTCTACATGTCTCCAGATGAATTCAGCCACGATCGTTATTTTTTCACTATGGGCGTGTCAACTTCTTTCAAGAAGTGGCAAACGGACTATTGAATTCACTTTTCGCATTAAAAATCCAACATTCGTTCCTAAGACTTTAACATTTCAATTTTTTTTTAAATCTCTACATATTTCCAGATGAATTCAGCCTCGATCGCTATTTTTTCACTATCGGGGTGGCAACCTCTTTCAAGAAGTGACAAACGCACTATTGAATTCACTTTCCGCATTAAAAATCCAAAATTGGTACCGACGACTTTAATATTACAAGTTTTTTTTTTTCAATCTCTACATGTTTCCAGATGAATTCAGCAGCAATCGCTATTTTTTCACTATCGGGGTGGAAACTTCTTTCAAGAAGTGGCAAACGGACTATTGAATTCACTTTTCGCATTAAAAATCCAACATTCGTTCCTAAGACTTTAACATTACAAGTTTTTTTTAAATCTCTACATATTTCCAGATGAATTCAGCCTCGATCGCTATTTTTTCACTATCGGGGTGGCAACCTCTTTCAAGAAGTGACAAACGCACTATTGAATTCACTTTCCGCATTAAAAATCCAAAATTGGTACCGACGACTTTAATATTACAAGTTTTTTTTTTCAATCTCTACATGTTTCCAGATGAATTCAGCAGCGATCGCTATTTTTTCACTATCGGGGTGGCAACCTCTTTCAAGAAGTGGCAAACGGACTATTGAATTCACTTTCCGCATTAAAAATCCAACATTCGTTCCTAAGACTTTAACATTACAAGTTATTTTTTTCAATCTCTACATGTTTCCAGATGAATTCAGCCGCGATCGCTATTTTTTCACTATCGGGGTGGCAACCTGTTTCAAGAAGTGGCAAACGCACTATTGAATTCACTTTCTGCATAAAAAATCCAAATTCAATAGTGCGTTTGCCATTTCTTGAGACAGATTGCCACTCCCATTGTGGACAAATCTCGAGCGCGGCTTAATTCATCTGGAAACATATAGGGAATATAAATGATTCATGATACAATCTGCGATAACTTTGTTTTTTTTTTTTCATGCGGAAAGCAAATTCGATGGTGCATTTACCATTTCTTGAAATAGGCTACCCTTATGGTGCACAAATCATTGAAATTAGATTCACTTTTCGTATAACAATACTTCAAGCTCTTCATTTTTTATGGAAAATAAGGCAACTTTCCGTGCAACTTCAATTCAAGTTCATTAATTGGCAAAGATAAATATAGATTAAATTAGAATTGAGCAATCGAACCATCCCGGGATTTATCATAAAAATTTTCCCTTTCAACTATAAGGGATTATAAAATAAAAGCTACAAAAACCGCTACAATGTGTGAACACAATTCATATTTTCTTAGGAAAACTACGCAGCTTGTAACTTTTAAAACTTTTGTCGAGAAAAACAAAAATAAACATCTTCCAGAAGAATTCAGAATTACCCAATCCGTTCTTAAATTACAATTGGTGTACTTTGGAAGTAATCGACATATACATACCAGCTTCGGTGAAGGGGATTCCCCTTTTTTATCGTGAATTAGCGCGCCAATAGATTAAAACGCTTGTCCAGAGACATGCTCCCGCAGTCCTTCCGGAAAAATGAACGATTCGCTATTATTAATAATAGTGGATGAAAAACGATTACTTTACTTGAAAAGTTCAGAAATACAATTTGATCTTATCCTCATAGAGTGAACTTTCTTTTTCGTGAAAAAAAAATTCCTGGATTTTCATGTCAGATTACTTAGAATGGTCTAAATTATAAAAGTTAGCCTAGCTTAGTAAAGTGCGGGTAGGAAGTGATAGGACGAAGAGTGGGAAGGGTAGGAAAAGGCGATTGAAGCCGTACCATGGAAAGAATAAAAAAATGTATTACTGTATGTAATAACGATTTTTATTTTGTTCATTTTTTAACGTTCCATAAAATAAGGCGATCCATCTCCGTCATCCTCTTTCTCTTTCTTCCTCCTTTTGCCTTCTCCGCTACTTTTTCCCTCGCCTCTTTCTCCCTCAACGCTCTCTCCTTCGCTTCTTCTTCCTTCTCTTCTTCTTCCCTCGCCTCTTTCTCCCTCTCTGCTTTCTCCTTCTCTTCTTCCTTTCTCGCTTCTTCTTCCCTCGCCTCTTTCTCCCTCTCTTCTTTCTCCTTCTCTTCTTCTTCCCTCGCCTCTCTCTCCCTCTCTGCTTTCTCCTTCTCTTCTTCTTCCCTCGCCTGTTTCTCCCTCTCTGCTTTCTCCTTCTCTTCTTCTTCCTTTTTCGCTTCTTCCCTCGCCTCTTTGTCCCTCTCTGCTTTCTCCTTCTCTTCTTCTTCCCTCGCCTCTTTCTCCCTCTCTGCTTTCTCCTTCTCTTCTTTCTTTCTCGCTTCTTCTTCCCTCGCCTCTTTGTCCCTCTCTGCTTTCTCCTTCTCTTTTTCTTCCATTCTCGCTTCTTCTTCCCTCGCCTGTTTCTCCCTCTCTGCTTTCTCCTTCTCTTCTTCTTCCTTTCTCGCTTCTTCCCTCGCCTCTTTGTCCCTCTCTGCTTTCTCCTTCTCTTCTTCTTCCCTCGCCTCTTTCTCCCTCTCTGCTTTCTCCTTCTCTTCTTCCTTTCTCGCTTCTTCTTCCCTCGCCTCTTTGTCCCTCTCTGCTTTCTCCTTCTCTTGTTCTTCCATTCTCGCTTCTTCTTCGTTCGCCTCTTTGTCCCTCTCTGCTTTCTCCTTCTCTCGTTCTTCCATTCTCGCTTCTTCTTCCCTCGCCTCTTTCTCCTTCTCTTCTTCTTCCACGCTTGTCTCTTCCTCGCTCACCTCTTCCTCGCTCACCTCTTCCTCTCTCGCCTCTTCCCCAGCGTGAAATCGCTGCCGCCTGGCCTCCTCGCTGGGACCAAGCGTCCGACCCGCTGCAGCCGCCGCTGCGTCGGGTAGTTCTCTGTTTGGACGAAAAAATACAGTATTTTTTGTAATGAAGACGATCTTCCGTCAATATGACGATAAATGTTTCGAAAATATACAATAGACCGCCACAAAAAAAAAAAAAAAATTTACCTGCTACATAAAAAAACTATAGTCTAAACCCTCGTTAAAGAAAAGCTTCGTACGAATTTTTTTAGAGGTGTCACAACGGCCTTTTGTATTTCCCATTTGATTAACGCGTAGAAAATAGAATCTTTCGTTTGGACGAATATCATTGTTTTTGTATACGGTGGACGGGGCTATGTGTGGTAGCATTTAATAGCTTGAACGATTACCGTCAATTTCGTGCATCGCATAACATATCTGATCTTTATTTAAAAAAAAACGATAACTTCAGACAAACTGGCATCTTCCTTGGCAGGAACACTGTGAAAATGTGTATAAAATTGGTCAAGGACATTTCAAAACAATCCTTCATACATTTTAGCCTCATTTATGATTATTATTTGTATTGTTAATATTTGACAATAAAATGCTTATTAAAGTGTCTAATAGTTTTTGTTAGACTACACTTCCGAAAATCCGGGTTTACACCATAATATTGAATCTCGTAATAAGAAAATATCGTGCGGATTTTTGTAAAAGGTGACATGATGATTTTTAATTTTTTTCCCATTTGTAACAATTTGATATAAATCGGTTGGGAGTGTGAATTCATTACGCTACTTCTTGGAAAAATTTACAAGGTGTTCTGTTTCTACGAGACTCAATGTTATCGTATTATCAATGTTACAGTAACTGGGAATATCGGTCGTGTAATAGTAGAAAAAATAATTATTAGACATTTTAATAATCATTTTATTCCAAAATAAAAATAATAAAAATAATAATCGCAAATCAGGCTAAATTGTATGAAGGATAGTTTCCTTGACTGATTTCATACAAATGTTCATAGTATTCCTACTAAGGAAAATGGCAGCTTGTTTTTATAATCGTTTTGTAGAAAAGTAAAAAACATCTGCCAACACAAAATTGCATATCTCGGACACTATGCGGCAAACATGTTGTACGATACACCCAATTTAATGCAATTATTCAAGCTATCAAATGCTACCATACATAGCACCCTCCATGGTGTTAACAAATAATGGTATCCGTCTAAAGGAAAGATTTGATTTTCTACGTGTTAATCAAACAGGAAATACAAAAGATCGTTACGTCACCTCAAAATAATTCATACGAAGCTTTCCTTTTACGAGGCCTTATATTATTATCCAGGCTATAGTTTTTTGATGTGCCAAAGAAAAAAAAGTTTTTTTTAGGCAGTCTAATATACAACTTTATGAAAAATCATGATTAAATACAGGAATAGAATTAAATTTAACTGTGGGGGTTGACCACGACCTGTACTTCTACCCTAATGGCTCGTTTCAACGCTTACCCGTTTCTGATGAGCAGCCTCTCCATCATCGCCCTGTTGCCGATATCTTCGCACCATTGGCTGCAACAAAACAAATTTATAAATAAAGCGAAATACATGGGATGGTACCTGAACGATCACTGCAGAGCTGAGCACTATGTCGACTGGGCTTGATTGGTCATGCCCATTCAACGCAGTTCACAGTTCTGTAGTGCCTGTGTCATGAGTTACTGTTCGACAACTGCAACTATGCATGAGAACAACAGAATTGTGCTTGTGCTTCTTGACACAGTGCAGAGTTGTACTCTTGCTCATCTGAGTTATGTTCGATGGGTTATGCATTTTCAACGCAGTCCCCAGTTCTGTAGTGCCTGTGTCATGAGTTACTGCTCGATGGATGACAGAAAAATGTTTTCCAATTTCTGTCATCCGTTAAGCAGTAACTTATGACACAGGTACTACAGAACTGGTGACTGCGTTGAATGGGCATGACCAATCGAGCATTAATCAGATGAGCAAGAGTACAACTCTGCACTGTGTCAATAAGCACAAGTACAATTCCATTGTTCTGACCAGAGATGAGCAAAATGTATTTGAAGAAAAAAAAATGAATGTTTTTCCACTCATTATTTATTTTCGCTTAAAATAATGAGTGCAATTCCACTCTTAATCTTTCAGAGTCCAAATTATGAGTGGTTTCTCATTCATTATCTTTGCAGATATAAATAATGAGTCGTTTTCCACTCATAATTTTTTTCAAGTTTAAATAATGAATGTATTTTCACTCATTATCTTTTCCAAGGAAACTAATCAATGAATTTCCACTCATCATTCAAACTCGAAATGAATTATGAGTGATTGTTCACTCACAATTTATTTCAGTTCAAATAATGATTTTTTATCCACTCATCATTCATTTTGAGATTAAATGATAAGTGGAAAACCACTTATTATTTATTTGGAGTTTAAATAATGAGTGGATAAAAAATCATTATTTAAACCAAAATAAATTGTGAGCGAGAAACAACTCATACTTCATTTCGTGTCTGAAATTTGGACTCTGAAAGATAATGAGTGTATTTCCACTCATTATCATTCAGAGTCAAAATTTCAAACACGAAATGAATTACGAGTTGTTTTTCGCTCACAATTTATTTGGTTTAAATAATGATTTTTTATCCACTCATTATTTAAACTCCAAATAAATAATAAGTGGTTTTCCACTTATCATTTAATCTCAAAATGAATGATGAGTGGATAAAAAATCATTATTTGAACTGAAATAAATTGTGAGTGAACAATCACTCATAATTCATTTCGAGTTTGAATGATGAGTGGAAATCCATTGATTATTTTCCTTGGAAAAGATAATGAGGGAAAATACATTCATTATTTTAACTTGAAAAAAATTATGAGTGGAAAACGACTCATTATTTATATCTGGAAAGATAATGAATGAGAAAACACTCATAATTTGTACTCTGAAAGATTAAGAGTGGAAGTACACTCATTATCTTAAGCGAAAATAAATAATGAGTGGAAAAACATTCATTTTTTTTTCTTCAAATACATTTTGCTCATCTCTGGTCAGAACAATGGAATTGTTACTTGTGCTTATTGACACAGTGCAGAGTTGTACTCTTGCTCATCTGAATAATGCTCGATTGGTCATGCCCATTCAACGCAGTCACCAGTTCTGTAGTACCTGTGTCATAAGTTACTGCTTAACGGATGACAGAAATTGGAAAATATTTTTCTGTCATCCATCGAGCAGTAACTCATGACACAGGCACTACAGATCTGGGGACTGCGTTGAAAAGGCATGACCAATCATGTAACTCAGATGAGCAAGAGTATAACTCTGCACCGTGTCAAGAAGCACAAGCACAATTCTGTTGTTCTGACCAGGGATAGGCAAAATGCATTTAAAGAAAAAAAATAATGAATCTTTTTCCACTCATTATTTATTTTCGCTTAAAATAATGAGTGTATATCCACTCTTAATCTTTCAGAGTTCAAATTATGAGTGGTTTCTCATTCATTATCTTTGCAGATATAAATAATGAGTCATTTTCCACTCATTATCTTTTCCAAGGAAAATAATCAATGGATTTCCACTCATCATTCATTTTGCGATTAAATTATAAGTGGAAAACCATATATAAAAATCATTATTTAAACCAAAATAAATTGTGAGCGAGAAACAACTCATAATTCATTTCGTGTTTGAAATTTCGACTGCGAAAGATTAAGAGTGGAAGTACACTCATTATCTTAAGCGAAAATAAATAATGAGTGGAAAAACATTCATTTTTTTTTTTTCTTTAAATACATTTTGCCCATCCCTGATCAGAACAATAGAATTGTACTTGTGCTTATTGACATAGTGCAGAGTTTTACTCTTGATCATCTGAAATATGCGATTGGTCATGCCGTTTCAACGCAGTCCCCAGTTCTGTAGTGTCTGTGTCATGAGTTACTGCGCGATGGATGACAGAAAAATGTTTTCCAATTTCTGTCATCCGTTAAGCAGTAACTTATAAGACAGGTACTATAGAACTGGTGACTACGTTGCATGGGCATGACCAATCGAGCATAATTCAGATGAGCAAGAGTACGACTCTGCACTATGTCAATAAGCACAAGTACAATTCTATTGTTCTGATCAGGGATGGGCAAAATGTATTTAAAGAAAAAAAAAAAGATGCAAAGTAGAACCTTGCACATTGCTTCCTCATTATTTTTCGCTTTTTACAAAGCTCCCTCTGTGAGGAAGCAGTATGTTATTCAATTTTGGCTTCCTCATAGAGGAAGCTTTGTAAAAAGCGAAAAATAATGAGGAAGCAATGTGCAAGGTTCTACTTTGCATCTTTTTTTTTTATACCTTGTGTCTCTTTTGCAGAGGTGTTTTATACAGCTATAAATCACCTCTGCAAACACCGTTACATCTAATTTTGATTAGATACAAATTTTTGTCGTACTTTCTCAACTTTTCCGGAAGTTATAGCGAAAATCTACATTTTTTTTTTCATGAAAAATGGTGTAAAATCCGAACGACTTTACCGATCATCACCAAATTTGGTACATGGCATTTCTGAATGTTATTTTTCGTCTGTACAAAATTTCTGTTCATTTGTTGAAATTCGACGTAATATAGATCAAAATCTATTTTTTTCGAAAAATTCAAAATTCTATAAAATCGGAACCGCTTTACCGATTTCGCTGAAATTCAATACCAAACGTCATTTAACGTGTCTTCATTTATAAAGAACTATTTAGCTAAATTGGCGAACTTTTACGAAAGTTAGAGCGATCACGACATTTTTTGAAAAAATTAAAAATTGCATAAAATCTGTTTACATTGATACATTTAATTAAAAATCACGTCAATAACAGAGGAGTCAATACTCTACCTGCGTGCAAAATTTTAGTTAGATCCATCGTGCCGTTCGTGAGTTATGGGCAATTGAATTTTCAGTGTCTGGATACATACACACACACACACACACACACACACACACACACACACATACACACATACAGACATATTTTCTAGACCACTTTTCTCGAATTTTTAGGTGATTCTAAGCATACTGACATGAAAATCTCGAAAAAAAAATTTTTCACGAAAACAAAGCTTCCTCTATGAGGAAGCAAAATGAATGTTTTTCCACTCATTATTTATTTTCACTTAAGATAATGAGTGTACTTCCACTCTTAATCTTTCAGAGTCAAAATTTCAAACACGAAATGAATTATGAGTTGTTTCTCGCTCACAATTTATTTTGGTTTAAATAATGATTTTTATATATGGTTTTTCACTGATTATTTTTCCCATCCAAATTTCGACCAATGGAATTGCACCATTCGACGTCACGTGGGGCAAGCTACACAGTATTATACTGATAATTTTTTGATAATTTTGCGTGTTGGTTATATATATAAAACAAAAAATCATTTAGCCGCGTCAACCATCTGTCAAACTGACAGATTGAATTTTATTGTGGCAGTCAAAGGATTTTTATTTGATATGAGTAGGTTTGGAGTTGTATCCTTGCAAACTATTGATGAAAAAGTAAAGGGAAATGTCCCTGTTAATACGATTAAATCGAAAACCTCAGTCTGGAATCAATATACAAATGTCTACAACAATTGTGTATTTAACTGCAATCCTTTAAACATGAATTAAAAGGTTTTTGTTCTGATTATGAAATTTCCTTGTCGGAATGATAATTTTTGTCTCATGGTGCAATTCCATTTGTCGCAATTTGAATAGAAAAAATAATCCCCCGAATACCACTCGAGCTTCGAAATTAATCTGATATTTCCCTCCAGGTTCCCTGCAAACAAATAAACTCGTCAAGTTTTCCAGAAAAATCACTCGCGCTACGCGCTCGTGATTTTTTAACCTGGAAAACTTGACTCGTTCATTTGTTTGCAACGAACCTGTCAGGAAATATCCGATAATTTCAAAGCTCTTGTGGTATTACATGTGATAATTTAATCTCAAAATGAATGATGAGTGGAAATCCATTGATTATTTTCCTTGGAAAAGATAATGAGTGGAAAACGACTCATTATTTATATCTGCAAAGATAATGAATGAGAAACCACTCATAATTTGGACTCTGAAAGATTAAGAGTGGATATACACTCATTATTTTAAGCGAAAATAAATAATGAGTGGAAAAAGATTCATTATTTTTTTTCCTTTAAATGCATTTTGCCTATCCCTGGTCAGAACAACAGAATTGTGCTTGTGCTTCTTGACACGGTGCAGAGTTATACTCTTGCTCATCTGAGTTACATGATTGGTCATGCCTTTTCAACGCAGTCCCCAGTTCTGTAGTGCCTGTGTCATGAGTTACTGCTCGATGGATGACAGAAAAATGTTTTCCAATTTCTGTCATCCGTTAAGCAGTAACTTATGACACAGGTACTACAGAACTGGCGACTGCGTTGAATGGGCATGACCAATCAAGCACAACTCAGACGAACAAGAATACGTCTCTGTACCATGTCAAGTAAGCACAAGTAAAATTCTGTTGATCTCGTGCTTAGATAACTCGCTGCAGTTGTAAAAAAAAATGCATGATACTTACAATTCTTCGGCGTCCGACGTCTTGTACGGAAGGCGATGGATTTCGATGAATCGGCGAATAAATATACCGTGGCGCATTATAAATGCACGGATACAATTCTTCCTCTTCGCCGTCAAAGATTTTCTATAAATTTTCCGCAGAACGTGTTTTAGTTTCGCTGCAGCGAGGTAAGTTTTCTCCTGTAGATCATTTGAATACGGTATTAATTCAACGATGACCCGACCAAGTAACTCTGGTACTTTCAAAATATCCTTTTCCCAATGAGTGATTTTAGTTCTTCGGTAACTATAAAACGTCATTTTGGCAAAGTTTGTTTGACCTCTGTGACTATTGTGACAATGAATTAGTTTGCACCCACATTCAAATTCGATGGCAGCACCGTTTGCGGGAAAGAAATGTTCCCGCAGTCGGCGCTGCCAACATTGAAACGCGACGGCAGCGGCATTTGCACCAAATTTGAATGTAGGCACACGCGAATAATAAAACCACTATAGTCACAGAGGTCAAAGACGGAAAGAAATTTTCGCTTCTGCAATGGCGTTTTATCGTTATCGAAAAATTAAAATTACGCATTGAGATAAGAATATTTTCAAAGTCCCGGAGAAACTTGGCCGGCTCATCGTTGAATTGATCCCTTTTGTCAATGACTTGCAAGAGAATATGTATCTCGCTGCACCGAAGCTACAACGAGTTCTGCGGAGAATGTATCGAAAATCTTTGCCGGCGAAGAGGAGGGATAGTATCCCAGCATTTATTATGGACTTATTTAAGAGGCAGTGGTACTTCCCCCACCACACCTTAAAATTTTGAAAGCTGTTTTCTCTCAAGCAAGTACACAGATTGGGTTTGCATTTTGAGGGAATACGCGGAAGGATGGTACGATTGGGCTTAGCTTCTAGCTCCTCAGTCGATTCAGTCGTATTTTTGTGAGAATGAAAAGAAAAATAGTGCGAGAGAGATAGAGCCACGTGCAAGAGAGACAGACCTATAGGCGTTTAACATTGGGCGAAGAAATTCTCACTGCCACTTAAGTGACAGCGATACACCGGCTAAATCAATGATTTAGGGGTTAAACAATAAAAAAAAGGAAGCAATGTAGAACCTTGCACATTGCTTCCTCATTCTTTTTCGCTTTTTAAAGCACACGCACACGCACACGCACACGCACACACACATACATACATCCGGACAATTTTTCTAAACCACTCTTCTCGATGTTTCAGACCATTTAAAATGTTTTGACATAAAATCGCGAAAAAAAAATTTTTCATGAAAAC
Source organism: Ephialtes manifestator (assembly GCA_963970395.1). Taxonomy (NCBI): domain Eukaryota; kingdom Metazoa; phylum Arthropoda; class Insecta; order Hymenoptera; family Ichneumonidae; genus Ephialtes; species Ephialtes manifestator. The sequence goes on from OZ019977.1 coordinate 957,166, forward strand.
AAAGCTTCCTATCTGAGGAAACAAAAAAAAATTACATAAAAGTACAAAATGAAAAACTTTTATGTATTTTTTATTACGATACGACTTATATCCAAGCAGATACGGCCATTCGACAGTTTTTAAACGCAATTTTTAGAAATTCACAAGTGCGCGAAATATGCAATGAAAAATTGGAGGAATAAATGGACCATGCTTCCGCGGGATCTTTCCCGCTGAAAACAGGTGCTGGAAATATAATTTCTGTGCATTCAGCAAGGACTTTTCCTAGGCAAGCAACGCTGCGCCTGGTCATCCCGACTAATTTTCGAAGCCCCTTAATTTTTTTAAAAATATTTCACCGCCCATTTCGACGCGATAATTTTTGTTCACGAATGACAGGTAAGGTTGTTTCATTGCACGAACATTGCAAATATTAGTGAAAAATAAATGTTATATCCTCACCAATGCGACTTTGCATTTAAAAAGCGCCTTATTTCAGTGTTGAAGTAAACCGTTCTTACACTTCCTGTATTCTTCGTACTTATAAGCAAAGATTCAAATCTTTCGCGCGTTGTAGTTAGCTCCGTATAGTTTGATGTGGAACAGGCGCGCGCGCTTGCATCGCGTATGTGTGGCAGCCACAGCGTGCCGGGGACTCCCATCTATTTATGTAATGAAATCTTTTTGTTTTCATGATATTAAACGTTTTACTCTAATATATATCGTTATAACGAGTAAAAAGAAATACGGGACAGAGAAAAGGCTAAATAAATTGAAGAATCGTTTCTGTTCTCAACCTTATGTTTGTCGCGCAGATAAAGTGGGCTCATTCTTTTATTCTTTGCTCGGCGCCCGCTGGCAGCCTCGTTACCCGAGAGCGCACGAAGACGATCGAACGACGCTCAGCCCGACGCTCGTTGTACAGTCTACTGAACCACCCAAGTAACAATTTTTGTGTTGTAATGGAAAAGTTATCCGAATGAGATACATATGTCCGTCAAAATGTTGTCTGTAAGCTATCCTATGTCCTAAAGTTAACTTTCGGACAAGGGATATCTTACAGATAACATTTTGGCGGACATATGTAACCCATTCGGATAACTTTTCGATAACAACACAAAAATTGTCACTTGGGCAGTGAGTCGAGGTACAGTCACTTACAGACTGCCGTAAAGTATGGCGGGCAATTTCAAATGCATCCTAAAGGTTCGGATGTCGGCCATGGTGCGGCTCGGGCGTCATGCATCAGAGATTTTAATAGCGAATGTGGCATAAAAAAAATTAAAAAATAATACAAATCCTTTAGTGATTTTACGACATATTTGACAAGAATTTTATTTGAACGCCTCTATAAAGAAGCTGAAATGGATCGAAATACTTTCTTATAGAGATCAAGTATTAATTTTATTATTAATCTTATTCAGAAAATGTATTTCATGATGCCCGTTCAATTTTTGGGATCATGTTGTGATCTCGATGCTAGATCGTCCACGTATGCAACGGAAGTTACTTGGCACTATGTGCTAAAGTAAAAAAAAAACGCAATTTATAAAAATTCAAGAGCGTTACTCATGACTTTATATGAATTGTATAACATTGCATTTTTGGCAACAGCTTACGACCCCGATAGTGGACAAAGCGCGAGCGCGAATAAATTCATCTGGAAACATGTAGAGATTGAAAAAAAAAATTGTAATGTTAGTCTTAGGTACCAAATTTGGATTTTTAATGCGGAAAGTGAATTCAATAGTGCGTTTACCATTTCTTAAGACAGATTGCCACCCCGATAGTGGACAAATTGCGAGCGCGAATAAATTCATCTGGAAACATGTAGAGATTGAAAAAAAAAAACTTGTAATGTTAAAGTCTAAGGTACCAATTTTGAATTTTTATTGCGGAAAATAAATTCAATTCCGCGTTTGTCATTTCTTGAAACAGGTTGCCACCCCGATCGTGGACAAATCTCGAGCGCGAATAAATTCATCTGGAAACATGTAGAAATTGAAAAAATCAAAAAATAAGTATGGAGATATGACATTTTATTGGATCTGTTCATTCAGAAAGTGAATTTCATGATGCCTGTACAATTTTTCAGTCATGAAATAAACATAGGAGAACATTTTTATACCATGAGATATGCGCACAGCTGGGTTTGAAAGAATTACAAAAAAGGCGCTTTTTTCAAACGAATTTCTCCTCTCTACGTCTTTCGCAAGTCCCGAGGATTGTCTTCCCCTGAAACTCCGTCCAGCCAAACTGATCTCTGCTGCAATACTTTCAGCCTGTCGAGAGGACCCATGAGAAAAAAAAATAAAAATAAAAAATAAATCCATTGCACGAGCTAAAATATTTGATAAGAAAAACACGTATACGGTATTAAGGCAATTAACGAAAACGCTTTATTTTTTTTATTATGCTACTTTTGATTATAGTTCCATGTCACAAAAAGTAAGTTTCACCAAAAGGGAAAAACTTAAATAAATTTTACACTAATGCCTCCCAAATTTTACAAATTGAAAAAGGATCGTTTTTGTTCATTTTTTAACGGCGGGCATTCTTTGACGAACATATTGTTTACATCAAACCTAACATTTATGCGAAACCTAAAAGTGGTTTGCTGTTTTTCTTGTCTATTTTTGCTTCCCCACATAAGAAGCATTGTTTGGGTGAAAAAAAATGTTGGTATGCGTGTGTGTGTATGTTCGGATCTTGTTAGCATGATAGCGATCGCAATTGTTAAGATCTCGGATTCAAATTTGATATATAAGTGGGCATTCATATAACAATATTTAAAATTATATTTGAGGTGAATCGTTTAAAAGGTTTAAATTTTATAGTATTTTAAACATTTTTAAAAATGCCCTTTTACGCCATAGCTTTTGTAAATTGGGTGATATCAGCTGAAATTTTGTACACAAATGGACTAACATGAATCCATGATCTGCGCTAAACTTGGGGAGAATCGATAGAGTGGTTCTAATGTTATTGCTATTTCAATTTGTTCTTTTAATGTCTGTATTGAATACTAAAAAAAGAGCAATGTGAAAGTGTTTTATTTTCAATACTCTTTCTATACAGGGAATTCTATGTTGCTCTCATTAGCTCGTTGCGACTGAAATGTGTTTCGAATGCTCGATTTATCGATATAACACACCTTTCATTTTTTATCCGGATGTGTTTGTTTCTCCGGGCGTGTCAGTCTCTGATCGATCATTGACTACGCTACAATAAAAATGGCAGAACAAGAGCCTCCGGTGGCTCCGGTGCGAAATCAGTTCGCTAATTACAATCAGGGGGTCCGTGGGAAGATTGTGGGCATGGCACAGGCAGGAATGGATGAGCACGCTATCCAACGAGAAATCGGATGCAATATCAAGACCGTACGGCTATGGATACAGCGGAACGAAGAGGGCAATGATCTTTCAGATCACCGAAAGCAAAACAAGCGGCCGAAAAAAACACTGCCAGAAGAGGATGTCGTATTATTTGCTTGCATGGAGGAACATCCCTTCATGACCGTACAGGAAGCGATGTTGGAAATAGATCTTCCAATCTCAGCGAGGACTGGTCTGCGCCGTTTAAAAGCTGCTGGCCTCACCGCCCACCGACCAGCCAAAACAACTCCTCTTACGGATGCTCATCGACAGGATCGGCTGCGGTTTGCTCAAGACCATGTCAATTGGGGACCTGAACAGTGGGCTCCCGTGATATGGTCCGATGAAAAGGTTCGCCCTGAACCTTCTGATTAACAAATACTAGACACGCCGATCTCACCACTCCATTAACGGGTCTGTATAAGCTTGGGGTCCCAAAAAAGGTCAATCTTTAACATTTTTTTGACAAGAGTATTGGGATAACGAGGTCGGGCTTTTACACACAATTAAAACACAGTATTGCGAAGTTTCATTTTTTTTTATTGAAAAATATTCATAAACAATGACGTTATTATTATTTAAACAAGAGCGGTCTTTTTTGGCGGCGGCGTTCGTTCTGTCCACAGCAGTGATCTGAAAAAAATTCTTTGTATAGTTTAAGAATGGTACTTTCGTATAGTCCAATAGTTTTTTGAAATTTTGAAAATTACAAAAGTGACTAGTTGTCAAAGAAAAAATCTATTTTTGACTAAAAAACAAACTTCAAACTTTTGTTACTTACAAATGGATAAACATATTACAAAATGATCGGACCGTGCGGTAGAAAATCCTTCAGTAAAAAGATCATGAGTGACAAATGCGGAATTCATTTTTAGCTTCATGCTCTGATCGATCGTCGGTGTCTGTCGTCAATGTATGAACCCAACTTCATACATTGAAACTTTTTATTTTTTATGTCCAATGTCAAAACTGACATAAAGGGACTCGGGTGCCCAAGCGCCCGTGACTACTAACCGTAGTGTTATAAACTATGCCCTGTCCAAATTAGAAGTAAATCGGACGAATAAATTTTGGGTTATGACGCCTGCCATTTTGAAAAACATAGTTTCGAGAAAAATGCAAAAGAAAATAAGGTAGAGAAATTGACACTTTCCGTATAAATTGAGAGATCTGTATCCAATATCTTAGTTATTTTCTTATGTTTTTAGATATGGGCAAGACGAACATTAAAGTTATCTTTTTTCTCAACGGGTTTTCCTTTTTTTTTAATAAACAAATTAATTGATGATATGAAAATTTTGACGAAAAAAGAAATTAGAATAAAATGTTCAGGGACTTTAGGACTGTTTCAAATAAATAAATAAAAATGGTACCTTTCTTCTGCGATTCCTACGCAATAGAGTAAGCTCTCCGCAGCAGCAATATCTTCTTGCAATAGCTTCTTGTAAATAGTAGTAATACATCACATGATGTATAACGTTGAATATAATTCGGGGACGGTTTACCGTGGCGTGTGACCACTGACCGTACCCATCGCAGCGGGGCGGAGCACCTTAACGTGTGGCCCTTCAAGAAAATCGCCTTAAATTAGTTAATTTTGGGAATTTTCACAAAATAAATATGGCAAATTGAAGATAAGACTCTAGGCTATAAAATTATGCAATACAAAATTGATTTTTTAAATAAATTTAAAGCTTATGCAGACCCCTTTATCGCGGAAGAAAAGTGTTGCAATTCGACTGAATTTTCGGTCTTCACACGTAGGGGAGGTGGGGGCAAAACTGGCACCTCGACAAAAAATAAAAATAGACGGCAAAACGGGCACCGTCGTTATTGTTTTTTAAAACGACTGTTTTTCAGTTTTCTGACATTCCTTATTCAAGGAAAGTACAGAAACTAGTGGTAATGGGAACGAGATAGGTAGGACTGCAAAACGGGCACGTCGGCTGCATATGAGAATTAGGAGTAAAAAGGGCACCCAGTCTAAAAATAATCATGTTGTTTCAATCGATTTTGTATGATATCCTGACTGTTTCGTTTTTATGTTTTTCAAGCAAAAAGATGAATGAAAGTCGACAAAAAAATGTTTTATAATAATACTGTTCTATTAGCTTATTTACCGTCATTACCACTCTCTTATGATGAAAAAAACGTTTCTCCAAATCTTTACGTAGTTTCAAATATTGCGCGATAAGCTTCACGTCGCTGTAAAAGTTATATCGTACCCTTACAAACTGCTTGGCTTTATTTTTTATGAGAATTTGAAACTCTGTATCTACAAATTCTTACCTGCATTCAAAGTTGCGTGTGTCTATATTTTTACGTGTCTCTAAATGCTTACGTGTCTTTTTTTTATTTTAAGCGAATTTACAACTTACCTCACTCCAATTTTTAACTTGCACTCAAATGTTGCTTGTCTTTAAATTCTTACGTTGCGTGTCTCTAAATTTTTACATGATTGAATGTTACGTCTCGTTAAATTTTTACGTGGATAGAGTCATTAATAATAATGAATGATTATTTATTTCTCATAATTTAATAAATAAATTTAAAAATAAATTTAATAATGTAATAAAAAGGAATGGCATTTTTTTTCGTTATGGAACATTTATTGGTTTTATAGTAGGAAATGCAATGAATTTTTAGCTGTGTTTTTTTTATCTTTACTTTTAAATCCACGTACAAATTTGGAGACACGCTGATTTGTAAGAGTAACTTAATTTTTAACTTCACGCAACTTTCTAACTCTCGTAAAGATTTGAAGGTATACAGTATCTAAGAGTAACGCAATTGTGAAAATTGTCTAATAATAATAGTTAGATTAATTTTCGCTAAATTCAATACTGATCATCGTTTGACAATATTCCAGTTGTGTAGAACTTCAGTAACGTGGTAGTTAAAAAATTATAAGTTATCGTCCAAACGCAGATTTTTGGAATAATTCGCAACCACATAAATAACTTTCTTGAGTTATCGAGGTTTAGATTTTTTGAATCTTACATTCCGACGTTTTTTAATATTTTGAACACGTTTTCATTAAAATCTTGGGAAATGACAATTTTCATTAAACCAAATGTTTCTCTAAGAGAAATAAAAATACTGAAATGTATTTAATTTATGCATCATTGGCCAATATTTGTTCTTGATTGGTTTTACTAGTAATAAGCGTTATCGCAATGGAGTTGACGTGTCTTCGTTATGATGTTTAACCGTGTGATACAAAAATGTGATACCCTATCAACGAGTACCAAGTAGTATAAAAGTACTTCCAATCATCAGGTGTTCAAGTCATCCGATGATGGACGCCGAATAGTGTATCGACCACGAGGCCGTGCATTTAAAATGAATCCACGGTACACGGTACAGAAGCAATTGAGTGGCCGTATATCTTGTGGATTTTGGGGTTGTATGTCGGCTGGCGGTGTTATGGCCATAGCAGAAATTACACCACGTATGAATTCGGCGGAATACGTCAGAATTTTAGACGAGGTGATGCTGCCATGTGCGAGAGAACGATATCCGGAAGCTGAGTATCCGGTTATCAAGTTTATGCAGGACAACAGCGCGGTGCATACTTCCCGTGAAACCATGGCATGGTTTCAGGAGCACCCGGAAATCGAGCTGATGCGTTGGCCCAGCAAGTCTCCGGATATGAATCCGATTGAGAATTTGTGGAGTAAGTTCTTTTAATTGCATAAGTTTGGCGTCCAAAAAGTACAACGACGTTTATTTGATTTTAAGCCGTTATAACACAAAGTTTTTGCACGTTTGATTTTTGTTGTACAAGTTTTCCCAATCCCAATTTTTTAAATTTGTAAAAATTATAACTTGAATAGTTATATTGTTATAATGAACATATATTTTTCTATTTTTCTCTTCAAATACCCTAGTTGCCGGAACCATATTCACCGACTACATATATAATAATAATATACTATAATAATAATAATAATGAAAATAATAAAATATTATAGTAATAACTACGTTTATTATGAATACATTTGTAATTAAAAATAATGCAAATCATATTTACACATCGCTACCTCATTTTCTTCATCGCTCGTCTGTGACAAAGTAAGTTGGTCGATTATGATTTCCTTATAGAGGTTTTTCGTGTAACATGATAGATATGTGGGGTTTTCCGAAATCCCGTTGTAAAGCAAAGATATGGCTGCTTAAAAATGTAAAAAAATGTCACTACACAAAATGCCTATATTTTTGTACTTTTTCATCGCATACAGAGTATATGTAAAAAAGAGAAAGTATAGCAATCCCAAAAAAATTGGCCTGCCAGATTTTTATGCAAATAGATTAAGGTAGTCCTTGCGCATTAATCTTTTTGAACTTTGAGACTTAACATTTTTTTATATAATAGTTGAAACCCTTCGAAATGCGATTGCAAAATTTCAAGCTGGGTTACAGACTAAATTACGGAGAAGATAAATATTAAAAAAATAATTCTTATGCACGGGCTCTTATGGGAAACTAGCCGATTTCGTACTTCGGAACGAAAATTGACAGGTATAAACTGAACTTTTATACAATATCAAATGTGCTATGGATTCCTCAGAGTGTCACGATTCCGTATAAAATATCAAAAAGAGACGTTATCGAAGTATTTGGGTATAATTCCAACGTCAAACATATCATCATCACTCAGAAGTTACGGATAACCGGATGTAGCGGACGATCATAGAAATCAACGTAACCTCCAGTGTCAACCGGAGCCGAATAGAATGTTTCGTTACTTCATATTAAATTTAAATAGAATCCAACTTTCAATAGCTAACAGCTTATATTTCACAGACTTCTTTTTAAATTCAACAATTTCCACAGGTTCAAATAAATAACCTGATATCTTGAACTGTAAATGTTTAATAACGTCTAAAAAAATAATTTACAAAAACATATAATGGAAAAGAATTTCACCAAGGGAGAAAGCCAAAATTGGTGATCACATAACCATGTAGCTCCGTGAAAGGTAGAAAATGAGGAAGCAATGTGCAAGGCTCGACCCTGCACCATTTTTTTAAATTTGCAGACAAATAAAAAAGTTATTATACTTTGGTCTGAAATGTAAAGATAAACTTATAACTAAGTTATTAAGACAGAATGAGTGATTTTTAATTATTATAAATTAGCACTGTACTGATAATTATTCACACTGACCGATAAACATATCATATAACACGTATGCATAGAACTTATGCATACCAATTGATTAAAATGGTAATTGTAATCAATGAACTGTAACAAATCGATTATTTTAAGGTGTAATGGTAAGGAACTGGCGTTCAGGCGCAGACCGAAATCGGGAAGATCTCACAAACCATGTAAATGCCGTATGGGAAGAAATGAGAGGACGACCAGATCTCATCCTCAAGCTCGTCAACTCGCTCCCAAATCGCATGCGCTGCGTAATCGCAAACGACGGCTACCCAATCGACTACTGACGGGCGAAGTAAAAAAAGTCGATTCCTGAAGATTTCCCGTGACCGCTTATTCGAGTGAAGTTAGAGGACTAGAAGAGACGGACAATATCCTCGTCATTTATTGCGATACAGAGCAGACAAATAAGACACTATCGAACATACAGATAGTTGAACATAATAATAATAATAACAAGGTTGAGAGTTGTAGCTTGTAGATTTTTGACTAATTAAAGAATATTATGCATTAAAGAAGACGTATATAAATTAGAATGTTATTATACGTTTATACTTTCTCTGCGACTTTAGGAATCCTATATTCGGGAAAAGCTAAGACAAATGTTACCGAGACAAAATAATAATTAAGACTTTAAATAATGTTTAAATCATGCAATACAAGTTTGTTTGAAAAGGCGTATTTTTTCGTTATATTCAAACCTATCTCTAGCTTATCTTATAGCAGAAGGAAAACTTTTCAACGGTTATTCCATGGGTGCTTGAAAATAAGTATCGAGACAAATTTGGCTCGAAAATAGCCGTTCAAGTTGATCTTCGTCACTTTGTCAGTGACCATTTTTTCACTAGATCGTCTTATTCAAAACGAGGAAGAAACGAAAAAAAATTTAAAAAATCCTATTCCCTGAGCAAAATTCCCCAAGCGATGAATTTTCAGCTCATGTAATGGAATTTTTTTCCCATGGATCCTCTCGACAGGCTAAAAGTATTGCATCAGAGGTCGGTTCGGCTGGACGGAGGTTCAGGCAAAGAAAATTTTCCAGGACATTTAAAAAATAATTTAATTAACGCCCGGGACTAGTGGAAGACGTGGAGAGAAAAGACCTCCAGGATATTTCCATTTTATGTTGGAGACTGAATTTTTAATTCGTGCAACAGAAATTAGTTTGAAAAAAGGGCCTTTTTTAGTAATTTTTTCAAACCCAGTTGTGCGTATCTTATGGCATAAAAAATGTTTGCTGTGGTTATTTCATGACTGCATGAGAGTAAGTATCGAGTCAGATTTAGCTCGTAAATAGCTGTTCAAGTTAATCTTCGTTACTTCGTCAGTGACCATTTATACACCAGTTTGTCTTATTTAAAACGAGGAAGAAAATTTTTAAAAATGCCATTCCTTGAGCTAAATTCCTCAAGCGATGAATTTTTAGCTCGTGCAATGGATTTATTTTTTATTTTTATTTTTTTTCTCATGGGTCCTCTCGACAGGCTGAAAGTATTGCAGCAGAGATCGGTTTGGCTGGACGGAGTTTCAGGGGAAGAAAATCCTCGGGACTTACGAAAGACGTAGAGAGGAAGGACCTCCAGGACATTTCCATTTTATGCTGCAGACTGAATTTTTAATTCGTGCAACAGAAATTCGTTTGAAAAAAGCGCCTTTTTTGTAATTTTTTCAAACCCAGCTGTGCGCGTATCTTATGGTATAAAAATGTTTTCCTATGTTTATTTCATGACTGAAAAATTGTACAGGCATCATGAAATTCACTTTCTGAATGAACAGATCCAATAAAATGTCATATCTCCATACTTATTTTTTTTTTTTTCAATTTCTACATGTTTCCAGATGAATTTATTCGCGCTCGAGATTTGTCCACGATCGGGGTGGCAACCTGTTTCAAGAAATGGCAAACGCAGAATTGAATTTATTTTCCGCAATAAAAATTCAAAATTGGTACCTTAGACTTTATCATTACAAGTTTTTTTTTCAATCTCTACATGTTTCCAGATGAATTTATTTGCACTCGCAATTTGTCCACTATCGGTGTGGCAATCTGTTTCAAGAAGTGGCAAACGCACTATTGAATTCACTTTCCGCATTAAAAATCCAACATTGGTTCCGATGACTTTAACATTACAAGATTTTTTTTAAATCTCTACATGTTTCCAGATGAATTCAGCCGCGATCGCGATTTTTTGACTATCGGGGTGGCAACCTGTTTCAGGAAGTGGCAAACGCACTGTTGAATTCACTTTCCGCATTAAAAATCCAACATTCGTTCCTAAGACTTTAACATTACAAGTTTTTTTTTAAATCTCTACATATTTCCAGATGAATTCAGCCGCGATCGCTATTTTTTCACTATCGGGGTGGCAACCTCTTTCAAGAAGTGGCAAACGCACTATTGAATTCACTTTCTGCATAAAAAATCCAAATTCAATAGTCCGTTTGCAACTTCTTGAAAGAGGTTGCCACCCCGATAGTGAAAAAATAGCGATCGCGGCTGAATTCATCTGGAAATATGTAGAGATTAAAAAAAAAACTTGTAATGTTAAAGTCTTAGGAACGAATGTTGGATTTTTAATGCGGAAAGTGAATTCAATAGTGCGTTTGTCACTTCTTGAAACAGGTTGCCACCCCGATAGAGAAAAAATTGTGGTCGCGGCTGAATTTATCTGAAAACATGTAGAGAGTTAAAAAAAAAATTGTAATGTTAAAGTCTTAGGATGTTGGATTTTAAATGCGAAAAGTGAATTCAATAGTCCGTTTGCCACTTCTTGAAAGAGGTTTCCACCCCGATAGTGAAAAAATAACGATCGTGGCTGAATTCATCTGGAGACATGCAGAGATTGAAAAAAAAACTTGTAATATTAAAGTCTTAGGTATCCATTTTGGATTTTTAATGCGGAAAGTGAATTCAATAGTGCGTTTGCCACTTCTTCAAAGAGGTTGCCACCCCGATAGTGAAAAAATAGCGATCGCGGCTGAATTCATCTGGAGACATGTAGAGATTTAAAAAAAAACTTGTAATGTTAAAGTCTTAGGAACCAATGTTCGATTTTTAATGCGGAAAGTGAATTCAATAGTGCGTTTGCCACTTCGTGAAAGAGGTTGCCACCCCGATAGTGAAAAAATAACGATGGCGGCTGAATTCATCTGGAAACATGTAGAGATTCAAAAAATGAAACTTGTAATGTTAAAGCCTTAGGTATCCATTTTGGATTTTTAATGCGGAAAGTGAATTCAATAGTGCGTTTGCCACTTCTTCAAAGAGGTTGCCACCCCGATAGTGAAAAAATAACGATCGCGGCTGAATTCATCTGGAAACATGTAGAGATTCAAAAAAAGAAACTTGTAATATTAAAGTCTTAGGTATCAATTTTGGATTTTTAATGCGGAAAGTGAATTCAATAGTGCGTTTGCCACTTCTTGAAAGAGGTTGCCACCCCGATAGTGAAAAAATAGCGATCGCGGCTGAATTCATCTGGAAATATGTAGAGGTTTAAAAAAAAACTTGTAATGTTTAAGTCTTAGGAACCAATGTTGGATTTTTAATGCGAAAAGTGAATTCAATAGCGCGTTTGCCCCTTCCTGAAACAGGTTGCCACCCCGATAGTAAAAAAATCGCGATCGCGGCTGAATTCATCTGGAAACATGTAGAGATTTAAAAAAAAACTTGTAATGTTAAAGTCTTCGGAACCAATGTTCGATTTTTAATGCGGAAAGTGAATTCAATAGTGCGTTTGCCACTTCGTGAAAGAGGTTGCCACCCCGATAGTGAAAAAATAGCGATCGCGGCTGAATTCATCTGGAAACATGTAGAGATTTAAAAAAAAACTTGTAATGTTGAAGTCTTAGGTATCCATTTTGGATTTTTAATGCGGAAAGTGAATTCAATAGTGCGTTTGCCACTTCTTCAAAGAGGTTCCCACCCCGATAGTGAAAAAATAACGATCGCGGCTGAATTCATCTGGAAACATGTAGAGATTCAAAAAAAGAAACTTGTAATATTAAAGTCTTAGGTATCAATTTTGGATTTTTAATGCGGAAAGTGAATTCAATAGTGCGTTTGCCACTTCTTGAAAGAGGTTGCCACCCCGATAGTGAAAAAATAGCGATCGCGGCTGAATTCATCTGGAAATATGTAGAGGTTTAAAAAAAAACTTGTAATGTTTAAGTCTTAGGAACCAATGTTGGATTTTTAATGCGAAAAGTGAATTCAGTAGCGCGTTTGCCACTTCCTGAAACAGGTTGCCACCCCGATAGTAAAAAAATCGCGATCGCGGCTGAATTCATCTGGAAACATGTAGAGATTTAAAAAAAAACTTGTAATGTTAAAGTCTTCGGAACCAATGTTCGATTTTTAATGCGGAAAGTGAATTCAATAGTGCGTTTGCCACTTCGTGAAAGAGGTTGCCACCCCGATAGTGAAAAAATAGCGATCGCGGCTGAATTCATCTGGAAACATGTAGAGATTGAAAAAAAATAACTTGTAATATTAAAGTCTTAGGTATCAATTTTGGATTTTTAATGCGGAAAGTGAATTCAATAGTGCGTTTGTCACTTGTTGAAACAGGTTGCCACCCCGATAGAGAAAAAATTGTGGTCGCGGCTGAATTTATCTGAAAACATGTAGAGATAAAAAAAAAACTTGTAATGTTAAAGTCTTAGAAACGAATGTTGGATTTTTAATGCGAAAACTGAATTCAATAGTCCGTTTGCCACTTCTTGAAAGAGGTTTCCACCCCGATAGTGAAAAAATAACGATCGTGGCTGAATTCATCTGGAGACATGTAGAGATTGAAAAAAAAACTTGTAATATTAAAGTCTTAGGTATCCATTTTGGATTTTTAATGCGGAAAGTGAATTCAATAGTGCGTTTGCCACTTCTTCAAAGAGGTTGCCACCCCGATAGTAAAAAAATCGCGATCGCGGCTGAATTCATCTGGAAACATGTAGAGATTTAAAAAAAAACTTGTAATGTTAAAGTCTTCGGAACCAATGTTCGATTTTTAATGGGGAAAGTGAATTCAATAGTGCGTTTGCCACTTCGTGAAAGAGGTTGCCACCCCGATAGTGAAAAAATAGCGATCGCGGCTGAATTCATCTGGAAACATGTAGAGATTGAAAAAAAATAACTTGTAATATTAAAGTCTTAGGTATCAATTTTGGATTTTTAATGCGGAAAGTGAATTCAATAGTGCGTTTGTCACTTGTTGAAACAGGTTGCCACCCCGATAGAGAAAAAATTGTGGTCGCGGCTGAATTTATCTGAAAACATGTAGAGATAAAAAAAAAACTTGTAATGTTAAAGTCTTAGGAACGAATGTTGGATTTTTAATGCGAAAAGTGAATTCAATAGTCCGTTTGCCACTTCTTGAAAGAGGTTTCCACCCCGATAGTGAAAAAATAACGATCGTGGCTGAATTCATCTGGAGACATGTAGAGATTGAAAAAAAAACTTGTAATATTAAAGTCTTAGGTATCCATTTTGGATTTTTAATGCGGAAAGTGAATTCAATAGTGCGTTTGCCACTTCTTCAAAGAGGTTGCCACCCCGATAGTAAAAAAATCGCGATCGCGGCTGAATTCATCTGGAAACATGTAGAGATTTAAAAAAAAACTTGTAATGTTAAAGTCTTCGGAACCAATGTTCGATTTTTAATGCGGAAAGTGAATTCAATAGTGCGTTTGCCACTTCGTGAAAGATGTTGCCACCCCGATAGTGAAAAAATAGCGATCGCGGCTGAATTCATCTGGAAACATGTAGAGATTGAAAAAAAATAACTTGTAATATTAAAGTCTTAGGTATCAATTTTGGATTTTTAATGCGGAAAGTGAATTCAATAGTGCGTTTGCCACTTCTTGAAAGAGGTTGCCACCCCGATAGTGAAAAAATAGCGATCGCGGCTGAATTCATCTGGAGACATGTAGAGATTTAAAAAAAAACTTGTAATGTTAAAGTCTTCGGAACCAATGTTGGATTTTTAATGCGGAAAGTGAATTCAATAGTGCGTTTGCCACTTCTTGAAACAGATTGCCACACCGATAGTGGACAAATTGCGAGCGCAAATAAATTCATCTGGAAACATGTAGAAATTGAAAAAAAAAAAAAAAGTATGGAGATATGACATTTTATTGGATCTGTTCATTCAGAAAGTGAATTTCATGATGCCTGTACAATTTTTGTATTCAGGTTGTGATTTCGATGCTAGATCGTTTACGTATGCAACGAAATTCACTTGGCTCTGTGCGCGAAATAAAAAAAAAGCAATTCATAAAAAGTCAAGAGTCTCTTGACTTTTTATGAATTTTTTTTTATTACTTAAAATTATCACTAATTACTAATTATTACTAATTATTTTATTACTAATTACTTTTTTTATTACTTTCTTTAATTTCTTAGAAAAGCAATTCATAAAAAGTCAAGAGTGTTACTCTTGACTTTTTTTTTAGAATGAAGAATTGCTTTTTTAGAGGAATTGCTTTAATTTAGAAGAATTGCTTTTTTTTAGAAAGAAATAATCATTACACTGTAAGAAATAACAGTAACAGTAAATCTAAAAACTCCATGCAGACAGAAAATCCCACTGCCTGAGCTAAATATTCCAAGCACTTGATTTTTAACTCATGTAATGGATTTTTTTTTTCCTTGTTCCACTCGACAGGCTGAATGTATTGCATTGGAGGATTTTTCTTGGGTGCTTGAGGATAAGTATCTTAATTAACTATCGTTTCTAGCGGAGGCAGTGGAGAGGAAACATAATCATGTGGCATAAATATAAAATGCATAAACATAACATGTGGCAACATAACCCGCCTGACGTCACATCGCCGGTGCGACGACTGAGTGGGTTATGTCATCTCAGCTGTTCACATGACAGTTCGACGTGAAACTCGTACGAACTTCACCGAACTTCGACAAGTGACAATAGCACACACACACGAATAGCCCGAATAATTCGAGAACTGTCAAATCCAGGCATTAATGACGAGCAGTGTACGTTGGCAGGGGCTCGTGGATTGGCTAAGATTCAGCTAGGCAACTTGGCCTTCCTGGATGGTACCCACCGATCATCGCTATCTTATTAGGGAGGGTGAAGAAGCTCTAAAGCGGAAGGTCAAAGCAAAATTCAACGATCCCGAGGACTATGCTAATCGTGTTCGCCAGTACCTGCTCAGGGAAAACGCTATAAGCACCGTGGTCAAAACTAACAACGTTGCAGCACAATCAGCCCGCTTGCTCTCGGAGGAAAAAAGAAGACTTGCGGTTCAAGCGCTTTATACGCCATTCGCTAACAAAGCTCTGGACGACATCATGATCGAAAGGCTTGAGCTACAAGATGGAGAAGAAGTTACCATCATCATACCGACCAAATATAAAAAATGAGCTCGGTCAACATAAATATGTCTTCTCTTTTGCGATTCGCACTTTATTTCATTTCTTATTTCGATCAATGTTCAGTGATCTTCATATCATTTTATATCACTCCATTTAAAGAGCAATTTATATTATTAGCTCTATTAGTACTTTAAGATTTAGATTAATGATCATTTTGTACTCGTTTAACTTTAAGTACTAATAATTAAACCGAAATTTATTTTGAACATGTATCGAACTATTTTGCGAATTTCCAGGAACGTCCCATGTTTTATTAAAATTTAATATGGAATCTGAGTTGCGGCCTGATTTGCTTGGTGTTGGTTTGTTGCATTTGATAAACTCGCATATAATCAATTAGATCTGTTTCAGCGATTAGTACAGTTTGGTGTGACGTTGCAGTTCGAAGGGGGAGAATGTAACAGGAATAATCGTAGTTGCTGCAACGTCAAACCTTTCATCCTTCGAACGTGATTATAATTAATTTATAAGAACTACGAGTTCAATAAGTCGATCGGGAAATAGATCGAGACGTCGAGAAATTACCCGAAATGCCGTCGACGGCGCGACGTCACAGCGCAGGCGTCATAATTTGTCGATCGAAGACGATAGATACGCTAAGGAACTCACTCGACCCTTGGGCCTCGCGAAGTATACACGTCTCTCACGCAGCGACGGAGTTATTAGTATAAAGAGACATATTTCGATCAAACTCCGTTCAAAAATTGACGGCAACTATCCAAAAAGGAAGCAAGTTCGAACAGAAGTCGGTTCGTTGAAAGTTCTAGAAAGAAAACCCAGGATCGAGTCCGTTCGAAGCGTGAACAATATAAAAGTCCATTGTTATAACCAAACTGTGTTCATCGTACGAACGTAAGTACCATGTAAATTACGCTTGCAACTCTTTGTCAATATATATACCTGGAATTCGTAAAGCAAGAATTATCATTTATTTGGGTCTACCCTGTTACCCCCTTGAGAGGCTACTAGCCGGCATATTAATATTAAAATTCACATGAATTTCTCGGTAATAGATCGACTGGCGCCCAACATTTGTTCGAATAAGGATCATAAAATAAATTACTGTGAGCTCTGTCAGCAACTGACCCAGGCCGCGTCAGGTGGGAATTCCTTTAAAAATTTGTAAAGAACGCAAATATTAAAAGTAAAAAGGAATTCTGTCTCAGCATCATTCACGAGATCAACGATGTTTGATTCCTTGATAGGTTTATCACTAACGGAAACAACGCCCGATGTATCCCAAGAAAAATTTGACACTGGTGCCGCATGCAATCGTCGTAGCAGAAGTCTTGCCTTATGACGAAATTTCGACGGTACACTCTCTGTAATGACAGTCATTCAAGCCCACTGGCTGTTCACTTTTATCGTTATTCTGTATTATAGGCTCTGTCTTCTCCATAAGCGCAATATGTTGTTGGGCCCGTTCACTATCAATAAAATGCAGGTAGCGCTGTAGAACAGTCAGATAAGCCGTCCACTTTTCTCGTTCGTTCTTGTAGAGGTTAGAATTTAAAATTTCTCTCATTTCAGCATCTAGTCTAATTAAGACAGAGGTAACAGAGCGCTCTACTTGCGTTTGTGCTTCAATATCATGACGTGCGTGGTGCCAATGATTTTGCGTATCAAGCTGCAGCAGCTTTTCCTCAGGAACGAGCACCATTTTCTTTGCATGCTCCATTATCCACGACCGCCGATTAAACTTCATATCACGGTACCCAGTATTGGAGCAAGTAAGAGAGGCAAGAAACCGCCGTTCTGTACAACGAAACGCTTCTTAGCCTTCCAGCAGCCTTTTTTCGCAGCCAACCGTCGAAGAACAGGAGCGTGATGACGTAGCTTTTTTCGCTGATCAGCTTTTAGAGGTACGTTACCGCGAAGAATGTTTAAAGCGCACTCACAAATACACCTTATCATACGCACGTCGGCTCTCCGTAGAACAGCGGTACGTTGCTCCTTGTTGAGATACTGAAGAGCATGCAATATCGCAATATGCTTCTTACAGAGCGGCGATCCGTTGCGCTCCATTACAAACACAGAACTGAGAATTATTAGACCATTGTAGCGTTTTTATATTTTTTTTTCGCGGCACGTATACGAAATGGTGCTCATCGTCTGGAAAAATACAGGTTCGAAATCTGCAATTATCGGGCGTTGATTGTTTCAAATCCAATAATAAGTAGCCGTGAGGTTTGGATGTGGCATCATGATAAGCCTCCTGTAAAAACCGAGGGTTTTCCGGATACACCTGACGTGCTAAATGCTGTATTTGTGCTCGGTCGCGAGGGTTTTTGAACACAACTATATAATTAGCATTTAGAGAAATATCACGCTGGCCGTGTCCTTGATGAAATAAGTTTTGTGTTATGAAAATAACACTTAAATTTTTGTGATGACTACCTTTGGTGAAAAGATCGACAACGCTATTATTTGAGGCTTCACGCATTAAATCGTCGATAATTATAAGCTTAGCACGCGGATCACTTGTATAATCTGAGCTTTGGGGTAAACCCTCACGAAACTCTATTGAGGTCCCGTACTCTGTATATGCCGATTGCCACTCCGAATAATAAAAAATAATTCTATCAAATGGCTCACTGTTCATGAGAGTGATAAACTTTAAAAACTTTTTCACAAAGTACGTTTTGCCGCAACCCGTAGGGCCACACACTATTGAGGTCCATGGATGTTTCCAGCGCGTATCCATTACAACGAATGAATGAGTACGTTTCTAGGTTGTATTGTATTATAAAGGAAAAGAACTACGAACGTATATAAACACTATTTATTTTACATTTTATATTACACAGCTCTATAAGCTAATTTCTGTATCCGTAAGGTAGCGAGCCGTAATTACCATCACGTCTCCGCTTCACACTCGCAGGCATACATGACTTGGTTTCCGAACGCGTGACAATTTGATGAAATGCTGTGCGCCGAATTGAATCGTAGCGTAATACAATAGGCTCCTCTCTCTCACCGACAATAAAGGAGCGTACGGAATCATAATTTATCAATGCGGCGTTTGCAAAATTAAGGGTTATACCTTTCACTTTACAAACCTCACTCTCCGCACCACTTGGAGTGCGCACTATAAAAGCATAAAATTTTGGACCGCCCGAAACAAAAGACTTTATATAGCTACCAGCACCATACGAGGTTAATTCATTCGTTAGATCACCTAAGAGCTGACCCGTTGGTGGTTCATACTCTGTAGAATCTCTTCTCGACGTGTAAATAAGAGAGTCTGTATCGCAGTATAAGGCCCGACGGCCTAGCCGCTCGAGATAGCTATAAAGTTTTAAACGAGCCTGAGCTGTTGTATACGCGGCTATTACAACGTTCGCAATACTAGATGGTATCACGGCCTCATCGGTTTTCCTGTAATTCACATACAATACGTTGTTATTTACAGGTAACATACCCGTGATCTCATATTCGGGATTACTTAGCATCTCCGTGAGTTTTTCGCGTGTCGATACAACCGTAGTCTGCGGTAAATTCTCCCTTTGTCCAAACTTGCCCCAAAACGAATTAAGGCATAATTTAGCTACAGATCGTAAACCAGGGTTTTTAGTTATACTGTCACGGTTGAGTTTAATACCTTCCGCGCTCTCAAAAGATGCTATGTAACGTTCTTGCGCCTGATCATCGTTTAAGCAATTTTCAGGCCAACCACTGGCCTCTTGTTTGATTTTGAGAAATGTATTTATATATTCGACAAATAGACCTCCCTTTTGCGTATTGCGGTTATACTGCTCTACTTCATATTGCCAAATCTCAGATACGTTAATCACTCTATATCCACACTCAATAGCTTTAAGAACCTCGTCGACAACCCACGTACCATTAAACACACGTTCTTCAGCATCTTCATGGGAGCATACATCTTGATTCATAATTTCGCAGCAGCTACGACACAAAACGAATAACAGCCTCTGATGCATTCTCACGGGTAACACAGGATGATAAAGATCTCGTGGCGCTAATACCGTACATTTAACAAGTCCCTCGACACGTGACAGATCGGTATTATTGGGCCCTGTTAATGCCATACATTCATCACCCACATATACTTTAGGATGACCAATAGGATATTTACCGTACTTGCATACATATGGATACAGTGAGCAAACGTCAACATATTGTATTTGCTCACCAACCCCTACATCGTAGAGTGTAACCATGTTTTCTATGCGCCCTCCAAAGAAAGCATCTCGAGGGTTAAGGGGGGTCTCTATAACTAGAGGGTGATTGCGTAAGACATCCCTCATTTGACTGTTCGCTTCTAATATTCGATCGTACTCGCACTCCCAAATTTCCGTTAGTTCGTAACCACTCGTATGAATCCTGTGAGCTATAGCATTAGTTCTCTCAAGACGATCATTCAAGGAAACACCATCGCCCTGTTGGCGATCCCTATTTGTGGCAAAACAGCGCAAGCATCCATGCCAATAGCAACCTCGTAATAACCGTCTACGAATAGATTTTGGGGTATCTTAAATTCGCGCGAACGTCCGGCATGGATAACATCATGTCCGAGGATGTGTTCCATCCACACGAGCCAAGATACTGCTTTTTTCGATTGATTATGAGCCCACCTGTAACCGCCCGTAGGAATAATACCTATTGTATTGGTTTTCAAAAAGTTTTTACGAAAAATTTGAAAACAAGCTGACGCTATCGTTGTATTCTCGCTAAAGGGGCAAACGCGACCGCTGTTCATAAACATGGTGCGAAAAACCATACATGCTTGTCTCAGAATCGTGACATCGTTCTTGCAGTAGCTTACGATTTCTTTCGAAATATCAAAAACGTAATCGGCGGCTCTCATTTCACTATACCACGCAGAGAAGCGTTTACGTTCCGCTACACTCATAGTGTCAGGAGAGTACGAGATGACGGGAGGCATTTCTCCGACATAGTTTTGATTTTCAGGCCTATTGAACAGGTGAGGAAAATAGCCCTTAGCAGTGACTTCATTTAGGCCGAAGGCTTTTGGTAATGCACTTAGAGGCATATGAAAGTAATGCAGACTATCGAGAAATACAAGTTTCCCGAGCCTCATAGTTATAATTTTTGTACCGTTCATTATCAGACTAGGCAGCTGTGTTTTTTTCTCTTCGATTAAATAGCGCAAAATGAACTGCGCATCAAAACCACCTGCATTATGAGCTATTAGCACAGTTTGCGAAAAACCCTCGATCTCCTGCATTCCGAGCTCCACAAGTTGACGTACGACGTCTTCCTTGAATATAAATTCATGCACGCCGCAGTGTTCACATATTTCTGTAATAGAGCCGCTATTACAACAGTACGTACAAATACGCTGCGCTACGCAGAGATTGGGTTTGTGTACGAGTGTATCAGGATCACCTTCTACAGCTGTACACTGCTGTGTTTCGAAGTCATAAAGAATAAAAATCTTTTCCTTTGTTGTCGACGCTAAGACCGAATTCATGAAACACTGATGGTTATACGGTTGATTGGATTTGCATGTATTACAGAACCCTACGCCACACACATGTTTTTTCTTACTTAGTGGTCTTATAGAGCGAAAGCAATTGCGACAAAGCTTAAGAGACTCGCAAACGGTTTTTACTCTACAACCTCTCCGCACTTCAGCATGTCTATGATTACGTAAACACTCCTCTCCGAAGAAATTTCGATTACAGGCGTCACATTTGATTGTGTTGACTGCACTCGTGTTACATGGTGGTGACCGCAAGCAGCGAGGGCATTTCTTTTTCAAGCACCAGTGATTTTCCTGACGATAGTGACCGTTACAGGATGTACAAAAATTTATGCTACCGACAGCGCCTCTGAGATTTAGAAACGGTTGAAAGTGATGTGAGCGCTCGTAATACAAGATGTTCAACGTATGCTGAACTGCTCCTACAGCATCCAAAACTCTTTGCGTGCCATTAAACAAGGGCCTTTCGCGACGTCCTAAAGTCAGAAATTCATAAACCACAATAGCAATTTTCTCCCTCAGTAGGTAATCCTGATAGAGAGAGATCTCCCTCATGCCGCAACCGTTTCGCGGGACGTTAACACCGGCGTTTCTTGTCAGTTCTAACGCTTTCTCTTTTTGAAATGAACTATTAATTTGTCTGATACGTTGCCAGTTAGCGTGCAAAGAGCCTGTACGTATTTCACCCCTCTCGGCGTAAGCGCGGGCTGCTACGAGTGAACGTGGTAAGCATAAGTTATCAGTGTTTCGAATCGTTAAAATGGATTTTTGCTTCCTCATAGAGGAAGCCTTGTTTTCATGAAAATTTTTTTTTTCGAGATTTTCATGTCAGTACACTCAGAATGGTCCAAAACGTCGAGAAAAGTGGTTTGTACGAAATGTCTGTGTGTGTGTGTGTGTGTGTGTGTGTGTGTGTGTGTGTGTGTGTGTGTGTGTGTGTGTGTGTGTGTGTGTGTGTGTGTGTGTGTGTGTGTGTGTGTGTGTGTGTGTGTGTGTGTGTGTGTGTGTGTGTGTGTGTGTGTGTGTGTGTGTGTGTGTGTGTGTGTGTGTGTGTGTGTGTGTGTGTGTGTGTGTGTGTGTGTGTGTGTGTGTGTGTGTGTGTGTGTGTGTGTGTGTGTGTGTGTGTGTGTGTGTGTGTGTGTGTGTGTGTGTGTGTGTGTGTGTGTGTGTGTGTGTGTGTGTGTGTGTGTGTGTGTGTGTGTGTGTGTGTGTGTGTGTGTGTGTGTGTGTGTGTGTGTGTGTGTGTGTGTGTGTGTGTGTGTGTGTGTGTGTGTGTGTGTGTGTGTGTGTGTGTGTGTGTGTGTGTGTGTGTGTGTGTGTGTGTGTGTGTGTGTGTGTGTGTGTGTGTGTGTGTGTGTGTGTGTGTGTGTGTGTGTGTGTGTGTGTGTGTGTGTGTGTGTGTGTGTGTGTGTGTGTGTGTGTGTGTGTGTGTGTGTGTGTGTGTGTGTGTGTGTGTGTGTGTGTGTGTGTGTGTGTGTGTGTGTGTGTGTGTGTGTGTGTGTGTGTGTGTGTGTGTGTGTGTGTGTGTGTGTGTGTGTGTGTGTGTGTGTGTGTGTGTGTGTGTGTGTGTGTGTGTGTGTGTGTGTGTGTGTGTGTGTGTGTGTGTGTGTGTGTGTGTGTGTGTGTGTGTGTGTGTGTGTGTGTGTGTGTGTGTGTGTGTGTGTGTGTGTGTGTGTGTGTGTGTGTGTGTGTGTGTGTGTGTGTGTGTGTGTGTGTGTGTGTGTGTGTGTGTGTGTGTGTGTGTGTGTGTGTGTGTGTGTGTGTGTGTGTGTGTGTGTGTGTGTGTGTGTGTGTGTGTGTGTGTGTGTGTGTGTGTGTGTGTGTGTGTGTGTGTGTGTGTGTGTGTGTGTGTGTGTGTGTGTGTGTGTGTGTGTGTGTGTGTGTGTGTGTGTGTGTGTGTGTGTGTGTGTGTGTGTGTGTGTGTGTGTGTGTGTGTGTGTGTGTGTGTGTGTGTGTGTGTGTGTGTGTGTGTGTGTGTGTGTGTGTGTGTGTGTGTGTGTGTGTGTGTGTGTGTGTGTGTGTGTGTGTGTGTGTGTGTGTGTGTGTGTGTGTGTGTGTGTGTGTGTGTGTGTGTGTGTGTGTGTGTGTGTGTGTGTGTGTGTGTGTGTGTGTGTGTGTGTGTGTGTGTGTGTGTGTGTGTGTGTGTGTGTGTGTGTGTGTGTGTGTGTGTGTGTGTGTGTGTGTGTGTGTGTGTGTGTGTGTGTGTGTGTGTGTGTGTGTGTGTGTGTGTGTGTGTGTGTGTGTGTGTGTGTGTGTGTGTGTGTGTGTGTGTGTGTGTGTGTGTGTGTGTGTGTGTGTGTGTGTGTGTGTGTGTGTGTGTGTGTGTGTGTGTGTGTGTGTGTGTGTGTGTGTGTGTGTGTGTGTGTGTGTGTGTGTGTGTGTGTGTGTGTGTGTGTGTGTGTGTGTGTGTGTGTGTGTGTGTGTGTGTGTGTGTGTGTGTGTGTGTGTGTGTGTGTGTGTGTGTGTGTGTGTGTGTGTGTGTGTGTGTGTGTGTGTGTGTGTGTGTGTGTGTGTGTGTGTGTGTGTGTGTGTGTGTGTGTGTGTGTGTGTGTGTGTGTGTGTGTGTGTGTGTGTGTGTGTGTGTGTGTGTGTGTGTGTGTGTGTGTGTGTGTGTGTGTGTGTGTGTGTGTGTGTGTGTGTGTGTGTGTGTGTGTGTGTGTGTGTGTGTGTGTGTGTGTGTGTGTGTGTGTGTGTGTGTGTGTGTGTGTGTGTGTGTGTGTGTGTGTGTGTGTGTGTGTGTGTGTGTGTGTGTGTGTGTGTGTGTGTGTGTGTGTGTGTGTGTGTGTGTGTGTGTGTGTGTGTGTGTGTGTGTGTGTGTGTGTGTGTGTGTGTGTGTGTGTGTGTGTGTGTGTGTGTGTGTGTGTGTGTGTGTGTGTGTGTGTGTGTGTGTGTGTGTGTGTGTGTGTGTGTGTGTGTGTGTGTGTGTGTGTGTGTGTGTGTGTGTGTGTGTGTGTGTGTGTGTGTGTGTGTGTGTGTGTGTGTGTGTGTGTGTGTGTGTGTGTGTGTGTGTGTGTGTGTGTGTGTGTGTGTGTGTGTGTGTGTGTGTGTGTGTGTGTGTGTGTGTGTGTGTGTGTGTGTGTGTGTGTGTGTGTGTGTGTGTGTGTGTGTGTGTGTGTGTGTGTGTGTGTGTGTGTGTGTGTGTGTGTGTGTGTGTGTGTGTGTGTGTGTGTGTGTGTGTGTGTGTGTGTGTGTGTGTGTGTGTGTGTGTGTGTGTGTGTGTGTGTGTGTGTGTGTGTGTGTGTGTGTGTGTGTGTGTGTGTGTGTGTGTGTGTGTGTGTGTGTGTGTGTGTGTGTGTGTGTGTGTGTGTGTGTGTGTGTGTGTGTGTGTGTGGTGTGTGTGTGTGTGTGTGTGTGTGTGTGTGTGTGTGTGTGTGTGTGTGTGTGTGTGTGTGTGTGTGGTGTGTGTGTGTGTGTGTGTGTGTGTGTGTGTGTGTGTGTGTGTGTGTGTGTGTGTGTGTGTGTGTGTGTGTGTGTGTGTGTGTGTGTGTGTGTGTGTGTGTGTGTGTGTGTGTGTGTGTGTGTGTGTGTGTGTGTGTGTGTGTGTGTGTGTGTGTGTGTGTGTGTGTGTGTGTGTGTGTGTGTGTGTGTGTGTGTGTGTGTGTGTGTGTGTGTGTGTGTGTGTGTGTGTGTGTGTGTGTGTGTGTGTGTGTGTGTGTGTGTGTGTGTGTGTGTGTGTGTGTGTGTGTGTGTGTGTGTGTGTGTGTGTGTGTGTGTGTGTGTGTGTGTGTGTGTGTGTGTGTGTGTGTGTGTGTGTGTGTGTGTGTGTGTGTGTGTGTGTGTGTGTGTGTGTGTGTGTGTGTGTGTGTGTGTGTGTGTGTGTGTGTGTGTGTGTGTGTGTGTGTGTGTGTGTGTGTGTGTGTGTGTGTGTGTGTGTGTGTGTGTGTGTGTGTGTGTGTGTGTGTGTGTGTGTGTGTGTGTGTGTGTGTGTGTGTGTGTGTGTGTGTGTGTGTGTGTGTGTGTGTGTGTGTGTGTGTGTGTGTGTGTGTGTGTGTGTGTGTGTGTGTGTGTGTGTGTGTGTGTGTGTGTGTGTGTGTGTGTGTGTGTGTGTGTGTGTGTGTGTGTGTGTGTGTGTGTGTGTGTGTGTGTGTGTGTGTGTGTGTGTGTGTGTGTGTGTGTGTGTGTGTGTGTGTGTGTGTGTGTGTGTGTGTGTGTGTGTGTGTGTGTGTGTGTGTGTGTGTGTGTGTGTGTGTGTGTGTGTGTGTGTGTGTGTGTGTGTGTGTGTGTGTGTGTGTGTGTGTGTGTGTGTGTGTGTGTGTGTGTGTGTGTGTGTGTGTGTGTGTGTGTGTGTGTGTGTGTGTGTGTGTGTGTGTGTGTGTGTGTGTGTGTGTGTGTGTGTGTGTGTGTGTGTGTGTGTGTGTGTGTGTGTGTGTGTGTGTGTGTGTGTGTGTGTGTGTGTGTGTGTGTGTGTGTGTGTGTGTGTGTGTGTGTGTGTGTGTGTGTGTGTGTGTGTGTGTGTGTGTGTGTGTGTGTGTGTGTGTGTGTGTGTGTGTGTGTGTGTGTGTGTGTGTGTGTGTGTGTGTGTGTGTGTGTGTGTGTGTGTGTGTGTGTGTGTGTGTGTGTGTGTGTGTGTGTGTGTGTGTGTGTGTGTGTGTGTGTGTGTGTGTGTGTGTGTGTGTGTGTGTGTGTGTGTGTGTGTGTGTGTGTGTGTGTGTGTGTGTGTGTGTGTGTGTGTGTGTGTGTGTGTGTGTGTGTGTGTGTGTGTGTGTGTGTGTGTGTGTGTGTGTGTGTGTGTGTGGTGTGTGTGTGTGTGTGTGTGTGTGTGTGTGTGTGTGTGTGTGTGTGTGTGTGTGTGTGTGTGTGTGTGTGTGTGTGTGTGTGTGTGTGTGTGTGTGTGTGTGTGTGTGTGTGTGTGTGTGTGTGTGTGTGTGTGTGTGTGTGTGTGTGTGTGTGTGTGTGTGTGTGTGTGTGTGTGTGTGTGTGTGTGTGTGTGTGTGTGTGTGTGTGTGTGTGTGTGTGTGTGTGTGTGTGTGTGTTGTGTGTGTGTGTGTGTGTGTGTGTGTGTGTGTGTGTGTGTGTGTGTGTGTGTGTGTGTGTGTGTGTGTGTGTGTGTGTGTGTGTGTGTGTGTGTGTGTGTGTGTGTGTGTGTGGTGTGTGTGTGTGTGTGTGTGTGTGTGTGTGTGTGTGTGTGTGTGTGTGTGTGTGTGTGTGTGTGTGTGTGTGTGTGTGTGTGTGTGTGTGTGTGTGTGTGTGTGTGTGTGTGTGTGTGTGTGTGTGTGTGTGTGTGTGTGTGTGTGTGTGTGTGTGTGTGTGTGTGTGTGTGTGTGTGTGTGTGTGTGTGTGTGTGTGTGTGTGTGTGTGTGTGTGTGTGTGTGTGTGTGTGTGTGTGTGTGTGTGTGTGTGTGTGTGTGTGTGTGTGTGTGTGTGTGTGTGTGTGTGTGTGTGTGTGTGTGTGTGTGTGTGTGTGTGTGTGTGTGTGTGTGTGTGTGTGTGTGTGTGTGTGTGTGTGTGTGTGTGTGTGTGTGTGTGTGTGTGTGTGTGTGTGTGTGTGTGTGTGTGTGTGTGTGTGTGTGTGTGTGTGTGTGTGTGTGTGTGTGTGTGTGTGTGTGTGTGTGTGTGTGTGTGTGTGTGTGTGTGTGTGTGTGTGTGTGTGTGTGTGTGTGTGTGTGTGTGTGTGTGTGTGTGTGTGTGTGTGTGTGTGTGTGTGTGTGTGTGTGTGTGTGTGTGTGTGTGTGTGTGTGTGTGTGTGTGTGTGTGTGTGTGTGTGTGTGTGTGTGTGTGTGTGTGTGTGTGTGTGTGTGTGTGTGTGTGTGTGTGTGTGTGTGTGTGTGTGTGTGTGTGTGTGTGTGTGTGTGTGTGTGTGTGTGTGTGTGTGTGTGTGTGTGTGTGTGTGTGTGTGTGTGTGTGTGTGTGTGTGTGTGTGTGTGTGTGTGTGTGTGTGTGTGTGTGTGTGTGTGTGTGTGTGTGTGTGTGTGTGTGTGTGTGTGTGTGTGTGTGGTGTGTGTGTGTGTGTGTGTGTGTGTGTGTGTGTGTGTGTGTGTGTGTGTGTGTGTGTGTGTGTGTGTGTGTGTGTGTGTGTGTGTGTGTGTGTGTGTGTGTGTGTGTGTGTGTGTGTGTGTGTGTGTGTGTGTGTGTGTGTGTGTGTGTGTGTGTGTGTGTGTGTGTGTGTGTGTGTGTGTGTGTGTGTGTGTGTGTGTGTGTGTGTGTGTGTGTGTGTGTGTGTGTGTGTGTGTGTGTGTGTGTGTGTGTGTGTGTGTGTGTGTGTGTGTGTGTGTGTGTGTGTGTGTGTGTGTGTGTGTGTGTGTGTGTGTGTGTGTGTGTGTGTGTGTGTGTGTGTGTGTGTGTGTGTGTGTGTGTGTGTGTGTGTGTGTGTGTGTGTGTGTGTGTGTGTGTGTGTGTGTGTGTGTGTGTGTGTGTGTGTGTGTGTGTGTGTGTGTGTGTGTGTGTGTGTGTGTGTGTGTGTGTGTGTGTGTGTGTGTGTGTGTGTGTGTGTGTGTGTGTGTGTGTGTGTGTGTGTGTGTGTGTGTGTGTGTGTGTGTGTGTGTGTGTGTGTGTGTGTGTGTGTGTGTGTGTGTGTGTGTGTGTGTGTGTGTGTGTGTGTGTGTGTGTGTGTGTGTGTGTGTGTGTGTGTGTGTGTGTGGTGTGTGTGTGTGTGTGTGTGTGTGTGTGTGTGTGTGTGTGTGTGTGTGTGTGTGTGTGTGTGTGTGTGTGTGTGTGTGTGTGTGTGTGTGTGTGTGTGTGTGTGTGTGTGTGTGTGTGTGTGTGTGTGTGTGTGTGTGTGTGTGTGTGTGTGTGTGTGTGTGTGTGTGTGTGTGTGTGTGTGTGTGTGTGTGTGTGTGTGTGTGTGTGTGTGTGTGTGTGTGTGTGTGTGTGTGTGTGTGTGTGTGTGTGTGTGTGTGTGTGTGTGTGTGTGTGTGTGTGTGTGTGTGTGTGTGTGTGTGTGTGTGTGTGTGTGTGTGTGTGTGTGTGTGTGTGTGTGTGTGTGTGTGTGTGTGTGTGTGTGTGTGTGTGTGTGTGTGTGTGTGTGTGTGTGTGTGTGTGTGTGTGTGTGTGTGTGTGTGTGTGTGTGTGTGTGTGTGTGTGTGTGTGTGTGTGTGTGTGTGTGTGTGTGTGTGTGTGTGTGTGTGTGTG